>OY759264.1:53147942-53185442 GCA_963662155.1 Lamellibrachia columna
GAGCTAAAGCTAAAGCGCTAAAGAGCTGAACTATTAACTCAAACGAGTACAACATTGTCTGGCACGTGTGGTACTCAGGGCGCCTCGTTTTTCACCATCACTACCACTACTTAAACAGTTAACTGGCGTTCTGTTCCTTATCGAATTAATTTTAAACTGTCCACTCTTATATATCGTGCTCTATCTACACAACAACCACCCTACTTGGCTATTGTCTCCTGCATCTTTCAAATATTCCTAGGCAGCTCAGATCATCCATTTCACAACTTATTGTTCATAAGACTAAACTTAAATTAGGCAAACGTCACTGCGCCCAGGGTCTGGAATGAACTGCCCATTACTTTGAAGGCATTTGAAACTATAGCTACCTACCTTCAATGTGGCGTTTTAAAAGGTACCAATATCTTATGTTCTTTGTCAAGCAACGCAGCGTTTTATATGAATTCACAAATACAAGTGTTGAGCTAAAACACTGTATTCAGGATGTTCTGGCGCGTCTAGACGATGTAACGATGCCCCTACGTGCTAGCGCGCACGTCGTTCTCTGGTCTAATTAACATATACCGCTTGATCTTTGAACGATCGTGCAGACAGCTACTCAGTTTTATATGCATTAAAACAAAACTGAGTAGCTGTCTCCTCGATGATCGAGCCACTTACACACACACACACACACACACACACACACACACACACACACACACACACACACACACACACACACACACACACACACACACACACACACACACACACACACACACACACACACACACACACACACACACACACACACACACACACACACACACACACACACACACACACACACACAAACTATAGCTACCTTCCGTAAATCTCAAGATATATTTATTCCAAATTGCACTGTCACCATGAATCTTCGATTGTCCATCGTTCTGATAATGACTTTTGCGCGTCCTTGTTCTCAATTATGCTTAACTATTCTGTTTTGTTGCGCCTTTGAGCTCAGGTTCCTGAGGACATAGGCGCTATAAAAGTAAATTATTATTAGTATTATATATCGCTTTGACGTCACAAAGATATGACAATGATGTCATAAACACGTCCCACAATCGTAGTTTTATTCTTGGCCGATAGGTGTCGTACATGTTGTGATTATTGTATATTTGATTTCAACCATTGAACAAATTTGCAACCATGTTGTAGAAATGTGTGATCAAATTAATTGTAAATCATTAATTAAAAAACCCTAACGTTTTCTCTTAATAAACTCATTTGTATTAGTATAATGCAAGTCATAATAATCTGTTCAAGTTGTTCAATGTTCAATCTGTTTAAGCTGTTCAATGTTCAATCTGTTCAAGGTGTTCAATCTGTTCAAGCTGTTCAATGTTCAATCTGTTCAAGCTGTTCACTGTTCAAGCTGTTCAATGTTCAATCTGTTCAAGCTGTTCAACGTTCAATCTGTTCGAGCTGTTCACTGTTCAATCTGTTCAAGCTGTTCACTGTTCAATCTGTTCAAGCTGTTCAAATTGAACAACTAGCGTGTAAACACTCTGAGTTGAGAGCCTTCAAACAACTTGATATTTCTATGGAAAACAATACAAATATGGCCATGCGCTATTATTAATACACATTAAATCTGCTTCTCTTTCAATGTTTTGCATCGATATCTAGGTCGTTTTATAAGTTGGGTTCGGTTCATTCAAACTAAGTTGATATTCTGCCGCCAAGATCATTCAGTGGCCAAGCGGTACATGTACACTGGTCTAAGCCAATGGTTTCCTTGTCCACTTGCTATATGGCCGTGGATGGCAATATTGTTAAAACTTGTTAAATGTAGCCGGGGGTGTTATAAAATAGGGGTCATAGATAGAAAGTGGCAGATATGCCGTAGGTATATCGACCTCAATGACGGCGCCCGTGGATTATAAGTGTTGGCAAGTTCAACAACGATTTCCTAGTAAACCAGTGGCGTGGCGTGAAAATCTGATTATCAACGATGACTCAACGATTTTATTCGACGTACGTGAAAGGACACTTTATTTCATTGTTTTGTATCGATGTCTCCGTCCTTCTATAAGTTGTCTTGGGTCCATTCAAACTAAGTTGATATTATGCCGCCAATTTCGCTCAACGGCCAAGCGATACATGTCGACTGGTCTCGAGAACGATGTGCGATGAAACACATACGCCACAGACACATTCCCATTGGCGAGAGACATCCGTAACACCCCACATGGATTGTGTAAACTTTACGTCACATTCATCCTCGCCGCCAGGGGTGATAGTAGTACTACAGTAACCCTGGCTGATCGACCTGTTGAGACGTGGATCGGTAAGTTTATTCCATGCAAAGTGTGGACTTAGGCTGAATCAGTTGTACTTCGTCCCACGTCTTGCCCTGGTATACGTCTTTCTGGAAACTAGAAGCGCCCGCGCCCAAATTTCAAAGAGCGTTCCCACGAAATGCCCATAATGTTCTGCCCGCAAGCAACGAAGGGCCCACTGCCAAGTACATTTAAGTTTCCGTATGCGGGCCCTGTAATGCTGACACGAACAATATTATTAGATAACACAGCAGCTGAAAAGTGAGCGTATCAAAAGGTCGATCTGCCACGGGTACTGGTGTAGCTAGAAAACCCTGGCGGTGGGAATGGTCCGATTTAGAATATTCCATTTAGCACGTGCCTTTACGAGTTGCACCCAAGGTCGTTGGAAGGCCGAACAGAATGCGTTCATTGGAATAGACGACGACGTGCGCGTGAGCACATACACCACGTACATGGCTCAGTCATCGAATTACATCACACCGAAATAAGCCATTCAACGAAGTGCGCACGAACAAGTAAAAAGTTATATGTACGTTCTATATAGCGCGGTAAACAGTCCTTGAGACTGCACAACACTACATTTCAGCCCCTGGCAGACATGTCCATTCCAACGCTATTTCGACTTCACTGGGAAGCATTCGCTACAATTACTGTGCGGTACTCGTTTTACAGCTGAGTGAACTGTGGCAACGTGTAGTGACATAAACGAAACGGCAACAAGAGGATTCTCGGTGGAGAGTCCTGCATTCTAACCGCGGCGCCACCACACTCCACATACATGACTCCATCGTTGAGTTCATACCGAAATGAACCACTCTATATTTCTCCTATCACGATCACTCCCCATTTTAAATGTTACATTCAGAACGTGTCTTAGCAACTTAATATGCACAAACACGTCAGTAGTAGAGACTTAGTTTTCAATAGTCATAGGGGGACGCGTACGCACGAATCACTTCCGCTTCCGGTTGCGCGCGCAGCCTTCTGGGTAAGGAGCGCCTCCTAGCGACTGTAGCGCCTCCTAGCGACTGGACGAGGATCGAGGTGGACCGAAGCCCTAGCGACCGTAGCTTGACCTTGACCAAACTTGACCTTGACCTTGACCAATCTTGACCTTGACTCCGTGATGTACGCGCTAGTAGCCGTCGACACTTACGGAAACGACTGTTAGATACAGGAGAAAGCGAATTGATGGATTAATTTTAATTTTAACTGCGCGCGCAGCCTCACAACCTTCTGGGTAGCCCGAGCGCCCCCTGGTCCGTAACCCTATCCATAACCCTAGAGCGTCCCCATTGGCAAGACGTTACAACGAAGCAATAGAAAAGCTACGCAATATTGTCCACAAACGTTAGACAGAGGACTCTGAAGTCTCTTGCTATTATCATTAACAGGGTCATTAATAACTGAGATCAAAGGACCTAACGAGGAGACGAGAAACTAACGAAACGCGATATCGTACTATATTTTCTTTATATGTAAATATTTAAAAATAATGCGCTCTTACACTTTACCCATAACTCCTACAGTTTACCCATAATTCCTACAATTTACCCATAATTCTCCTATTGAATAAGAGTACAAGGACATTTCATTAAATTTTTTTTTTTAAATAATGACACAATATCGTCCACAAACGTTAGACAGAGGACTCTAAATTCTCTTGCCATACGCATATTTTCGTTATATGTCAATATTGTTAAATAGTGCCCTCTTACACTTTACCCATACCTCCTACAGTTTACCCATAATTCCTACAATTTACCCATAATTCTCCTATTGAATAAGAGTACAAGGACATTTTATTAAATATTTGAAAATAATGACACAATATCGTCCACAAACGTTAGACAGAGGACTCTAAAGTCTCTTGCCATACGCATATTTTCGTTATATGTCAATATTGTTAAATAGTGCGCTCTTACACTTTACCCATAACTCCTACAGTTTACCCATAATTCCTACAATTTACCCATAATTCCTACAATTTACCCATAATTCCTACAATTTACCCAGCACACATATGTAGTGAAGTGTGTTTGTTCGTTCACCTAGCTATAAAAAGAACGGGACTTTAGTTTCATACAACTAGAATATATATATATATATATATATATATATATATATATATATATATATATATATATATATATATATATATATATATATATATATATATATATATATATATATATTCACTGTACCCACAGTACAGAGCTAGAATACATAGTCACTGTCCCACAGTACACAGCTAGAATACATATACACTGTACCCACAGTACACAGCTAGAATACATAGTCACTGTATCCAGAGTACACAGCTAAATTACATAGTCACTTTACCCAAAGTACACAACTAGAATACGTAGTCACTGTACCCACTGTATGCAGCTAGAATACATATATATACATACTGTACCCAGAGTACACAACTAGAATACACAGTCACTGTACCCACAGTACACAGCTAGATTACATAGTCACTTTACCCACAGTGCACATATAGAATATAAATTCACTGTACCCAAAGTACACTGCTAGAATACATAGTTACTCTACCCACAGTACACAGCTACAGTACATAGTCACTGTACACACAATACACAGCTAGAATACAAAGACACTGTACCCACAGTGCACAGCTAGAATACATAGTCAGTAGTTAGTGGAAGTTTCTGAGACCCTAAATTCGCCGCACAGTCACGTGACCAGACATCAAAGGAACATCAAAGGCAAAACACCCTAATATCGCCCACTGCTTCTGAGTGCGCGCAGCCAATCAGAGCGCCTCAGAGCGCCCCCTGGCGGGCGTAGCCGAGCGTGCGTAACCTAAGCGCCCCCTAGCGACGGGAGGAGGAACGAACATTGACCAGTAGTCATCGATAGTGGACATAGGAACAAAGAAATACACGTAATAGCACCCACCCACCCACCCACCCACCCACCCACCCACCCACGTAAACACGTGACCGTGACCTTGACCCTGACGGAGTGACCAGTCCGAGAGGCTAGCTAATACCAACTGGACGTCCGAACGACTGCATTTAACTGTAAGCCGAAGCGTTTATCCAGCTGTGAGCCGTAGCGCGAGATCAAAGGACGCCAATCTGTACAATGTAGCAAGGGAGCCGAGCTAATCAGTGATAAACAGCAACTATGTTGCAGTGACGACATTGATGTGGGACCGAGGCATGTTATAGCCGGTTATATGGAGTGAACATAAGACGTGATAAAAGTAAAACCGATAAAGATAAGGCGAATATGTAATAGTTATTAATTAGCCGACATGCATGGCTATAATATAACCGCTGGACGACGGAAATCGGACCGTTCGTTAAATAAAATGTAGCAGGACGAAAATGGACTATGTGTAAAATATAATATGTCAACACGCAGTTGGAACAAGAACGCAATACAAGACGGGAATATAAGGTGATGCAACATTTAATACACGAAAAGCACAAGTACAAATAGAAAATAAACGGTAGTAGTTATAAGGAAAAAGAAGTTATAAAATGTTCGTGGGTAGAAGTGTTCATTCAGGAAGCGGTATTGAATGCTGTCAATAGCGAACGTCGAACGCAACGAGCAGTCAACTTGCGTGCCAAGGCAATGCGGAGGGACACCGATCGACGGCGACGGAACAGTGACGGGTAATGGATGGGTCCTCTGTGAAGGCGACGGAAAACAGGTGTGGGTGATGGGACATGCAGGAGTAACAACTGGTGCATGACGGGCTCCCAATTCGTCATATGAGATCGGAACGATATACGGAAAGCGACTTCGTCGGCGTCGTCTTCGGCGGTGGCAGGGTCGTCGGCGTCGTAGTCGTCGGCGACGCCGTCGTCGTTGTCGGCGGCGTCGTCGTCGTCGTCGGACCACGACTCAGGTGCGGTGTTCGAGGGGGCGCGATAGCCAGTGACATAGTGACATATGTCGGACATGACGTGCCGCCAACGGCTGACATGTTCTGCGAACGCTGTCATCAGATCGGCGTCGTACAATTCCTCCCGAAAGAGTATTGTCGCTTGACAGCCCCGTCGGTGTACGGCGACCTCTAGTAGCTCTATCATGACACACGCCCAGTGAAAGCGAGGTATGCTGTAAGTAAAGGACACAATCAGAGTGAGAACATGCATAGGCATCTATATATATATAACAGACGTAACCAAGCAACGAGAGATAGGTAATACGAAACCGATCGACTGGCAGACGTTATCGCTAGGCAAGCCGCTACATATGGAACTTGGAACGTGGACTCGACGAACACTCAGCGAGACATTTATACACAGGAACGATAGAACAGTATGTAAAGTGAAAACAGGTATGAGCTATGTAGAGCTATGTAGAGCTATGAAAGTATAATATTAATAAATAAATAAATAAATAAATAAAAGAAATACTCACACACTACGCATTAGAGGAAGCAACGAATCCCCCATAAGATTCATAATAACAAAAAACTCCGCAAAGTCACGTACTGGAACTACAGGCATTATGAATAGTGGTGAACTGAACGTCGTCGAAGGCAATGGCGGTTGTGATGACGACACGACGAACGCAGCAGCTATATATACCATGCTAGAAATAAACCAGACAGCTGACGTAACCCGAGGAACAATACCACACTAATCAGAAAACAGATAAGCGGCCGGCAACTGTCAGCTTACCGACACCGGGCATCCATCACGCAAGGAAAAAGCGGGGTTATGTACTCGACAGTGCTTGTAGTTAAGACAGTAACTGTACATTTTAACGTCATAAAGTCACCATGAACCGTCCTATACAGTTTAGAGGCGGTAAACATTATTTGTCCAATTTCTACGCGTGCAGGATACACGTGTGGAATAGAGAATTTACCAGTGTTGAAAGTGCTTACCAATGGCGGAAATGCATGCATCATGGTGACATGCAGACTGCAGAAAAAATGCTGTCCACGAGCACGGGTCTACAGGCGAAACACCTCAGCAAGAGCATACGAGAAAAGGAGCAGTTACGTGCAGAATGGAATAAACAACGATATTCAATAATGTATGCGTTAGTTGCTGTTAAATATCGCGATCCAACCCTACGTAAACGACTGCTAGACACTGGGTATTCCCAGTTGAAGGAATGGGTCAAGAGTCGGGAAGGATACTGGGGTGCACTGACATACAGTGGTCAAGCCGGTCAGAACATGCTAGGGCATATACTAATGCGAGTACGCGAGTTCATTCGATTACATCAGACTCCCGCCAGACGATCACAAGACCGATGAACAGAGTACAGCGAGATACCAGACATCCAGCAGCGTACAATAGCAGCATCACGCGCGCGACCAAGGGTCGGTGATAAGAAAGCGCGCCATAGACAGTGGGAGGTGTATATAAACCCAACGCAGAGTGAACGAGGCACACAATCGCACTCCGATCCACAGCACACGTCGAGACTTCTACCAGCATCAGCAGAGAAAGAAATGGCCGCCCAAGAAGCCGATATGATGATGACAGTCAGCCAACTCGAGAAGGAGGTAGGTAACGGCACTTATATATTTAGACGGCCGTTAACCATAGTACAATGTGCTGTACAAGACAAATTTATCGTATATCCATCATGTCAGCAGTGTAACAAACGTGTGAGTCCTGAAAACAATGGGTTTGTGTGTCCGATCCATCGATGGCAGCGTGGTGTAGTGTATCAGTTCGCTATACGTATCCTCCTACAAGACGCCATCGGTAGTGAAGTGTGGGCAACGTTATTTAATGCCAAGGCTGTCCAGGTGTTGGGATACACAGCTAACGATTACATGAACATGAAGACAGATGCCGAGCGGTATACAGCACTGGACATGTTGCGGGGGGCC
The DNA here is from genome assembly GCA_963662155.1 of Lamellibrachia columna. Classification (NCBI taxonomy): domain Eukaryota; kingdom Metazoa; phylum Annelida; class Polychaeta; order Sabellida; family Siboglinidae; genus Lamellibrachia; species Lamellibrachia columna. The sequence goes on from OY759264.1 coordinate 53,156,100, forward strand.
CAAGTCATGGTGACCATTCGGAAACGCCTGGCGGGACAGTATGTAAATTACACGGTGTCCGACTTGGAAGTAGTCACAGTGTGAATCATTCTGTTGACAGGCTGTCGCTACCGTCGCTGCTGCAGCTACTGCAGTTGCTACTGCAAGCAGTGACGTCATCGACAGGGAGGGAAGCGCGAAGGTAATGGAATGGTTACGTACTAATAGCTCGGAAATACTATTCTCCTCCTCGGTGGACAGCTGTTCACCGCCACCATTAATTACAATAACAGATGACGAGGGGGAGGATAGTGCGTCACAGGCCGACGTCATATCCACAGTAGTAGCGATGATATGGAGGCTACGGTGAGTGGTTTAGATAGGATACGGGATCGATCCGAAGCCACGACGAACGAAAATACCTTCTATAAGGCGCTAGAGGTCGCCAGCGTGCGATATGCCTGTGACGAGGTGAATAATGAATTTAAATGATGATAAGGATCGTTACGTACCATCGTCCAGCATGGTCATGCACGTCTTGCGGTGGCTATCGATAGATGTCATCGCAACGTGTGGGAACATGAAATGGCGTCACCAAGTGACAGATTTGGTTAGAAAGAGTATGTACGCCCAATACAACGATATACAGGGCGACGCGGATGAAAATGCCGAATGTAACTAGTTCTTTCTATTCAACAGAGCACTGGTCTACCGCAGCTGCAGAAAGCATACAAACGCCAAGCACCGGTCGATGACGATACCAGAGTGGTGGTGAAGCACCGGTGCACGGGTGCACGATCGCAGGACTACTGCAACTCGCCACCAGCAAACCAGGAGGCGGAGCTACCGTGGGGAGCGGTGGAGTTGTCGGAGTCGGACCACGATGATGGTATCATCATCAGAACCCCCCCTCATTATTATGATGATGAAGTAGACGAAGAAGCGATCGCTTCATCCCCCGCTCACGAGGACGACGACGACGACTTCCCGTTCAGTCCTGCTTCACCACCACCACCACCACCACTCACGCAAAGTACGGAGGCCGAGAGGACAACAACGGCATCACCAACTACACTGTACGTCTTCCCGAACTCAACCGTCGTCCTGACGCCAGACGGGGGGTGCGAGTACATCGCCGACCAACACACCATCACTCACCCGAAGCCGTCGACGTCGACCATCGAGGACGACGCCAATGATGATGATGATGATGATGATGTGGATCCGAGAAAGGTGTGTTATTTAGATATGCAAAACAACATTGCAAGCTTAATAGCGGAGGAGTGGAGGGCATCCGCCCCATCCACGGTAGAGGAAGTGACCGTGGACGTGTGCCGATCACTAGCATTTACGATACTGTCGGCACCGTACCAAGAAATCATCATGAAGTATGTGCGTTGCGCTATCCGTCGACAGCCGTGAACAGTAGTAGTAGTAGTAGTATGTGATGAACAGTAGTCGGTAGTGAGTTAGTTAGTTAGGTAGTATGCAGTAGGTAGTATGTATGCACCACGGTATATGAACATTAGTAGTAGTAGTAGTATTTTGTTGTTATGTAGAATGAAGTGTACGACGAGGCACCCGTACTCCCAGCCAGCATTCGGAAGCGAGCTGGAGTATTGAAAGCCACGTATATGACGTCGTCAACAGAATATTATTATTAAGTAGGTAGTAGTTGTTGTTGTTGTATTACGTAATAGGGAGTGGAATATTAGTATCTTTTAATTTGTTCTGTAGGATGACGTACCTGTGCTACCGGCTGAACTGCGTAGGCGTGCATGCCGGGAATTAGTGGTTATAATACTAGAATACATTATATCAACACACGATGAACAGTAGACCTATTTCTTTTATGTAGGAGGAGGAGAAGGAGGTGGAGGAAGCACCCGTGCTAGCAAGAGACGAGAGGAGACGCACAGTACACAACTTAATTCAGATAATTGTTGATTTTATGATTGAAACCCCCGAATTTTAAGAAGCACCGTTTGCAACGGAATAACAGTAGTTAGTCGCTCTCTCTCGTTTAATGTATGCTTGTAGTTGTATGACATAGAGTAATGTCTATATATATATATCTATATATATATACCTACAGACTTATATAGTATTCATCATCATTGTACGTAACCTCTGTCGTGGTGTAAAAGCCCACAAGTTAATAACCATGGAACTAGCCACTGGCGTGTCGATAACCGATCGTAAGCTAGAGGTCACTGTCGCGGATGTAACAATCCCACAAACCATAAAGTCTTCATAGTAATTATATAAGTCTAACCGTGTATATATATATGTATATTATGTATATGTCTATGTCAGTATATACTCAATAAAACGTCAAAAAATGAATGAAACGTGTTGTCAGTGGTGTTGCCACGGTCTACATAGTGGAAAGAGAACCCGTAGCCATCGATAGTGGACACACAGTAGCCAATACCACAGGATCACACCTTAGGTCATACACACTTCTCCAATCACCAGGCACCAACCACCACCACCACCACCACCACCACCACCACCACCACCACCACCACCACCACCACCACCACCACCACCACCACCACTACCACATGTACTATATAGCTGTACTAAGGACCGCTGTCGCTCTCAGTTGTAGACACGTAGAGCACCATGAAACGTCACCAATGTCGTCACTGCGGACTGGTGCTCGACACGTATGCAACGCTAAAACGCCACGTAGCGAGTCATGCGACACCGACAGTGAACGAACACACGTATGCGGTGGCGCAACCAATAGAGGTGCCACCTAGCGACCAGGCAAAGCGAACGAAATATTCGTGTAAATGCGATGCAACGTTTGAGAGATGGGACGATCTGCAACAACATGTGAGGTCCGTATGTCGTCTTAGCAGTAGCAGTAGCCATAATAGAAAACAGACCACAGTGTACACATGTGCGAAATGTGGAAAGAAGTTCACTAGACGCAATGACCTGACCAGACACGCACGAAAAGCGTGTACCGACGACGACGTCACGAAGCCACCATCGCCGAAGAGATCAATCAGGGAAGCCACCACACCCCACCATCCACTCGTTACCGATGCAGACCCCATAGACCCACCTGCTCGACTCCCCTTCGCCGACAACCTGTCGACGGAACTGTTAGATGTCGTACGAGCGCACTGGTCGACCATACGGACACCTGTAACGAGAGGTCCTCTCCAGTGCAGGTACGATTACAGATTAACGACTCTGGACACGACCGTTCTAGAGACGTCGTTGAAGAACGTGTTCCAGGAACAGACCAACGCTTTCAAGATTAACCTCAGTTACGGGTTCATTCTGAGGAAAAAGAACACGGGTCAATACAAGTACTACCATCCCTCGTGCAACTGCTGTGGTCGCTACCTGGACGAGCCCAGTCTCATCACCAACAGCAAGGACTTTGATAAGTTCCTCGAACGCATCCGAGAAACCGACGTCTTGCAATGGGCCATCAATCAAAGACCGGATTCGGCGTGGGTGTGCGAACTCGTGATCAATGTCACATTTTTCGTCAATCGCATCATCGAACACCCGATAGGATGTGTAGGAATGACCGACCTTCCAATGTACATCAAGAAGAACAAAGCCGTCATCGGATTGGAAAAGGACCCCAGGTATAGCAAAAGTTACAGTGACAACCTGTGTCTCTTCCGATGTCTGGCCCTGCATCGCGGATGTGAAAGTCGTCGATTGGAACCAGCTGTGAAGACGCTGTACGAGACTTACGTCCAAGACGGCGTACCCATGGAAGCATTTGCCGGGGTCACGATGGACGACCTCTATCGTGTCGAGACCACGTTCCAAACGAATGTGTGCGTGTACAGTCTCGTAAAACCGGATGGAGAAGATGGAAAGCCAACTGCAGAACTCGTTCGTCGCTCGGTATGTAAGTACCCTGACACACTCTACCTCAATCTTCACGGGACACATTTTTCCTTCATCCAGGATAGACGCATGTACTGTCACTCGTACAGATGTCGGAAGTGCGGTGACTCGTTGTGGAAAGACGCATGGAGTCTACGCAACCACGAGAGCACGTGTACGGGGTGTGTGCGTCGAGTCTATCCTGGTGGCGTGTACCATTCGACTCCATCGGTGTTCGACCGACTGGCCGACGAGAACATCCGAGTGGCCGAAGCGTTGCAGTACTATCCGTACCGAGCCACCTTCGACTTCGAGTGTTGGTTCGACACCGAACACCTTCCGTCTGACAGTGCCCAGGTTCACTGGGTTGCGCGTCACGTCCCGCTGAGCGTCAGCGTGGCATCCAACGTACCCGGACACGAACAGGTGACATGCATCGTCACGGATGGAGACACCAACAAGTTGGTGAGCACCATGATGACTATCCTGCAATCGATGAGTGAGGCCGCGTACGACAAGATCAAAGACTCATACGATCATGTGTTGGAACAACTCGCAGAAGAGCTGACGAAATGGGACGCACGGGAGGAGGCTGCACGATCAGCCACCGACAAGGACGCTCGACCGGCAACCAATCCGTACAAAACGCTGATGGGACAACTGTATGGATGGATGCGTCAGTTACCTGTCATCGGGTTCAATTCGGGGAAGTATGATCTCAATGCCATCAAACAGTTCCTCATACCGTACTTCCTGACGACTTCAAAGACCGTGGAACAAGACGAAGACGAGGACGAGGACGAAAGGGAGCAAGAGGGCAACAAGAAAGACGAGAACGACGGCGTCGGGTCAATGTTCGTCATCAAACGCAACAACACTTTCATGTGTCTTTCAACGGATCAGCTGAAATTCCTAGACATGATCAACTACATAGCCCCCGGGTTCAGCTACGACAAGTATCTGAAAGCGTACGGATGCGAGGTGACGAAAGGTCATTTCCCGTACGAGTACATGGACCGTCTGGAGAGACTCGACGACACCGCACTTCCACCGAAAGAGGCCTTCTTCAGTCGACTGAAGAACGAAGGTATTTCAGACGAAGATTACGCCAGTTGTCAGGAGGCCTGGCGCGTCAATGGCATGACGACGTTGCGCGAATTTCTCGTCTGGTACAACAACAGGGACGTGGTTCCCTTTCTACAGGCCATCGACAGACAGTTCGCGTTCTATCGACAACGGGGAATATACATGTTCAAGCAAGGTATCAGCGTACCTGGTCTGACCCTGCTGTACCTGTTCAACGACCTTCCAGAGAAGACCTACTTTACCATCTTCAACGAGAAGAATAAAGACCTGCACGACCTCGTTAAAGAGAACATTGTAGGCGGGCCTTCGATCATCTTTCATCGCTATCACGAGAAAGGGGTCACCACGCTACGTCAGAACGAGTACGGAGAGGCGGCTCGTCCTTGTCGAGCGATCGTCGGATACGATGCGAACGCACTGTACCTGTGGTCGCTCATGCAAGACATGCCTATGGGATGGTACACGCGACGACGAGCCGAGAAGGACTTCCGCCCCGAATCGGCGCAGCTGTACGGACAGATGGCTGGAGAATGGTTGACGTGGGAATCCGAACGCACGGGACGTCCCATACGGGCCATACGGCCATCCAGGAGAGCCTACATACGTCCGGAGCCGTCGATCACTCCCTCTCGTCGATCCAGTCCTACTCCGCGTGCTGCATCAGGTAGTGCACGAAGATCGCTAAGTTGGACACCCCTCACCCGTCAGAGCCGTCGAATGGAACATACCACCATGCCCACCCCACCCCCCGAATCACGCAAGACTTTGACGTCATTGGCTGGTTGGGACAACCTATAGGATGGTACGATGCGTGTCCGTAGCACAGTGTTCGTCATGTCGCCCGATCCACAGGACCTCGTGTACCGTTCCATCGTCGGTGCGATATTTATCAGTGGACTTTACATGATTGCTCACGGTATAGTCCTAAGTTTTATGCCACAGACGTTATTCGAACCCCCCACGCTCGTCGAATGGAACATTCCTTGTCCACCCACCCACCCTCCCCCCGCATCACGCAAGGCTTCGTCGTCATTGGCTGGATGGAACAACGTATAAGGTGGTACGACGCGTATCCGTAGCACAGTGTTCGTCATGCTCATCGATCCACAGGACGCGTACCGTTCCGTCGTCGCTGCGCTATTGTTCGAAGGACTTACCTTGCTGGGAGACGTTGCAGCCGGCATTCTTATACAACAGGTGTTATTCAGACTATGGTTACTCCGCTAGACCGTTGTTGTTCCACCGCTGTCATTGTGGGTGCCATAGTGTGTGTCCTACTTCACATCGGCGTGCTCCTCGTCATTCGTCAGCAGTCGGACTCCGGAGTCAACGTCACCGCCCCCGTCAACACATCGGTCCTCCACCTCTTTTGATGGCACAGAGGGGAGAACGCTCCTTGAGTGAGGTCTACTTCGATCCCACGAGGGTAGGCAGTGATGGCGGCGTCGCTGGCTTGCGACGCGTCACGCGCCTGCCACGGAAGGCCGTCACGGCATGGTTGTCGGAACAGGACGCCTACACCTTACACAAACCAGCGAGACGTCATTTCAAGAGACGACGCGTCATCGTGGGTGGTATGCTTCAGCAGTGGCAGGCCGATCTCTTAGACATGTCGAAGGTCAAAGGCGTCAACGACGGTATGGCCTTTCTCCTCACGATGATCGACGTCTACTCGAAAGTGGCCTGGTGTGTTCCCATGAAGACCAAGTCCGCGGCGTCGTTGGTGGCAGCGCTGCAATCCACGTTCGTCGACGTTTGCCCCCAGACCTTGCAGACGGATCAAGGCACAGAATTCCGGAACAAATCCGTTCAGGCGCTATTGCGGCGTTACGACATCCATTACTTCTACACGCACAACGCGGAGACGAAGGCAGCCGTCGTGGAACGGTTCAACCGAACGTTGAAGACGCGCATGTGGCGCTACTTCACGAAACACCAGACGTGGCGGTACGTCGACATCCTTCCGGACTTGATGCGATCGTATAACAATGCCCCCCACCGCATGATCGGTATGGCTCCGTCACAGGTGAATGCACAGAACCAAGAACAGGTGTGGCAACGTCTGTACGGTCACGATGGTAAGGGCGTGCCCAAGTTGCACGTGTCAGATCGCGTGCGTGTCAGCAAGTACAAACGCACGTTCGAAAAGGGCTACGAGACGAACTGGAGCGAAGAGTTGTTCACGATACACGAGGTTCACCCCTCCGATCCACCCGTGTATCGCTTGCGGGACGATCTCGGCGAAGTGCTGGAGGGTACCTTCTACGAACTGGAGCTGCAGAAGGTGACGGTACCCTTTGATAAAGTGTACCGTATTGAAGCGGTACTGAAACGCCGTACGGTTGGTAGACGAAAGGAAGCTTTGGTGAAATGGTTCGGCTATTCCTCCTACTTCAACAGCTGGATCGATGCCAGGGGACTCGTCAACTATAAAGACTAGCCGCGCACATGACGACACTGCAATCGAGAAATGACACACGACGCGACACCACCACCACCACCGACCTGCACCACCACCATAGACGAGGAGGAGAAGGAGGTGGACGACCACGAGGATTGTACTGACGCTGCACCGAACGAGCCAGACAGCACTCCCTGGCATCTGTTCGGTACCGCGTGTCCCAAAGAGGAGATCGTGTTTCTGTGTCAGGTCGTCGTCCTGTACACGGTCATTCTGATCAGCATTTACAACCTGACGACAGGTCACGGCGATTCTAATCTGTGGACGGCTCTGTTGAGTAGTTCTTTGGGTTACCTACTGCCCAATCCCACGTTGAGACGCAATGGCGACTGATTTCTACATGACGCTGCCCAGCAACGCTTCCATGGAGATGCACCCCGACAACACCTTGACCCATTACGTCACGCACTTACCTCAACGCATCGATCTGACCGGCGAGTGGGAGTGTGGGTTGGCTGAAGTCCAGTATCCGCACACTTGGTACAACGTCACAGAGAACGATGTCTGGTTATTCCTCAACACGGTCGATGCTCCGGACACGTACCGACGTACGAAGTTGTCGTGTGGATATTACGACGATCCGTTAACATTGATGTATCACGTCAACAAGGGACTGTACAGTCTGCGGACGTCGAATACGCAGGCTCAAATGAGCTATAGTTCCGTCACTCAGAAAATGACGTTACACATGACAGCGAACACCCTGTTCACCATACCGCACCACACGACGGCGTCCATGTTAGGATTCCCTACACCCGTAGCCAGCGACTCGGATACGGCGTCATCCGCCATCGGCATCGACTCCCACCCTCCCGACTCGTCGTATCCCTTCCACATCGAGGACGAAGATGTGGTGAACCTGACACAGGGGTTCGACACCTATACGTCTACACGAACATCGTGGAGTCTCGTATAGTGGGGGACACTCTCGCGCCTCTGTTGCGAGCCCTTCCGATTAGCGGACGTCACGGGGACAGGGTGTCCGCTCGTTTCACTAACGTGCACTACGTACCCCTGTCGTACTCGCACTTCAACTCGATCGAGGTGGATATAAGGGACGACATGGGTCGGCGCGTACCATTCGAATACGGTAGAGTGACGGTGACGCTTCATTTTCGTCGACGCAGGTCCGGACTGTTCTGATGAATTACAACGATTATTACGCACGCCAGACTGGCGGTGCGCTGCCCTACTTCGCCGGTGCGCAATACCAGCGAGGTCACGGACTGGGCAGTCTGTTCGGCAGTATGTTGCGCAGCGCCATGCCGCTCATCAAGAGAGGTGCCGTGGCGTTGGGCAGGGGAGCGTTGAAGACCGGCGAGCAGTATTCGGAGCCCCCCTGGTAAACGTATAAAACGAGTGGCCGCAAAGACGACCGTCACTGCAGTAAAGAGACGCCGCAAGCAACGGACGTCCAAGAAACGCGTGGCCGACATATTCGACGACAGAGATGGCTTTCGTGCATAGACAGTCGTGCGAGGGAGTCAAGACCGAGCTGGATCTCTTTACCGTACCCCCCACTCAGAACTGCATCGCCGACAGTCATGTGGTGGAACATCAACCCATGGCCTCTCTGGACTCTGGAGGACCGATCGAATTCTTCATCCCCGGATCGGGAGACGATTACATAGATCTCGCCAACACGATGCTCCACTTGCAGGTGAAGGTGACGCGCGCCAACGGTGACCCTCTCGATGCGGGCGACCCCGTGGGACCGGTGAACAACTTCTTGCATTCGCTGTTCAGCCACATCGACCTCTCCCTGAACGGCACGCTCGTGACCTCTTCGTCCTCCAACTCGTACCCGTATCGATCCTACATAGAGGCGCTGCTGAGTTACGGATTCGATGCCAAGTCGACGCAGCTGACGAATCAGCTGTGGTACAAGGACAAGGCTAGTCGCATGCACGCCTCCGAGCTAGCCGCCGGACCCGATCCTAACCCCGGGTTCGTGACTCGACGAGACTACATAGCCGGCAGTCGCGTGGTCGACATGATAGGTCGTCTCCACGTGGATATGTTTCTGCAGGATAAATTCCTGATCAACGGTGTCGACGCCAAGTTGCGATTGGTGCGCAGCACGCCCGCGTTTGCGCTGATAGCCGGTGGAGCGAACGAGTACAAGATAGTCGTCGTCAACGCGTCCTTGTTCGTCAAGAAGGCCACCATCAATCCAGCCGTGCAGAAGGCTCACATCATGGCTCTCGAGCGGACCACGGTCAAGTATCCGTTACGACCCGTCGAATGCAAGGTGTACTCCATTCCCACGGGCGCTCTGTCGCACACGCACGAGAACCTGTTCCTCGGCGCCCTGCCGAAACGTCTCGTACTGTGCTGCATCGACAACGACGCCTACAACGGCACGTACCCAACAAACCCGTTTCACGCCAAGAACAACGCCATCAGCTTCGTCTCCGTGTACGTGGACGGTCGTCAGATACCCGCCAAACCCTTCCAGCCCAACTTCGCTGAAAACCTCTTCGCCAGGAGCTACGCGAGCATGTTCACCTCGACCAGCAAGATATGGCAGGACGAGGGGAACGGTCTGACTCGCGACGAGTACCGAGACGGCTACACCTTCTTCTGTTTCGACCTTACCCCCGACCAGTGCGACGGTCCCTGCTTTAATCTGGTACAAAAGGGCAACCTGCGCTTAGAGTTTCATTTCCGAGAAGCGCTTCGGACCACCGTGAACGTCGTCGCCTACGCCGAATTCGAGTCCGTGCTGGAAATCGACAAGAACCGCAACATCATCTACGACTACTGAGATGGACACCCTGCAGATCGCCCGTCTACTGGCGATGGATCCGAACACCGCGTCCGTCTTTGGTGGCGTCGTACCCCGAGATGGACTGCCTGCAACAATTGACGCTTTGCCGATCGCCTTCGTGTGCAACACCGACGACGGCGACGAACCGGGCGAACATTGGATAGCGCTGTACCTGTCCTCCGACGGACGCGGCGAATACTTCTGTTCGTACGGTCTGCCGCCTCGTCACGTGGCGTTCCGCACCTTCTTGAACAAACACTGTTCCGAGTGGACTCATAATAGCAAGAGACTTCAGAGTCCTCTGTCTAACGTTTGCGGACAATATTGCATCACTTATATCATGCTTCGTTGTAACGGCGCTCCTATGAGAACTTTCGTCAACGCTTTCCACACCGATCTGGTCGCTAACGATTGTCGCGTGTTCGATTGGATTAACCTGCTGAAAAAGGGTATACCGTACTATCGCATATCGTACTGAGCCTCTGGCGCGGTGGTCGCTCCACCCGTAAGCTCGCCCTCGAACCTCTGGCGCGGTGGAGACACCCGTAAGTTCGCGACCTCTGGCGCGATGGTCACCATTCGCAAGTCGCCTCGACTTCATCATACCCGACTCGTTGTATCAAATCGCATACGATCGCCTCGTTTGTACTGCTGCCGCTTTGTTGTATTCAATAAAATACGTGTGCACCGTACGATTGTGTTCGTCTCCTTACTAGGTTAACGACCCTTCGGTAAACGTAACTAGGTCCATGTTCGTTCCTCCTCCAGTCGCTAGGGGGCGCTTAGGTTACGCACGCTCGGCTACGCCAGCCGGGGGCGCTCTGAGGCGCTCTGATTGGCTGCGCGCACTCAGAAGCAGTGGGCGATATTAGGGTGTTTTGCCTTTGATGTTCCTTTGATGTCTGGTCACGTGACTGTGCGGCGAATTTAGGGTCTCAGAAACTTCCACTAACTACTATAGTCACTGTACCCACAGAACACAGCTTTAATATATATATTCACCGTATATACAGTACACAGCTACAGTACATAGCCACTGTATCTACAGTACACTGATAGAATATATATTCACTGCACCAACAATACACAGCTAGAATTCATAGTCACTATACCCACAGTACATAGTACTCAGCTACAATTCGTAGTCACTGTATCCACAGTACAGAGCTAGAATACATAGTCACTGTACCCACAGTACACAGCTAGAATATAATATATTCTAGCTGTGTACTGTGGGTACAGTGACTATGTATTCTAGCTCTGTACTGTGGATACAGTGACTACGAATTGTAGCTGAGTACTATGTACTGTGGGTATAGTGACTATGAATTCTAGCTGTGTATTGTTGGTGCAGTGAATATATATTCTATCAGTGTACTGTAGATACAGTGGCTATGTACTGTAGCTGTGTACTCTGGGTATAGTGACTATATTATAGTCACTATACCCAGAGTACACAACTAGAATACATAGTCACTGTACCCACAGTATGCAGCTAGAATACATATTTACTGTACACAAAGTACACAACTAGAAAACATAGTCATTGTACCCACAATACACAGCAAGAATGCATAATCACTGTACCCACAGTATACAGCTACAATTCGTAGACACTGTACCCACAGTAGACAACTAAAATACATAGTCACTCAACCCACAGTACACAGCTAGAATGTATATTCACTGTACACAGAGTACACAGTTAAATAGAATAATTAGTCACTGTACGAAGAGTACACAGCTAGAGTACATAGAACTGTACCCTTAGTACACGGCTAGAATACATAGTCACTGTACCCACAGTAGTCAGCTAGATTACATAAACACAATAACAACAGTTCACAGCTAGAATACATAATCAATGTAACCACAGTACACAGCTAAAGTACATAGTCACTGTACCCACAGTACTCTGCTACAGTACATAGTCACTGTACCCACATTACACAGCTAGAATACTTAGTCACTGTATCCAGAGTACACAGCTATAATACTTAGTCACTGTACAAAGAGTACACAGCTATAATACATATTCACTGTACCCAAAGTACACAGCTAGAATACATAGTAACTGTACCCACAGTACTCAACTATAATACATAGTCACTGTACCCACAGCACACAGCTAGAATACGTAGTCACTATACCCACGTTACACAAATAGAATACATATTCACTGTACCCACAGTACAGAGCTAGAATACATAGTCACTGTCCCACAGTACACAGCTAGAATACATATTCACTGTACCCACAGTACACAGCTAGAATACATAGTCAATATATTCAGAGTACACAGCTAAATTACATAGTTACTGTACCCACAGTACACATCTAGAATACATATTTACTGTACCCAGAGTACACAACTTGAATACATAGTCACTGTACCCACATAACACAGCTAGAATTCGTTGTCACTATACTCACAGTACACGGCTAGAATACATAATCACTTTACCCACAGCTAGAATATGTAGTTGCTGTACCCAGAGTACTCAGCTACAGTATAGTAAACAGTACACAGCTAAAATTCATATTGACTTCATCCACAGTACACACCTAGAATATATAGTAACTGTGCCCACATTACACAGCTAGAATACATAATCACTGTACGCACAGTACACAAGTAGAACGCATAGTCACTGTACCCACAATACACAGCTAGAATATAATAGTTGCTGTACCCACAGTATTCAGCTACAGTACATAGTAACTGTACCAACAGTACACAGCTAGCAAACATAGTCACTGTATCCAGAGTACACAGCTAAAGTACATAGTCACTGTACCCACAGTACACAGCTACAGTACCTTTTCACTGAACACACAGTACACAGCTAGAATGCATAGGTACTGTACAACTGTACACAGCTACAGTACATAGACACTTTACCCTCAGTACACCGCTAGAATACATAGTCACTGTATCCAGAGTACACAGCTATAATACATAGTTACTATACCCACAGTACACAAGACACAGCTACATTTCATAGTCACTGTATCCATAGTACACAACTAGATTACATAATCACTGTACCCACAGTACACAGCTAGAATATGTAGTCACTATGCCCACAGTACACAACTGTAACATGCATGGTGACATTGACCACCATATGATATGCATGGAGACATTGACTACCATGTGAAATGTATGGAGACATTGACCACCATGTGTCATGTATGGAGAAATTGACCGCCATGTGTCATGTATGGAGACATTTACCGCTGTGTGATATGTATGGAGACATTTACCACCATGTGATATGTGTGGAGACATTTATGTGTGGAGACATGTCTTTTTTGACACTGGTCAGTCGCTGTTGGTGGACTTTCGCTTGTGCGCGCCCACTCGTCTTGTCTTTTTTGACACTGGTAAGTCGCTGTTGGTGGACTTTGACTTGTGCGCTTCCACACAAGACGAGTGGGAGCGCACAAGCCAAAGTCCACCAACAGCGACTGATCAATGTCAAAAAAGATAAGACGAGTGGCAGCGCACAAGCCAAAGTCCACCAACAGCGATTGACCAATGTCGAAAAAGACAAGACGAGTGGGAGCGCACAAGCCAAAGTCCACCAACAGCGACTGACAAATGTGAAAAAAGACAAGACGAGTGGGAGCGCACAAACCAAAGTCCACCAACAGCGACTGACCAGTGTGAAAAAGACATGACGAGTGGAAGGACACAAGTCAAAGTCCACCAACAGTGACTGACCAGTATGAAAAAGACAAGACGAGTGGGAGCGCACAAGTCAAAGTCCACCAACAGCGTCTGGCGATCGTATCGTCGCAAAGCAAAAGTCAAAGTCCACCAACAGCGGCTGACCAGTGTCAAAAAGAAAAGACGAGTGGGAGCGCACAAGCCAAAGTCCACCAACACGCGCGTGCTCCGTGTCGGCGCCGTCAGTGGGGGTACGGAAAAAAAGGTGTAACCCCAACCTGTTGTCGGTTGTATAACCCTCGATAGCCTGCATTGAGACAGTACTGCATTGAGACAGTGGTAAATGTCTCCATACATATCACACAGTGGTCAATGTCTCCACGCATATCACATGACGACCGCCCGTGTTCCGTGGTGGTGGTGGTATGGAAAGAGATGTAAACCAACCTGTTGTCGGTTGTATAACCCTAGATAGCCTGCATCAAGACAGTGCTGTTTGCCAACCCTAGCATCACATAGTTGTTGGCTCGTAGATAGCCTGCATTGAACCATTGTGTATGACAATGTCTTGTTTTCTTCAAGTTGTGTGTGACAGTGTCTTGTTTTCTTCAAGTTGCGTATGACAGTGTCTTGTTTTCTTCAAGTTGTGTTCAATGTCTCCACGCATATCACACAATGGTAAATGTCTCCACACATATCACATGGTGGTGAATGTCTCCATGCATGTCTCATGGCAGTCGATGTCTCCATGCATGTCACATGGCGGTCAATGTCTCCATGCATACCATATGACGGTCAATGTCTGCATACATATCACACAGTGGTAAATGTCTCCATGCATGTCACATGACGGTCAATGTCTCCACGCATATCACATGATGTCAAATGTCTCCATACATATCACACAGGCGTAAATGTCTCCACACATATCACATGGTGGTAAATGTCTCCATACATATCACACAGCGGTAAATGTCTCCATACATGACACATGGCGGTCAATTTCTCCATACATGTCACATGGCGGTCAATGTCTCCATGCATGTCACATGGTAGTCAATGTCTCCATGCATATCAAATGGTATCAAATGTCTCCATGCATATCATATGGTGGTCAATGTCACCATGCATGTTACATGGCGGTCAATGTATCCATGCATATCACATGGTGTAAAATGTCTCCGTACATATCACACAGTGGTAAATGTCTCCATGCATGTCACATGAGGGTCAATGTCTACACGCATATCACATGGTGTCAAATGTCTCCATACATATCACACAGGGTTAAATGTCTCCACACATATCACATGGTGGTAAACGTCTCCATACATATCACACAGTGGTAAATGTCTCCATACGTGTCACATAACAGTCAATGTCTCCATGCATGTCACATTGTGGTCAATGTCTCCACGCATATCACACAGTGGTAAATGTCTCCATGCATGTCACATGGTGACAAATGTCTCCATACATATCACACAACGGTAAATGTCCCCATGCATGTCACATGGTGGTCAATGTCTCCATGCCCGTTACATGGCATTCAATGTCTCCATGCATGTCATATGGCAGTCAATGTCTCCATGCATACCACATGGTGTCAAATGTCTCCATACATGTTACATATCGGTCAATGTCTCCATGCACGTCACATGACAGTCAATGTCTCCATACATGTCACATGGCGGTCAATGTCTCTATACATGTCACACAACGGTAAATGTCTCCATGCATGTCACATGGTGGTCAATGTCACAATGCATGTCACACAGCGGTGTCTCATAGCAGTCAATGTCTTCATGCATGTCACGTTGTGGTCAATGTCTCCACGCATATCACACAGTGGTAAATGTCTCCATGCATGTCACATGGTGTCAAATGTCTCCATACATATCACACAGCGGTAAATGTCTCCATGCATGTCACATGACGGTCAATGTCTCCAGGCATGTCACATGGCAGTCAATGTCTTCATGCATACCACATGGTGTCAAATGTCTCCATATATATCACACAGGGGTAAATGTCTCCACACATATCACATGGTGGTGAACGTCTCCATACATATCACACAGCAGTAAATGTCTCCATACATGTCACATAGCAGTCGATGTCTCCATGCATGTCACATGGTGGTCAATGTCTCCATGCATACCATATGACGGTCAATGTCTGCATACATATCACACAGTGGTAAATGTCTCCATGCATGTCACATGACGGTCAATGTCTTCACGCATATCACATGATGTCAAATGTCTCCATACATATCACACAGGCGTAAATGTCTCCACACATATCACATGGTGGTAAATGTCTCCATACATATCACACAGCGGTAAATGTCTCCATACATGACACATGGCGGTCAATTTCTCCATACATGACACATGGTGGTCAAAGTCTCCATACATGTCACATGGTAGTCAATGTCTCCATGCATGTCACATGGTAGTCAATGTCTCCATGCATATCATATGGTGGTCAATGTCACCGTGCATGTTACAGTAGTGTACTGTGGGCATAATGACTACATATTCTAGCTGTGTACTGTGGGTACAGTGATTATGTAATCTAGCTGTGTACTATGGATACAGTGACTATGTTTGCTAGCTGTGTACTGTGGGTACAGTTACTATGTACTGTAGCTGAGTACTGTGGGTACAGCAACTATATATTCTAGCTGTGTATTGTGGGTACAGTGACTATGCGTTCTACTTGTGTACTGTGCATACAGTGATTATGTATTCTAGCTGTGTAATGTGGGCACAGTTACTATATATTCTAGGTGTGTACTGTGGATGAAGTCAATATGAATTTTAGCTGTGTACTGTTTACTGTACTGTAGCTGAGTACTCTGGGTACAGCAACTACATATTCTAGCTGTGTATTGTGGGTACAGTGACTTTATATTCTAGCTGTACACTGTGGGTAAAGTGACTCTGTATTCTAGCCGTGTACTGTGGGTATAGTGACAACGAATTCTAGCTGTGTTATGTGGGTACAGTGACTATGTATTCTAGTTGTGTACTCTGGGTACAGTAAATATGTATTCTAGATGTGTACTGTGGGTACAGTAACTATGTAATTTAGCTGTGTACTCTGAATATATTGACTATGTATTCTAGCTGTGTACTGTGGGTACAGTGAATATGTATTCTAGCTGTGTACTGTGGGACAGTGACTATGTATTCTAGCTCTGTACTGTGGGTACAGTGAATATGTATTCTATTTGTGTACCGTGGGTATAGTGACTACGTATTCTAGCTGTGTGCTGTGGGTACAGTGACTATGTATTATAGTTGAGTACTGTGGGTACAGTTACTATGTATTCTAATTGTGCACTTTGGGTACAGTAATATTGTACGCTAGGTGTGCACTGTGGGTACAGTGACTATGTATGCTAGCTGAGTAATGTGGGTACAGTGACTATGAATTGTAGTGGTGTACTGTGGGTACAGTGACTGTTATTATGTATTCTATATGTGTACTGTGGGCACAGTGGCTATGTATTCTAGTTGTTTACTGTGGGTACAGTGAATATGTATTTTAACTGTGTACTGTGTATATGTATTATAGCGTTGTACTATGGGTTGAGTGACTTTGAATTGTAGCTGTATACTGTGGGTACAGTGACTATGTATTCTAGCTGTGTACTTTGGGTACAGTGAATATGTATTATAGCTGTGTACTCTTTGTACAGTGACTAAGTATTATAGCTGTGTACTCTGGATACAGTGACTAAGTATTCTAGCTGTGTAATGTGGGTACAGTGACTATGTACTGTAGCAGGGTACTGTGGGTAAAGTGACTATGTACTTTAGCTGTGTACTGTGGTTACATTGATTATGTATTCTAGCTGTGAACTGTGGTTATTGTGATTATGTAATCTAGCTGACTACTGTGGGTACAGTGACTTTGTATTCTAGCCGTGTACTATGGGTACAGTTCTATGTACTCTAGCTGTGTACTCTTCGTACAGTGACTAATTATTCTATTTAACTGTGTACTCTGTGTACAGTGAATATACATTCTAGCTGTGTACTGTGGGTTGAGTGACTATGTATTTTAGTTGTGTACTGTGGGTACAGTGCCTACGAATTGTAGCTGTATACTGTGGGTACAGTGATTATGCATTCTTGCTGTGTATTGTGGGTACAATGACTATGTTTTCTAGTTGTGTACTTTGTGTACAGTAAATATGTATTCTAGCTGCATACTGTGGGTACAGTGACTATGTATTCTAGTTGTGTACTCTGGGTATAGTGACTATATATTCTAGCTGTGTACTGTGGGTACAGTGACTATGTATTCTAGCTCTGTACTGTGGATACAGTGACTACGAATTGTAGCTGAGTACTATGTACTGTGGGTATAGTGACTATGAATTCTAGCTGTGTATTGTTGGTGCAGTGAATATATATTCTATCAGTGTACTGTAGATACAGTGGCTATGTACTGTAGCTGTGTACTGTATATACAGTGAATATATATATATATATATATATATATATATATATATATATATATATATATATATATTAAAGCTGTGTTCTGTGGGTACAGTGACTATGTATTCTAGCTGTGCACTGTGGGTACAGTGTCTTTGTATTCTAGCTGTGTACTGTGTGTACAGTGACTATGTACTGTAGCTGTGTACTGTGGGTAGAGTAACTATGTATTCTAGCAGTGTACTTTGGGTACAGTGAATTTATATTCTATATGTGCACTGTGGGTAAAGTGACTATGTAATCTAGCTGTGTACTGTGGGTACAGTGACTGTGTATTCTAGTTGTGTACTCTGGGTACAGTATGTATATATATGTATTCTAGCTGCATACAGTGGGTACAGTGACTACGTATTCTAGTTGTGTACTTTGGGTAAAGTGACTATGTAATTTAGCTGTGTACTCTGGATACAGTGACTATGTATTCTAGCTGTGTACTGTGGGTACAGTGTATATGTATTCTAGCTGTGTACTGTGGGACAGTGACTATGTATTCTAGCTCTGTACTGTGGGTACAGTGAATATATATATATATATATATATATATATATATATATATATATATATATATATATATATATATATATATATATATATATATATATATATATATATATATATATATATATATATATATATATATATATATATATATATATATTCTAGTTGGATGAAACTAAAGTCCCGTTCTTTTTATAGCTAGGTGAACGAACAAACACACTTCACTACATATGTGTGCTGGGTAAATTGTAGGAATTATGGGTAAATTGTAGGAATTATGGGTAAATTGTAGGAATTATGGGTAAACTGTAGGAGTTATGGGTAAAGTGTAAGAGCGCACTATTTAACAATATTGACATATAACGAAAATATGCGTATGGCAAGAAACTTTAGAGTCCTCTGTCTAACGTTTGTGGACGATATTGTGTCATTATTTTCAAATATTTAATAAAATGTCCTTGTACTCTTATTCAATAGGAGAATTATGGGCAAATTGTAGGAATTATGGGTAAACTGTAGGAGTTATGGATAAAGTGTAAGAGCGCATTATTTTTTAATATTTGCATATAAAGAAAATATAGTACGATATCGTGTTTTGTTAGTTTCTCGTCTCCTCGTTAGGTCCTTTGATCTCAGTTATTAATGACCCTGTTAATGATAATAGCAAGAGACTTCAGAGTCCTCTGTCTAACGTTTGTGGACAATATTGCGTAGCTTTTCTATTGCTTCGTTGTAACGGCTTGCCAATGGGGACGCTCTAGGGTTATGGATAGGGTTACGGACCAGGGGGCGCTCGGGCTACCCAGAAGGTTGTGAGGCTGCGCGCGCAGTTAAAATTAAAATTAATCCATCAATTCGCTTTCTCCTGTATCTAACAGTCGTTTCCGTAAGTGTCGATCACGGAATTTCACGGCTACTAGCGCGTACATCACGGAGTCAAGGTCAAGCTTGGTCAAGGTCAAGGTCAACATCAAGCTTGGTCAAGGTCAATATCAAGGTCAAGTTACGTCGATAGGGGGCGCTGCGCTCTTGGATGTGCGCGCGCAACCGGATAGAGGTCCGGAGACCCTTCCTTCGGTCCACCTCGATCCTCGTCCAGTCGCTAGGAGGCGCTGCAGTCGCTAGGAGGCGCTCCTTACCCAGAAGGCTGCGCGCGCAACCGGAAGCGGAAGTGATTCGTGCGTACGCGTCCCCCTATGATTATTGAAAACTAAGTCTCTACTACTCACGTCGACGCCTCTGGACGTTGATTGGGCTTATGCATTTCCAGTTTTTATCTTTACTGTGTTAAATTTTTGTACGGGGGCAATAATTTCTTCAAACACCGTTAAACCTAACAAAGTTACTCACAACTGTGACCCGTAAATAACTACAATATATTCCGATATATTTATTTATTTATTTTTATTAAATGCGTCATACGATATCAGTCATCATTAATCGTCAAATGAGCCATCATAGAGATTGAATGTAACATATAATAAACTGGTTTTACGACACTATTCGATTAAACAAAGCAATGAAGTGTTTGTATACAGAGCACCGTAGACAAACAGTGTGTGTGTGTGTGTGTGTGTGTGTGTGTGTGTGTGTGTGTGTGTGTGTGTGTGTGTGTGTGCGTGCGTGCGTGCGTGCGTGCGTGCGTGCGTGCGTGCGTGCGTGCGCGCGTGCGTGCGTGCGTGCGTGCGTGCGTGCGAGCGAGCGAGCGAGCGCGTGCGTACGTGAGTGCTTGCGTGCGTGCGTGCGTGCGTGCGTGCGTGCGTGCGTCAAATCAATTCATAACACAATCACGATATTGCAAAGAGATGAGTAAGTGTTCCATCAAGTTCAATTAACTTGCTCAAGTCCACAGTGTATATCATCGAAATCACACTGACAACAGTAGATGTGTTTACGACTGTATGAACAAATCGCACTACAACACAGATAAACTGCGATTGTATCGCATACAATGGGAGCAAAACACGAAATATGTTATAAGCATGACTCTACCCGACGTATCATTGCTGTATACTGTGAATGATACCATAAGTAAGACGGTCAAAGAGACAATCGAATCAACTGAGTGAGTTACGGTATCAGGTAATGTGCTGTTTGATTCAAGAACAAGAACAAGAAAGAACCCAAAAAAATAATTTTGGCCCGTTTACGATACAAATAAAATTGAGCGACACAAACAATATGCATTAATATGTTCATATGGAAAAAGTACAAGCACAAAATAAATTAATAAGGGGTCAGTGTCTCCTATTAAGACTTTACAGTCGCTCTCATAGGAGCCACCAATGAAATATAATTAACTAATTCATTTATACAAAACGTTATAACAGTGAGTGTGTGCAGGAGGAGATAAAGCGTGTATGAATATTCGGGTGTATATTTTGAAATGTGTGTGATAATATGTAATATAAATTGTGATCTATAGTAATCGTACATGCATTTACGTATTACTGATTTAGTCGATTTTGATAGCAAATATAGCAGTTTAGCATTGTACACGTACCTTCATATTTTAAAAATAAATATTTGTTTGCATAATTTGCAAAACCTCGCAAACTATGAGTTCCTATCTTCTCTCTATCTAACGTTCGGGTATTATTAATAACATGTGGCAAGTTATATCTAAGACACATCTTGGCAAATTTAGTTCTGAATGAATATATATAGGCTAAAATGTAGACTAAAATGCAGACAGATTTTTCTAGTTGACACAAGAAATGCAACTGTTATATATATATATATATATATATATATATATATATATATATATATATATATATATATATATATATATATATATATATATATATATATATATATATATATATATATTTATATAATATATATATACAAGAAATGCAACTGATATATATATATATATATATATATATATATATATATATATATATATATATATATATATATATATATATATATATATATATATATATATATATATATATATATATATATATATATATATATATATTGTGTCAACTAGAAAAATCTGTCTGCATTTTAGTCTACATGTTTGCCTATATATATTCATTCAGAACTAAATTTGCCAAGATGTGTCTTAGATATAACTTGCCACATGTTATTAATAATACCCGAACGTTAGATAGAGAGAAGATAAGTATTTTTAAGGACTGACTTAAGATACAAACATAAATAATAAAAAAACACGGAAAAAGATCAAACAAGCGTCCCAACATTGTCGACATATTAAACAGATTAAACAGATTAAAGCGTACATTAGAAATAAAAATTGGGCTGATCATCATCACTTGAAGCCATGATATGCATCTTTGCTGCATTGATTTTCAGGCTAAAATGTAGACAGATTTTTCTAGTTGACACAAGAAATGCAACTGATATATATATATATATATATATATATATATATATATATATATATATATATATATATATATATATATATATATATATGTAATGCTTTCCACTCTCGTAATATATTATTACTTATACGTGTCCTGCTTTACGTTTATCAATTCAATGTAATACCAACGTTATGTCACTGCACCCAGTGTGGAGAAATAGATGTGTATACCACGATACAGTGTTTGGTATTTACTGCAGACATATTACATTGACGTTATGAATTTATTATTGATCTGGTTTCTTTGCAAACTAGTTCTGTGTAGTGTTATACCCATCTATGCACCCATTGCAATTGTTTGTATAATCTGTCTGGCAGCTCTCAGGTTGGTAAGTTTTGAATGTTGTCTCATCCCTATTTACACTTTCTATCGTAACCGTAGCACAATATTTGTGCATGTTATGGACTTCATAAATATTATGTATACGTCAAACTAGAGGACACATAACCTTGGACTTAAAATAGGACCCTGCGGAACCCCACGTGTAACATATAATAATTCGAGACGTACCCGTCAAAATTGACAAACTGCTTTCTGGTAGCTTTTAATCCAATCATTTGCTACTCCGCGCATACCATAATATTTCAACTTTTTTATCGAGATGCTATAGTCTACTGTATCGAATAAATTTTTTTTAATCAAGAAATACACCAATCGCATGCGTATGCCGCTGACAATTTTTTTACGGAAGCCGTACTGACTTGAATTTAATATATTGTTGGCATTTACAAAGCTATCTGTTCTAGTAAGGAACAATTTTTCCAACATTTTTTAGAATTGCGGCAAGAGAGAACTTGTTCTGTAATTGGTAAGGTAAGTTTTTGCACTGCTTTTAAACTTTGGTATCACTTTGGCAATCTTTATGTTTGATGGAAATACCCCAGTACAAAATGAACTATTACAGATGTGCGTGAGAGGTTGACATATGACAGATATGACTTTAGAAACAATGTCCATGCTTATGTCTTCAACAAGTTTTAGTACATGCTTTCACTGTATTAATGACTTCTTGTTCATCTACGAGTTTTTGGAACATATTTTTCAATCCTAGTACCTAAATAATCATATATAGAAATATTTTCATTAGCATTTGTAATGTCCTTCGCAAGCCTAGGGCCAACATTACTAAACAAGTTGTTAAATTCATTTGCCATATCTTTTCTTCTTAGAGATGCGTCTACCCACAAACATTAGGTAAGTTGGATAATTCACTGACTGGCGTTCTTTACGTATCACAGTATTCAAAATCGCCTTTTTGGAATTGCCTCTCTTTTCTAAAAGCAGTTTACTATAATATGCTTTTTCAGCCAATCTTAATACAGAAGTTAATTTATTTTTATACGTTTTATATCGAGATTCCGCAATTTAAGTTTTATCCTATAGAAATGTTCTATATAGATAATTCTTTTTGTGACAAGCATTTCTTAAGCAATTGGTAAACCAGGGTTTTTTCTTACATATCTGCTTGATCTTTATCTTTCTTACTGGGCAATGAAAGTTATATAATATATTAAAAGTGTTGACCAAATTTGCGTACGCCATGTCTACATGATATGTTTTCAACACGTCATCCCCCTTTTTTACATTTCTTACATATTTAATATATGTCTCATAATGTTTTTCTATTTCATATTTACACAATGCAAATATTGGCAAACGATCACTAATATCATTGATTAATAAACCACGTCTAACTGAATAATTAATTTGGTTGGTAAATATATTGTCTATTGGAGTACACGAGTTCGTGGTAATCCGACTCGGTCAATATATTAATGGATACAAACCTAGGCCATACATACCATCTACAAAACGCTTTGTCTCACTATGTGATTAATGTTTTAGAAGATCGATATTGAAGTCACCAAAAACAAAAATGGATTTACATGTGTAAATAATTGTTCCGTATTCTCACAGAAAATATCCATATCTGACCCCGGTGCTCTATTGACACAACTCACAATTATATTTTTGTGTTTTTCATGTCTAATACGACATTGAGGCATTCAAATACATGCTCCATTACCTTTGATTGATCTACTCTAAGTGTGCAAGTGAATATCTGATTAACGTATAATGCCCCCCCCCTTCCTGTTTTGTTGCTTCGTACAACGTGAAATACTTCGTATCCATTAAGTGAAAAATCGTCAATCGCGCTTGACTCAACCGATGTCTACAAAATAGCTATGATGTCAAAAGATAACTTAAGGTCATCAAGGAATTTCTTGATGTTAGGACAGTTTTTGTTTAAACTTCGAGCATTAAAATGTATGAATGATAAGTAACTCTCAGATTTGACATAAACAAATAGTTGATCACTGTACTATTTGGGATTGGTAGGTATGTAAGCCTGAGTGTAAGGAAGTATCGTGAGTTGCATTACTCAGATTAAAACAGAAATCACCATTGCCATTAGCCATCTAGAAATAAGAGAAACAATCCAAACATAGATGGTGTACTGTTGTACAAGTCCATTGTCTACTGGTCGCGGAGTCCGAGGAGTTCCTGTTCGTTTTGGATGGTAACTTTCCGTCCGTATACAGACAATCCGTCCGTCGATCGTCCACGTGGATTTCACTTTATCGAGAGTATGCACACTATTGAGGGGATCATATCGTCTTCTCGTCAGGTTCTCTGTAATGACGAGCTTTGTACCCTTAAGCTGTCGTTTGGATGTGAAGATGGTCCGACTTGTTTCATAGCTGCGTAGTTCAACGATGATCAGTCTGGGCACACTAACTCATCTACATGTCACACGCAACCATGACATACTTCATGGCTAGCAAACTTAGTCAGGAATCATTTCACTTAGCATTTATTACTTTAAAGGGATTGCACAAATATAAATGTTTAATTGAATGACTAGTATATCAGTTCGTAGTTTTTTTAAAGATACATGACTTGGTGATAAAATAAAATATTACAGTTTTTCAGCATATATGTTAAAAAATGTACTGTATGAAAACGTTGTAATTTCTCATAACTACTTTCTCTGCCACTTATTTCTTGCATTTTATGTATAATTTTGGTCTTATATGCGCAAAATAGCCAATAAATAATTGTGTTTTCATGAAGCATTTTGAGATTGCTGCCATGTGAATGATTAATTATGCAGCCGAGTATAAGTATTCACGCATGCTCAGGGGAGCACACAGAGACTGGTGACGTCACACACAGTCAACATGTCACACTCCGAGCCAAGGTGAGTTGATTCAAGTAATGTTTTTTAAATCAGCAATTCCTAGACATAGGTTTATCGGCAGCTACTTTGATCAATGCAGGAAGCTTATGCATTCTTTATTATTCTAAAGTCCGCCGCGTCTATCCGTCTGCCCGCGCGGCGGCGGCGGCGGCGGCGGCGGCGGCGGCGGCGGCGGCGGTACCTAAAATCCATTTTCTGCAATGTCACTTATTTAAAATGTATGTGTATTTGGGCCTTATTTATTTAAGGTCTATGGGAGAGGGCGGCATGCAGGCAGTTCAACCGGTGGGTCGACGACAAGCTAGAACTTTCCTTTCTCTTTGCTGTATTCGTGGCGTAAACAGCTGGTCCACGTTTCCTTTCAATAACTTCACCGGCCCTGATTCATTCATATGGCGGTAGCTAATCCAAACACGCACGCACGCACGCACGCACGCACGCACGCACGCACGCACGCACGCACGCACGCACGCACGCACACACACACGCATACATGTTGATGAAGTGCTACACGTTTTTCTTAGCGGAGTTAACCGAAGTCTGACGGACGGTATCGAATATTCATGAGCATGCGAACTAGAAACTCCGCGTACGCGGGGTTATGATATCGATATATTGCAATGGTTATTAGTGATTAATAATAACATAATTCTAATAAATTAAAACATATAATTGCATGAATTGATCATAATAATATTAAGAGTGTTGATGAATAATTGTGCACATGATAAAGAGATTAAAAGTCCCAAAGAATTGCTTTAATAGAACTTTGCCGAGTTTTGAAAACAACTGGAACTAATTTACAGATATTGATAATTTACTAGGTATACCGAATATTTGCCTGGGAAATTTTATATGCACAGGTTAGATTTTATTTCTTTGGAACTGGCACATATCAGATGGTAACTGCAAAATGTGATATGTACGTTGTGCAATCAGCAATCATAAAAGTATATAAAACAAGATAGATCTGCAATGCCAATATGACATTTTCATTGATATCCCCAACATCAACAAAAGTGTCACTCACTGACACTGTCACTGAATGTCAGCGTGTCACCGATGCCATGGCGATGTGCGCAATTGTTCGTTTGTGTTCTTGCCTTGATTCAACGGATGTCCAGTTGTATAACCGCGTCAGTTGTGAAGGCTACTTTACCAGCTTTAAGGATGTTTGTAGTAAAAGCAATAATATTCGAGAACAGTTTGCGTTTGTGTAGCAGATAGGATGCAACACAATCGCTTTGTCAACAGCGGTTCATGCCGATTGCTCTCTCACCGGGAAATGTCACTAGAGAGTTAGCGCATGCGGAGTCGAGCTACCGGATGCGCTGACGAAAGTTGCAGCTGCCCCCATTTGGTGGCGCTGAACGTCAATTTACAAAATGGCGCAGGTCGGAGTGACGCAGCTCGGTATACACTAGTTCTAGCTTATCGACAAAACATCTACATTAGCACATGTACATGTGTGTTTCTGTGCGTGCGTGTGTGCGTGAATGCGTGCGTCCGTTCGTTCGTGCGCGCGTGCGTGTGTATTCTAAGTAAATAATTGTGACCCGTAAGTAACAATATGTTCCGATATGTTTCTTTATTGATTTTTACAATATACGTCATATAATATCAATCGTCTTCACTCACCATAGACAATAAATGTAACATGATATAAAAAAATGGTGTGTGTGTGCGTGCGTGCGTGCGTGCGTGTGTATATGTGTATGTGTGTGTTTGTGTGTGCGTGCGTGTGCGTGCGTGTTTGTGTGTGTGTGTGCGTGCGTGCGTGCGTGCGTGCGTGCGTGCGTGCGTGCGTGCGTGCGTGTGTATGTATGTATGTGTGCGTACCTTTGTCAAACCAAGACTCATAATACAATCACGAGTAATTATTCATTCAAGTTCATTGGCTCAAGTCCACAGCGTATATCATCGAAATCACACTGACAACAACAGTTGTGTTAACGACTATATGAGTAAATCGCATTACAACACACATTAACTGCGATTGCATCACATACGATGTGTGCAAAATAGGAAACACGTTATACGCATGACTATATCCGATATATCATTACTGTATCAGATACTATAAATAATGTCATGTGTAAGATGGTCAAGGTGACGACCGAATCATCCGATGAATTACAGTATCAGATACCATAAGTAAGACGGTCAGTGTGCTGTTTGTTTCAACCGAGAGATTTAGTTGTTTTTGCAATTATGGAGGCACTGTGACTCTTCCTTGCCACACGATAGCATGCACTCAGAGTCTGCAAACAAAAACGACGTTTATTTTCTGTGTACGTGTCTGTCAGTCAGTTTCTCTGTTTTTCTTTCTCTTAATGTCTCTGCCTGTATATATATATATATATATATATATATATATATATATATATATATATATATATATATATATATATATATATATATATATATATATATATATATATATATATATATATATATATATATATATATATATATATATATTTATATATATATATATATTTATATATATATATATATATATATATATATATATATATATATATGTATGTATGTATATATGTCTGTCTGTCTGTCTCTCTCTCTCTCTCTCCCTCTTCCCCCCCCCCTCTCTCTCCCTCTCTCCCTCTTCTCCCCTCTCTCTCTCTCGCTTGCTCGCTCTCGCGCTCGCTCTCTCGCTTTCGCTCTCTCCCTTTCTCTCCCCCCCTCTATCTCCCCTCTCCTTCTCCTCTGAAAATATTCGCATGTTGATACATATACATATACGAATGCATGTATACGCAATAGTGTGTTTTCTCATGATCATATTATAATTTTTGATATAAATATTAATGTTTTAGTCGTACGAAATCGCAACTTACTGTGACGCAGTATGTGTCTTCTCCAGCGAGGTAGTTGATAGCGGAGTCATCGCACTCTTTCTGCAAACAAAAAAACGACGTTTAATTTTCGTGTCTGTGTCTGCGTTTTCTTTCTCTTTAAGGCTTCAATCATCTCTCTATCTGTGTGTGTGTGTGTGCGTGCGTGCGTGCGTGCGTGCGTGCGTGCGTGCGTGCGTGCGTGTGTGTGTGTCTCTGATTCTGTCTATATCACTACCATGTCTCCTCTCTCTCCCCCCTCTTTCTCACCCCTTCTCCCCCCTCTCTCTGAATGCGTTCACACATAAACACACATTCGTATACAACTACACACATGTATTCGCATTAATCTATTTTCTTAAGTTCACATAACACTATTTTTGAGTCGAGTGATTACGTTACTCACGTCTTCTTCGATGGTCCTTTTCTTTTCGATACATGCTATGTCGCATTTTCGAAAGTCAAACCGACAAGTTCGCGCACATGTTGATTCCATCGGAATTCCATCGGAATTCGCAGATAGAAGCACGCAGATTGCAACGACCTGAATCAAAACAAAATGTAAGCATGTTTGTTGCTGTCATTCTGTTTTACTGATTACGATTAGTTCAATTGCAAGTTTGAAATTCCAGCGGTTATTTGAACAATTCATACTTCTTCTAGCGGCTTGTGTTTACCTTGTTACGACTATTGTAACTAGCAACAATTCTCATCCTCCGGACGGGTTAACTTGGTAGTTCATAAGTGACTGTTATGATAACGATATTAAACAAACGTTATCACAGAAATATCCATATATGCCTTGTAACTTGGCATTGCCAGTCAATAATTCTCGACATTGCGACGAAATGCTAGTATGATGTTGCCTTACCCTTGTATATCGTAACTTTGGACAATAGTAGAAAAGACGCATGACGTTGTGAACAAATGTACGTAATTGTTCTCATAGCAAAGGGCAAATAACAACAAAGGGTAATTCGATTATTCGTAGAAAAATTAATAGCGAATAGACGAATAAAAAAAACCAAACTAAG
>OY759264.1:53190442-53195442 GCA_963662155.1 Lamellibrachia columna
ACATATACATATATATATATATATATATATATATATATATATAAATATATATATATATATATATATATATATATATATATATATATACATACATACATACATACATACATACATACATACATACATACATACATAATACAAACAAACATACATACATACATATATACACCTAATTTAAGTACAATTATATACATATATACGTATTTATACATTATATGCAGCAGTGAAACTTAACGTTGCCTTTATGTGACGATTAAAAATGCCCAATACGGTGTCGATTTAAACGGTACGAATATCTTGTTTTATCAAACAACGCTGCAGCGCAATTTTATATCAATTTGCAAAGATACGTGATGGGCGTAAATCCTTTTCAACTAGAAGTTAAACAAGGGTATACAGGGTGTTTACTTGTGTGTCTGGATGATGTAAGGATGCTTGTGCGTGCTAGTGCGCACGTCGTTCTCTAGTCTACTTGACATATACCGCTCGATCTTTGAACGATCGACAGCTACTCAGTTGTATTTACATTGCCAACAAAAGTGAGTTGCTGTCTACTCAATCGTTCAAAGATCGAGCAGTATATCGTAATTATACAAGAGAACTTTCCGATACTTCCGGGGTAAGGGTATACACGATGTTTAATTTGTGCGTCTATATGATGTGAGGATGACTGTGTGTGCGTGCTAGCGCGCACGTCCTTCTCTTTGTCTAATTAACATATTATTATTACTATCTTTATTCGGACTCAAGATCCACAAACATGTATATATTAAACCAGTTATTAAGTTCCATAAAAGAAACAGCAGTTAGAAAACAAATTATATTGTGCTTCGATATGAAATCACAAAATTACATTCTTCCTTATTTAAGACAGCATCACTGTTACAATCTCTCATTACATTACAATAGTCATATATGTAGTGTTTAATATTTTTTATTAATATTGATATTCCACATTTCTTTACATTTACACTTAAACGCGTGCGTGCGTGCGTGCGTGCGTGCGTGCGTGCGTGCGTGTCTACAACATGCCTACCGGGGAAAAGATATATATATTTTTTAATAAAAGCTACCTAGGCCCTATAGAAGGTACGTGACGTGAGTAAACTGCATTACTTAATTAAAAAGTGCATATTACGCAATAGGCGTTGTCCTCGGTTAGCAAAGTGTCGCACCGTACAAACTACATCCATTTAAGTTCTTATTGTTTCTTATCAACTAGAATTCATCACACACAAGTTGAACTCGTTGATCATGAGTCAGTAAACGGGAAGGAGAAGCTAAAGGGAAGTCACTGGCGGCGGGACGAGAGACATAGAACGGAAACAAGGACCCAGTGACTTCATATTTCTCAAGTATGCAAATCCTGTTTCTACCATATACGTGATCTCCGTCGAGTTGCTAAAACAATATCAACAGCATTAATTAGAGGCCGCCTTGACTCTTGTAACTAAAAGAGCTAAAGCTAAAGCGCTAAAGAGCTGAGCCATTAACTCCAATGAGTACAACATTGTCTGACACGTGTGGTACTCAAGGCGCCTCGTTTTTCACCATCACTACCACTACTTAAACAGTTAACTGGCTTCCTGTTCCTTATCGAATTAATTTTAAACTGTCCACTCTTATATATCGTGCTCTATCTACGCAACAACCACCCTACTTGGCTATTGTCTCCTGCATCTTTCAAATATTCCTAGGCAGCTCAGATCATCCATTTCACAACTTATTGTTCATAAGACTAAATTTAAATTAGGCAAACTTCACTGCGCCCAGGGTCTGGAATGAACTGCCCATTACTTTGAAGGCATTTGAAACTATAGCTATACCTTCCGAAAATCTCAAGATATATTTATTCCAAATTGCATTGCCACCATGAATCTTCGGTTGTCCATCGTTCTGATAATGCCTTTTCGCGTCCTTGTTCTCGATTATGCTTAACTATCCTGTTTTGTTGCGCCTGTGAGCTCAGGTTCCTGAGGATATAGGCGCTATAAAAGTAAATTATTATTAGTATTGTATATATCGCTTTGACGTCACAAAGATATGACAATGATGTCAAAAACACGTCCCACAATCGTAGTTTTATTCTTGGCCGATAGGTGTCATACGTGTTGTGATTATTGTATATTTGATTTCAACCATTGAACAAATTTGCAACCATGTTGTAGAAATGTGTGACTTTGTTTGAAATGTCTTCAGCGAAAAGTAGCAAACAATGTTTCCTTAACAAAACGGATGATCAAATTAATTGTCAATCATTAATTAAAAAACCCTTAATAAGCTCATTTGTATTAGTATAGTCAAGTCATAATAATCTGTTCAAGTTGTTCAATGTTCAATCTGTTTAAGCCGTTCAATGTTCAATCTGTTCAAGGTGTTCAATCTGTTCAAGCTGTTCAATGTTCAATCTGTTCAAGCTGTTCACTGTTCAAGCTGTTCAATGTTCAATCTGTTCAAGCTGTTCAATGTTCAATCTGTTCGAGCTGTTCACTGTTCAATCTGTTCAAGCTGTTCACTGTTCAATCTGTTCAGGCTGTTCAAATTGAACAACTAGCGTGTAAACACTCTGAGTTGAGAGCCTTCAAACAACTTGATATTTCTATGGAAAACAATACAAATATGGCGCAAGCGCTGTTATTAATACACATTAAATCTGCTTCTCTTTCAATGTTTTGCATCGATATCTAGGTCGTTTTATAAGTTGGGTTCGGTTCATTCAAACTAAGTTCATATTCTGCCGCCAAGATCATTCAGTGGCCAAGCGGTACATGTAGACTGGTCTAAGCCAATTGTTTCCTTGTCCACTTGCTATCAATATTGTTAAATCTTGTTAAATGTAGCCGGGGGTGTTATAAAATAGGGGTCATAGATAGAAAGTGGCACATATGCCGTAGGTATATCGACCTCAATGACGGCGCCAGTGGATTATAAGTGTTAGCAAGTTCAACAACGATTTCCTAGTAAACCAGTGGCGTGGCGTGACAATCTGATTATTAACGATGACTCAACGATTTTATTCGACGTACGTGAAAGAACACTTTATTTCATTGTTTTGTATCGATGTCTCCGTCCTTCTATAAGTTGTCTTGGGTCCATTCAAACTAAGTTGATATTATGCCGCCAATTTCGCTCAATGGCCAAGCGATACATGTCGACTGGTCTCGAGAACGATGTGCGATGAAACACATACGCCACAAACACATTCCCATTGGCGAGAGACATCCGTAACACCCCACATGGATTGTGTAAACTTTACGTCACATTCATCCTCGCCGCCAGGGGTGATAGTAGTACTACAGTAACCCTGGCTGATCGACCTGTTGAGACGTGGATTGGTAAGTTAATCCCATGCAACGTGTGAACTTAGGCTGAATCAGTTGTACTTCGTCCCACGTCTTGCCCTAGTATACGTCTTTCTGGAAACTAGACGCGCCCGCGCCCAAATTTCAAAGAGCGTTCCCACGAAATGCACATGATTTTCTGCCCGCAAGCAACGAAGGGCCCACTGCCAAGTACATTTAAGTTCCCGTATGCGGGCCCTGTAATGCTGACACGAGCAATATTATTAGATAACACAGCAACTGAAAAGTGAGCGTTTCAAAAGGTCGATCTGCCACGGGTACTGGTGTAGCTAGAAAACCCTGGCGGTGGGAATGGTCCGATTTAGAATATTCCATTTAGCACGTGCCTTTACGAGTTGCACCCAAGGTCGTTGGAAGGCCGAACAGAATGCGTTCATCGGAATAGACGACGACGTGCGCGTGAGCACATACACCACGTACATGGCTCAGTCATCGAATTACATCACACCGAAATAAGCCATTCAACGAAGTGCGCACGAACACGTAAAAAGTTATATGTACGTTCTATATAGCGCGGTAAACAGTCCTTGAGACTGCACAACACTACATTTCACCCCCTGGCAGACATGTCCATTCCAACGCTATTTCGACTTCACTGGGAAGCATTCGCTACAATTACTGTGCGGTACTCATTTTACAGCTGAGTGAACTGTGGCAACGTGTAGTGACATAAACGAAACGGCAACAAGAGGATTCTCGGTGGAGAGTCGTGCGTTCTAACCGCGGCGCCACCACACTCCACATACATGACTCCATCGTTGAGTTCATGCCGAAATGAACCACTCTATATTTCTCCTATCACGATCACTCCCCATTTTGAATGTTACATTCAGAACGTGCCTTAGCAACTTAATATGCACAAACACGTCGACGCCTCTGGACGTTGATTGGGCTTATGCATTTCCAGCTTTTATTTTTACTGTGTAACATTTTTGTACGGGGGCAATAATTTCTTCAAACACCGTTAAACCTCAAAAAGTTACTCACAACTGTGACCCGTAAGTAACTACAATATATTCCGATATATTTATTTATTGATTTTTATTAAATGCGTCATACGATATCAGTCATCATTAATCGTCAAACGAGCCATCATAGAGATTGAATGTAACATATAATAAACTGGTTTCGATTAAACAAAACAATGAAGTGTTTGTATACAGAGCACCGTAGACACACAGTGTGTGTGCGTGCGTGCGTTCGTGCGTGGGTGCGTACATGCGTGCGTGCGTGCGTGCATGCGTGCGTTCGTGCGTGCGTGCGTGCGTGCGTGCGTGCGTGCGTCAAATCAATTCATAACGCAATCACGATATTGCAATCACGATATTGCAAAGTGTTCCATCAAGTTCAATTAACTTGCTCAAGTCCACAGTGTATATCATCGAAATCACACTGACAACAGTAGATGTGTTTACGACTGTATGAACAAATCGCACTACAACACAGATAAACTGCGATTGTATCGCATACAATGGGAGCAAAACACGAAATATGTTATAAGCATGACTCTACCCGACGTATCATTGCTGTATGCTGTGAATGATACCATAAGTAAGACGGTCAAAGAGACAATCGAATCAACTGAGTGAGTTACGATATCAGGTAATATGAATGATGCCATATGTAAGACGGTCAATG
>OY759264.1:53197942-53202810 GCA_963662155.1 Lamellibrachia columna
CTCCCACCCTCCCTCCCTCCCTCTCTCTCTCTATATATATATATATTTACACACACATCTATATATATATATATATATATATATATATATATATATATATATATATATATATTACACATATATATATATATATATATATATATATATATATATATATATATATATATATATATATATATATATATATATATATATATATATATATATATATATATATATATATATATATATATATATATGTATGTATATATATATATGTATATGTATATATATATATATATATATATATATATATATATATATATATATATATAATATATATATATATATATATATATATATATATGTCTCTCTTTCGCTCTCTGAATATATTCACACGTGAACACATACACATATACAAATACATACATGTATACGCATTAGTCTATTTTCTCGTGAGCACAATATACTTTATATATATAATTAATGTTTTCTGAGTCGTGTGAAAACACATGAAAACTCACGCGGACGCAGTACGAGTCTTCTCCGCCGAGATATTTGATATAAGAGACTTGACATTCTTTCTGCAAATAAAAACGACGTTTCATTTATGTGTCTGTGTTTGTCAGTCAGTTTCTCTTTTAATATTTTAATATTTCTCTCTCTCTCTCTCTCTCTCTCTCTTTCTCTCTCTCTCTCTCTCTCTCTCTCTCTCTCTCCCTCTCTCTCTACCTTTCTCTCTCTCTCTGAAAATATATTCACACGTAGACACACATTGTTGAATTTTGAGTCGTATGAATATATGAATGAGTATACGCAACTCACTTCTTCTTCGATGGTCGTTTTCTTTTCGATACATGCTATGTCGCATTTTTGAAAGTCACGCTGACAATGTCGTCTACACGACCACACTATCTCTCCATTATATCCGTTGATTCCATCGGAATTTGCAGATACAAGCAAGCAGATTGCAAAGACCTGAATCAAAACAAAATGTAAACATCTTCGTTGCTGTCATTCAGTTTTACTGGTTACGATTAGATCAACTGCACGTTTTGAAATTGCAGCGGTTATTTGAGCTATTTATGTTAAATAAATATTCATTTATTCCTTGTTGCTTGGTGCTGCGAGTCAATATCTCTCGAAATTGTGACGTAACACTGGCAGTTATATAGTAGTGTCGTCTTGCCCTTGTATAACGTAACTTTGGGCAATCGAAGAAAAGACACACGACACTGCGAACAATTGTGCGTAATTGTTCGCATAGTGTTGCGGACAATTGTACGTAACAACTATTAAGGGTAATCTGTTCGTTGAAAGGGTAATAGCGGGGTGCATTTCGAATATGTAAAACTGAGGCGACGCGACCGTGGGCCGTAGATGAACACCGGGAAGTTTGACGACCGAGATACAAAGCTTCTAGGAGGAGTAGTATAACATACAAACATACATACAACCACTTGCTAGATACTAATAAGATGTGTCGGTTTTTTGCAATATTTAACTTTTTTATTCATATACACTTTCTGCTTAATTATGTTATTTGGAGTCATTAGATATAACAACCTATTAAATACTATTCCTCCATGCAGTGGTAAAAGTAATGCAGAGATAACTGTTAATTTTAATTAGAGACCACATGGTGAGATTCCTTCTAAGACAGCAATAAATAAATACATCTCAACATGAGTTCCTAAAGGCAAGGTCATGTCTAACCAATTTCTTATATTTTTTTTGGAAAAAGATACAAACAAAGTGGGTAGATGATGGGTCACCAGTGGACATTGTGTACTTAGATTTTCAGAAAGCTTTCGATAAAGTTTTGAGTGAGGTACCACAGGAACCAACATTAGGACCCATACTATTTTTAATATATATATATATATAAATATATATAAATATATATACATATATATATATATATATATATATATATACATATATATATATATATAAATATATATATATATATATATATATATATATATATATATATGATTTGGAAGATGACATTTCTAGCAAAATACTGACATTTGTAGATGACACAAAAGTATTCAGAAAGGTTACAAATTATGCAGATAAACAAAGTTTACTTGATGATCTAGATAATTTTTAGTTAAATGGTTAAACAAAATTACAAATGTTATTAAATTTTGTACATGCATACACATAGGGAATGGAAGTTGCAGAGCAATGTTGGATTGCTGCTTCTAAGGGAAATACAATTTTAGGGCTAACTAGGAGTTCTATCACATATAATTGTACCCCTGCATAGAGCAATAGTTAGACCACATTTGGAATATTGCATACAAACATGAAAACCATATCGCAAGAAGGATATAGACAAGCTAGAAAGAATACAAAGAAGAGCAATTGAAATTATTCCAGAATTGAGAGACCTTAGTTATGAAAGCCGCTTATTAGAATGTGATTTGACAACACTAGAGACCAGGATACGAAGAGGAGACCAACTAGTAGTGCTTAAAATAGCGAATGGATATGAGGATTTTGACAGGAATACGCTTTCAAATTTAAATAAATCTGTGGTCACAAAGCAGCATTAGTCAAGGAACGGTGTAATACCATCATTGACGGTTTTTAGATGCCCGTTTCAATCTCCACGGAACTAACAATACGTCTCACCGAATACTGAAAACAAGTGTTGTTGGACGATTTTCATAAACTATCGTTGTATTACACTTACACAAATCTCCGTTGATACAAATTGATACAACATGTTTCGAGGGTCATTTATTGGCACGCACGCACGCACGCACGCACGCACGCACGCACGCACGCACGCACGCACGCACGCACGCACGCACCCACGCACCCACGCACGCACGCACGCACACACACCCAGGCTCGCACGCACGCACGCACGCACGCACGCACACACAATTGTTGAAAAGCGCAGACAGTCATGTAGCTGTTTGCGAAACGCCATGTCCTCTACCCGGGACGACAGCCTACGTGGTCACGTAGGCATACGTGCTACATTACCTTTTCAGTGTGTCCCCAATTGAAAAGGCAACAACATCACAAATGCACGAGCGCGCGCGCACACACACACGCACACACAAATAATGTAGCTTTTGGAACAGGACATACAACATTTTAAAGAGTGTCTTCAACGACCTCGAAGCCATGAGTAGTATGCTATTAATATATTCACTTACCAAAATAATTGCCTTCATCTTGATTACTTGGTTGTATCTGAATAAACAAAAAGTAAAATGTTGACAGAGAGGGGGAGAGAGAGAGAGAGAGAGAGAGAGAGAGAGTGAGTGAGTGAGTGAGTGAAGTGAGTGAGTGAGTGAGTGAGTGAGAGAGAGAGAGTGAGAGGGAGAGAGAGAGAGAGAGAGAGAGAGAGGAGAGAGAGAGAGAGAGAGAGAGAGAGAGAGAGAAAGAGAGAGAGAGACTAGTCTACCGAACGTTATGAATCTTCGATTTGTATTGATTTTCGCGAATATAATATTTTATGATCAGATATAACGCGTTAATTCAAAACACACACAAACACACATTCGCACGCAATACAATTATATACATTATATGCAGCAGTGAAACTTAAACGTTACCTTTATGTGACGATTGAAAATGCCCAATATGGTGTCGTGCGTTTTAAACGGTACCAATATCTTATGTTCTTTGTCAAGCAACGCAGCAACTCAGTTTTATATCAATTCGCAAAGATACGTGAATGGCGTAAATCCTGTTCAACTAGAAGTTAAACAAGGGTATACAGGGTGTTTAACTTGTGCGTCTGGATGATGTGAGGATGCATGTGCGTGCTAGCGCGCACGTCGTTCTCTAGTCTAATTGACATATACCGCTCGATCTTTGAACGATCGTGGTGACAGCTACTCAGTTTTATTTGCATTTCCAATAAAAGTGAGTTGCTGTTTCCTCAATCGTTCAAAGATCGAGCGGTATATGGTAATTATACAAGTGAACTTTCCGATACTTCCGGAGTAAAGGTATACGTTATGTTTAATTATTTGTGCGTCTATATGAAGTGACGATGCCTGTTGCACGTCCTTCTCTTTGTCTAATTAACATATTATTATTACCATCTTTATTCGGTCTCAAGATCCACAAACATGTATATTAAACCAATTATTAAGTTCCATAAAAGAAACAGCAGTTGGAAAACAAATTATATTGTGCTTCGATATGAAATCACAGCATTACATTCTTCCTTATTTAAGACAGCATCATTGTCACAATCTCTCATTACATTAGCCATGGTAGGTAAGGTTTAATATTTTAATTAATATTGATACTCCACATTTCTTTACATTTGTACTTAGTAACACTCACATGCATATACAACAAATATATATATATATATATATATATATATATATATATATATATATATATATATATATATATATATATATATATATATATATATATATACATATATATATATATATATATACATATATATATATATATATATATATATATATATATATATATATATATATATTTATATATATTTATATATATATATATATATATATATATATATATATACATATATATAAAATATATATATATGTATATATATATATATATATATATATATTTATATATATTTATATATATATATATATATATATATATATATATATATATATATATATATATATATATATATGCATGATGTAGACACACGTGCATGTCTACATCATGTCTACCAGAGAAAAGACGCCGTCTTATTAGAGTGCAGGGCAAAATATCTATTTGGTTTTTGTTAAAAGCTACGTATAGAAAGTACGTGACATTTAAGAGTAAACTGCATTACTTAATTAATAAGTGCGTATTATGCAATAGGCGTTGTCCTCGGTTATCAAAGTGTCGTACAAACTGCATCCATT
>OY759264.1:53203010-53213010 GCA_963662155.1 Lamellibrachia columna
AAGATACACAAATATTGCAGGTTCCTCCTCCAGGAGAAACTGGAAAAGGAGCTTCTCATTTGTGGGTGTCAGCTTCATATTTTCCTGCAGGCTGCTTTCTCTGTTTGTCTGCTATGATCCAAAAGTCCCGAGGTACTCATCTTCATTAGACAAACAATGAGGCTGCACAGACCACAACAGATTCAGCACAGCACTTGACCGCGGCAAGCGTAGTTTCCGGATTTCGGCAAGACATGTTATTGAATAGCTGCGAACTCAGCAACCTACAGACTAGGATGCTGAGAACTTCTTGAACAAGTGAGTATTTTAATCGGAGGTCACCCCAACATGGGGATCGATGTAGAGACAACGTGAGGGGTGGTGCATGCGCTGCGAAATAAAGGGAACAAAGAGCAAACGAAGCGAGCAATTCTTGAAGAGACGGATATTGTAACGCGAGCGCTTGACCATTTCGTAACCGCCAATACACTCCGCTTCTTTGATATCCTCAGCCTTCCTCGTGAATTCTTGTTCGACCTTGACCCATAGAACTGGGTACACGACAAGGGTTACATGAGAGGAGATAATATTTCAAAGATGACGGCATAAAGTTGTAAGTTGCAAAATCAAGGCATTCTCCATTAGTGTCAAATAACCAAATTATAATTAATTTGCTTAGTAACATATTAGATTCATATGTATGGTATCGTAAAAACGTTGATAGGGTATCATGGTCGTGAACTTTAACCTTTGATAGCGACCTCTAAACATAGACCAATTCGGATAAAATTTTGGCAGGTTAGTTTTTTCATTGATTGTAAAATAATTGAGGGGTGTCCCGAAGGGAAACTTGACTTTCAATAGTTTACCCTGATTTAGGAACCACCCAAATATACACACAAACGTACATACACACATACATACATACATACATAAATACATACATACATACATACATGCATACATACATACGTACATATAAATGATATACAATTATATACATATACACTTATATATATACATACATATATGCAGCAGCGAATCGTAACGTTACCTTTACGTGACGATTGACAATGCCCAATATGGTGTCGTGCGTTTTGAACGGTACCATATATATATATATATATATATATATATATACATATATATATATATATACATATATATATATATATATATATATATATATATATATATATATATATATATATGTATATATATATATATATGTATATATATATGTATATATATATATATATATATATATATATATATATATATATATATATATATATATATATATATATATATATATATATATATATATATACTAATTAGGATTTTAAAAGGTAGCGTGAATTTCACTGACTGAACAAGTTAATACACTACCAATTGGGGTGCACTTGTCACTGGCCTTGACAATAGCATGTACATTGGCAGGGAGATAAATTGATGACTAATCATGACTTCTGCAAATTTGTGTGAAGCAAACATTTGGAGCTGGCAACTTGCAGCCAAGTGAGCATTTGCGTCTGTAATATTTAGAATTTGTGTATATGTGGAAATAGCCGGAATGCCTGCACTGTTATATGATTACCAAATTGTGTGTACAGGGCACGTGTTTCTGATGCATTGTAAATACTTACGCAAGTACTTACGTACAAAGTATTGCGGCACACCCCTACCCTGCATATCAGTTGTCAGACTGTGAGATTCCACTCAAAAGTGGAAACGTAAAATATGTTACATACATGCATTTGGTGTAGCTTGTAGCTGTGTGAGGTAGGGCGACCCCTCGTAATTCCTATAGAATACTTGCTGTCTGTCTCTGGTGGATGAATGCAATAATGCTGCCTAGTGCCTACTTTGTCCAATAGCACATGCAGATAAAATAGACGATTATGGAAAAATCTGCATTTTCTTTTTTCCTGCATGGCTGAAGTAAAAATGGCAATGTTGTACTCAAACACAAAGATCACGCTGAATAACGTGCAACTGTTTTTATATTTATAAATAGTGTATAAAATTTATTTCTTGTTCCAATATATATATATATATATATATATATATATATATATATATATATATATATATATATATATATATATATATATATATATATATATATACGCACACGCACACGCACACGCACACGCACACGCACACGCACGCACGCACGCACGCACGCACGCACACACACACACACACACACAAACACACACAGGGTGAGATTTAGCAAGTCATGGAATGTAGCCAGTTGGGCTACCAACCTTGCAAAGTTAAGTAGCCCGTAAGCTTCGTAGGTAGCCACTTACTAATCAATACTTTGATGATATAATATATGAACGACAACAACAACAAATAAAAGCATAACAACCAGTTTTGAAACATTTATTTTCAAGGCAGGATCAATACAATGTAATACATTATACTGAATAAAATACAGTATACAACTGTACACATGCGACAGATTGTTTTGTTTTCATAACATGGTACACCAACAGTTTAGGTGAAAAGTCTCCAAGCATCACAGGACATCAGGTCCTGTGAACGGAACAGTTTACAGGACCTGCTGATTTTTCACAGGATCCGATTTTACCTCCAAATATTACTACATGCATATATATATATATATATATATATATAAATATATATATATATATATATATATATATATATATATATATATATATATATATATATATATATATATATATATATTATAGCCTACGTAAACTTTAACCAGGTTCCCGATTAATTCACCAGAAGCGCTCTGCGCACCATGTGGATATATATATATATATATATATATATATATATATATATATATATATATATATATATATATTGAATATATATATTAAGACTATTAACATGGTCGATTATTATTTCACCGTAGAATGACCGTTCAGTTACATGTTGAGCTTCGATGTGGTTGATTAAAAATACAATGAATGCTCCCTATTGATATCGCTTCGGCTACGGTTTGGCAACTTTTGTTGCAATGTCAAACGTGCCACAAACACACGATTTATGGTTAACATAAAAGCGTTATAGCCAACACTTCTAAGATGTTTATTAACATTCCGTTTATTTTTGCTGCGTCTAAAATATAACAACCCTATAAATATTTCGAGTCGCCATGCGGACCACTGTAGGCAAAAAATTAAGTCGCCAATTTGGGGCGCCATTGGCGATTCGGCGACCGCTAAATCTCACCCCTGCACACAGGTTGAACTCGTTGATGGTGAGTCAGCGAAGGGGACGAAGAAGTGAGGGACACATAACAGAGCCGAGGACGCAGTGAAGACACCAACAGTCCTCTTGACGCCATATTCGCGTAATGCACAATACAATTGCTATTTGGACTATACGAGTAGGTACTTGACACTCTTTTGTCGTGCAAGTGTTAATGAGAAGGGCTGCTGGTCAAATGACAGACATACATTTGACAGATTGTCAATACAGCCAGTCATTTCCTCAAGCCCAGAAATTTTGCTGAATCACAGCCGCTGGCGTATGCCAACCTCGCTAGTCAGGGGTGGACGTAGACACGTGAAAGAGACCACATTGATACGTAATCCAAGGCAGCGATTTATAGAGACGAGAGCAATTACGAACTTCATCACGTGTACGATGACGTCATCGGACAAGTACGTCGTTAATATTGATGACGTCGCCTTGAGAAGACGACGAAAATGTCCACAACGGTAAAAACGAGTTAGGACATGTAAAAATAATAATTTCAACACTATTGTGGGAATGTAGTATGTAGTAACAAAGTGGAATTTGTTGCGCCTGTTAGTTATATAAACCAATGCAATCATTCCAGCTAAGTGTGTGGGTTATCATTGTTACTTCAATATCGCAGACGCAGGGATTCAGAAGTAACTCTCGAAGACAAAACGAAACCTAAATTTGGTTCGGTGACAAAACGTTGTTGTTTAACAGAGGCTCCGTAACATACATACGTAGGCTCGTCCTCAGCAATCATAAAATAATAACTTGCATGTATGTACTCCCCTATGAACGGGCTGGTCCCAGATATATGGCGCTTTATGAATTTAGCAATAATAATAATAATATCAATGACTTGGACTGTAATATAACAAGCAACGCACTAAAATTAGTGGATGACACAAAATTGTTTAGAAAGGTTAACAATGATGATGTTAAACAACATTTACTAAACGATCTCGACAAATTAGATAAATGGTCTGAGAAATGAGAAATGTAATGTAAATGCTTACTCACAAGACAGGCGAATTTGGAGATAAACCATAAAATGAGAGATACTTTTCTAGGATTTACCATAAAGGAAAAGGACGTAACAATAAGTGCTGACATGAAAGTTTCAGAGCGGTGTGGTATGGCAACTTCAAATGTTAATAAAATTATTGGGTTTATTAAAAGAAATAAAATATACCAAGAAAAACTAAATATACCTCTGTATAAAGCAATAGCTAGGCCTCATTTAGAATACTTTATGAAAGCTTGGAGATAATAATAATAATACAATTTGAATCAAGCGCAATTTCCATTAAAATACCCAAAGCTATGTAAACAATCTAATCAATGTTAAATATAGAATAAAGATGTGTATTAATGCAAATAAAATAGAGATCGAATAAAAGGTATGATACATACATACATACATACATACATACATACACACATACATACATACATACATACATACATACATACATACATGTATGCATGCATGCATGCATGCATGCATGCATACACGCAAGCACGCATGCAAACACACAGCTCATAAAGTAAGAAAGATATAGATACGCTTCAACGAATAAAGAGGAGAACAACTAAAATAATTCCAGAACTGAGACATCTTAATTATGAAGAACGCCTAAAAGAATGTGGTTTGACAGCCCTAGAGACACGGAAAGTAAGAGGAGATCAAATTGAAGTGTTCAAGATATTGAATAGTAATGAAAATATTGCTAGAAATATATTCTCACTCCAAAAATAAGAACTAGAGGACATGAGGTAACATTACTAAAGGATCAGTGTATATTGGATGTCAGAAAGTACTCTATTATCTACAGATTGTGTAACTGCTAGCACGTTGAATATGTTTAAAAACAAGGTTGACACATATCTGAGGAGGGCGGGTTACACATAGAAGAAAAAATGTTGGATTCTCGATAAGCCAATGGTTTCCTTGTCCACTTGCCATCTGGCCTTGGATGGCAATCTTGTCTTGATAGATCTTGTTAAATCTAGTAGGAGTAGTGATCAAGTAGGGTTTATATCTGAGGAGGGCGGGTTACACATAGAAGAAAAAAAAATTAATTCTCGATAAGCAATGGTTTCCTTGTCCACTTGCCATCTGGCCTTGGATGGCAATCTTGTCTTGATAGAACTTGTTAAATCTAGTAGGAGTAGTGATCAAGTAGGGTTTATAGAAAGTGGCAGAGATGACGTAGGTTTATCGACCTCAATGGCTACGCCCGTGGAATTGCTGACAAGTTCCACAACGTTTTCCCAGTAAACCACTGGCGTGAAAATGTTGATTATAGTTGGAAATGGTTAATTTTTATTGCACCACAACATGCCTTTTGTTTCCTTTTAACAAAACGATCAAAC
The DNA here is from genome assembly GCA_963662155.1 of Lamellibrachia columna. Taxonomy (NCBI): domain Eukaryota; kingdom Metazoa; phylum Annelida; class Polychaeta; order Sabellida; family Siboglinidae; genus Lamellibrachia; species Lamellibrachia columna. Next base: position 53,208,600 of record OY759264.1, read on the forward strand.
TAATTATCAATAAATAATTCAAAACCCTAGCGTTTTATCTTAATATGCTCATTTTGTATTTGTATATTCCCGACCATAACTTGACTGCTTCAAGCTGTTCAATATTTGCATACAGTGGCAGCAAATTGAACAACTAGCATGTAGACACTCTGACTTGAGAGTCTTCAAACAACGTGCCCAGGTAAAGCACATGTAAAGTTATTGATACACCTTAAATCTGATTATCAGCGATGACTCAACGATTTTATTCGACGTAGGTGAAAGAACACTCGATTTCGTTGTTTTGTATCGATGACTCCGTCCTTCTATAAGTTGTCTTGGGTCCATTCAAACTAAGTTGATATACATATAAACTGCTCTAGAGAACGATGTGCGATTAAACACGTACTCCACAGACATACTCCCATTGGCGAGAGACATCGAGTAACAACCCACATTGATTGTGTAAACTTTATGTCCCATTCATAGTTGCCGCCAGGGGTGATAGTAGTACTACAGTATCCCTGGCAGATCGACCTGTTGAAACGTGGATTGGTAACTTTATCCCACGCAACGTGTGGACTTAGGCTGAATCAGTTGTACTTCGTCCCACTTCCTTTCTTGGTCTACGTGTTTCTGGGATCTAGAAAACCCTGCCGGCGAAGATGGTCCCACTTAGAATTTTCCATTTAGCATATGCTATTACGAGCTGCACCCAAGTTAGTTGAATGATCGAACATAACGCGTTCATTGGAATACACGACGAAGTGAGCGAGAACACAATCAGTACGTACCTGACTCAATCATCGAATTACATCATAGCGAAATAACCCATTTAAAGAATACCGCATGAACACGTAAAAAGTATATCTATACAGCGTGGTATCCAGTCATTATATATATATATATATATATATATATATATATATATATATATATATATATATATATATATATATATATATATATATATATATATATATAAAGATAAGATACGTTTTATTACCAAGTAGCAAGTACTAGGAATTTGTAGTGTTGTGGCGTTAGCACAAACATACACTCATGCGCCCAATCACACACGGAACTAAACATTACATATCACAATCGTAATACTAAAAACAGTTGAAAACAAGCGAGAGTAATATAATAGGTTGCAAGATTAAAAAATTAAAAAATTTAAAGATAAAAAAAAAAAAAAATTAAAAAGGTGACATTGCATCTACCTACCAGAGGCAAGACATTTATGATGGCTCTCCGTTTAAAAATCTCAGCGCTTGAGGATAGAAACTATTGTTAAATCGCGTCGTTTTAGTTTTTATGCTACGGTAGCGCTTACCGGAGGGAAGGAGTTCAAAGAGATGGTTGGCTGGATGATATTCGTCTTGTACAATGCGCTTGGATTTGCGCAAACTGCGAGTTAGATAAAGAGATCTGATGGACGGCATATTTAACCCGATTAGTTTAGAGGCGTACTTGACGACTGATTCAATTTGATTAATTTCATCTTGGCTGGCGCGACCAAACCAGACAGTGATAGAAAATGACAAGACACTTTCAATAACTGCGCGGTAGAAACGTGTTAATATTGCTTGAGATAAGCCGAATCGTTTGAGGTGTCTAAGGAAGTACATGCGTTTTTGTGCTTTTTTAATGATGCCAATCGTGTTATTACACCAGGAAAGATCTTTAGAAATAGTCGAACCCAAAAATGTTACAGAGTCGGCTTGTAAAACTTCAATACCGTCAATGACAAGGGGGTGGATGGGTGTTTTCTTTTTGCGAAAATCAATGATCATTTCCTTCGTTTTGGATATGTTTAGTACCAGGTTGTTGTTCTTACACCAGCCGACCAGTCTTTGAACTTCCTCTCTATACGCAGACTCGTTAGCATTGTTGACACAGCCAATTACAGTGGTGTCATCCGAGAACTTAACCACGCGAACAGATTGGTTACCAGATACACAGTCGTTTGTAAAGAGAGTGAAAAGGAAAGGAGAAAGCACGCAGCCTTGTGGGGCACCAGTGTTAAGAATAACAGGTTTGGAGAGAGAGTTTTTGACCTTGACGGATTGAGGCCTGTGAAGAAGAAAGTTGAGAGTCCAGTGACAGATGGCAGGATGCACATTCAGAGATACAAGTTTATCAAACAACTTCACAGGAATTATGGTGTTAAAGGCCGAGCTAAAGTCCACGAAAAGAATCCTCGCATAAGTGCTCGGTTGTTCCAGGTGATTCATAACATAATGTAAACCTAAGGCAACTGCATCGTCCACAGATCTGTTAGTTTGATAAGCAAACTGGTGAGGATCCAATAGACCCGGCCGTGGAAGATTTCAGATAACGGAGCATAATATGTTCGAAAACTTTCATCGCAACTGAGGTAAGTGCCACTGGACGGTAATCGTTCATGGTAGAGACTTTAGCCTTCATGGGAATAGGTATAATCACAGAAGTTTTAAAACACGTTGGAACTATGAACTGTTGTAAAGATGAATTGTAGATGTCAGCGAATACTGGAGCAAGCTGATCGGCACAATTCTTGAATGTATATGATGAGATGTTATCAGGACCCGAAGCCTTGCGCGTACTCAGTCGCTTGAACAATGTCCGCATATATATATATATATATATATATATATATATATATATATATATATATATATATATATATATATATATGTACGTTCTATACAGCGCGGTATCCAGTCATTGGGACTGCTCAAAGCGCTACATTTCTCCGCTGACAGACATGTTCGTTGCTGCGCTATTTCGACTTCTCTGGGAAACATTCAGCCACGCTGCAATTATTGTGCTGTACTTATTTTACAGCTGAGTGAATTGTGGCAACGTGTAGTGAAAGAAACGAAACGACAGCAAGACGATTCGAACCTGTGTTTTCTCGGTGGAGATTCCTGCGTTCTAACCGCGGCGCCACCACACTCCACATACATCGTTGAGTTCATGCCGAAATGAACCACTCTATATTTCGGTCTGACTGACAGCCGATTCTGGAGAAGACACAGGGATCACATACGTCTCCGGATTCCCGAGGAGAGTGACGGCGACGCTGGAAGAGCGCTGTCATTGTCGACGGGTGTTCCTGCATTTATGGGTGAGTAGAAGGCGAGGGGTGTACCAGCACCACCTTTAGTGAGATCGTCAGTGACTACGGTCGACCATCCTGTTGGAGTGACTGGGCCGACGGGTGGAGAAGTCGCGCCGACTGATGTCAATCAGTCTAGTGAAGTGCGCACGCCGACAGAGGTTGCAAATAAAGAGGTCGAGGGGTCTACAGAACCGTGACATCGCAGATCTACTCGAGGGCGCAACCGCTTTTAAAATTGAAACTGCAATTCATGAACTGCGTATTATTAAAATGTTGGACTCTCGATAGGCCAATGACTTTCTTATCCACTTGCCATCTGGACCTTTGCATTGGATGGCAAGATTGCTAAATGTTATTAAATCTAGACGGAGTGATAAACTAGGGCTTATAGAAAGTGCGACTGATGACGTAGGTCTGTCGACTTCAATGGCGCCGCCCGTACATTGCAAGTGTTGACAAGTTCAACAACGTTTTCCTAGTAAACCACTGGCGTGAAAATGTTGATTGTACTTGAAAATGGTACATTTGTAGTGCCCTCAAAACATGCCTTTTGTTCCTCTTTAACAAAACGGATGATCACATTATTTTTCAATAATTACTTTAAAACCCTACCGTTCTGTATTAATAGGCTCATTTCGCGTTAGTATAATCCAAATCATAACTTGACTGATTCAAACTGTTCAATGTATGCATACTGTGACCGCAAATTGAACAAATAGGACAACTTGCCATTTCTGTGGAAAACAATACAAATAGGGCACACTTCTAGTTATTCATACACCTTAAATCTGCTTGTCAGCGATGACTCAACGATTACGTTCAATGTACGTGAAAGAACACAATATTTCTTTGTTTTGTATCGATGTATCGGTCGTTTTGTAAGTTGGCTTGGGTCTATTCACACTAAATTGATATTCTACAGCCAATTTCGTTGAACGGCCAAGCGCTACATGTCGACTGCACTAGAGAACGATGTGCGATCAACCTCGTACGCCACAGATACACTCCCATCGGCGAGAGACATCGTGTACACATGTAGCACCCCATATTTATTGTGTCAACTTTACGTCCATTCGTCCTCGCCTCCAGTGGCGGTGGTAGTAGTACGCTGTCTCCGGTATATCGACCTGTTGAAACGTGGATTTGTCAGTTTATCCCACGCAACGTGTGGACTTTGGTTGAATCAATTATACTTCATCCCATTTCCTGCCTTGATCTACGTGTTTCTGATAGCTAGACGCCCCGCGCCCAAACTTCAAGCAGCGTTCCCACGAAATGCCCATCATTATACGTCCAACAAGCGACGACGAGCCCACTGGAAATACA
>OY759264.1:53218010-53225510 GCA_963662155.1 Lamellibrachia columna
CCTCGTGAATTCTTGTTCGACCTTGACCCATAGAACTAGGTACACGACAAAGGTTACATGAGACGAGATAATATTTCAAAGATGACGACATAAATTTCTCAACGAAGCAACTGAAAGAGAAGTGGCCCTAACTGAGGAGTACAACTGCCTTTATACCAACATTGAAAGGCAAAAAGAGTATTTGCTGCGTCAAGGAACATCGCTGATGCCAAGAAGGAGACAGTAGTGACAAACTTGAAGTAATTACATGTCATGCAAAATCAAGGCATTCTCCATTAGTGTCAAATAACCAAATTATAATTAATTTGCTTAGTAACATTTGATTCATATGTATGGTATCGTAAAAACGTTGATAGGGTATCACGGTCGTGAACTTTAACCTTCGATAGCGACCTCTAAACATAGACCAATTCGGATAACATTTTGGCTGGTTAGTTTTTTCATTGATTGTAAAAGAATTGAGGGGTGCCCCAAGGGAAACTTGACTTTCATACATACATACATGCATACATACATACGTACATATAAATGATATACAATTATATACATATACACTTATATATATATATACATACATATATGCAGCAGCGAAACGTTACGTTACCTTTACGTGACGATTGATAATGCCCAATATGGTGTCGTGCGTTTTGAACGGTACCAATATCTTATGTTCTTTGTTAAGCAACGCCGAGCTTTATATGAATTCGCAAAGACACGTGACGAGCGGCCTATTATTAAACAAGTGTATACAGGGTGTTTATCTGGTGCGTCTAAACAGTGTAAAGATGCATGTGCGTGCTAGCGCGCACGTCGTTCTCTCATCTAAGTAACATATACCGCTCGATCTTTGAACGCTACTCAGTTTTATTTACGTTGCCAAGACAACTGAGTAGCTGTCTCCTCTATCGTTCAAAGATCGAGCGGTATATGTTAATTAGACTAGAGAACTGTGCAATACTTCCGGGGCAAGGGTATACAGGGTGTTTATGTTGTGCTTCTAGATGGTGTGAAGATGTTAGTGCGTGCTAGCGTGCACGTCGTTTTCTATATTCCGCTGGATCTTTGAACGATCGTAGAGACAGTTATTCAGTTTTATTTGCATTGCCATCAAAACTGAGTAGCGATACTTTTGATGTCAACGAAGCTGTGAACCCGATGTAAACGGAGATGATGACCAGAATGTAACATGAAAGATGTAAGTAGGGGAGACCGGTACGAGTTCTTACAATGTTCAGTTAAAGTAATTTTTTTGCTAAACGTATGTTAAATGGATTATTTCTGTCAATGTATACATTACATTTATTAGTCGTGTTAATAAAATGTACTATACTACTTATTCCATATTGTAGCTTGGTAGATATGTGAAGTTTCCAAGGCGCGGTCGATTGTAACAACTAGCCCCGTAAGCGTGCAAGTTGTTACATCACACGGGGCACGTTATTACAGCAAAGAACGCGTGGATCGGAAAGCTAGCGTCACTCGTTCATGTTATTTTTATAAAATTAATTCGAATACACACACTTATACATCTTATACACAGTGTGCATAACAATGTAGGTGTTCAAAGGCTTTTATTAGGCTTTTCATGTTTAGTTACCAAAATGGACTAATTCCCAAGATTCTGACATAAGAAACAATTTTGAATGGAATATACATTATTGAATGGAGTATGACACAGTGAAAGGCAATACATATTTAATATTTAATTCTACTTTATTGAATGATACATACACACGTACGCGCTCACGCACACGCACGAACGTCCACGAACTTTCAATTAATCGTGCAATTTTTATTAATTGCTCAAATAGGGCTATGCTCTAAAAATTTAACAAGATTTAACAATATTGTCACCCGAGGCAAAACACCCAAATGAAAACTGGACAAGACGGCTTATCGACAGTCATTTTTCATCAATGTTAACCCGCCCTTGTGAGATACATGTTATTTTTTGACTCTGCTAGCATTTACAGTACTGGTTACAGACAAGTACGCTAGGCTTCATAAGTAAAATAAAACGTTCACACGTCGTGGTTAAATACGTTTTGTTCTTTCAGTCATTGTCAGCACATAACTCGCTAGCTGAACCATCGATATATATATATATATATATATATATATATATATATATATATATATATATATATATATATATATATATATATATATATATATATATACTAATTAGGATTTTAAAGGGTAGAGTGAATTTCACTGAATGAACAAGTTAATACACTATGCACTTGTCACTGGCCTTGACAATAGCATGTACATTGGCAGGGAGATAAATTGATGAATAATCATGACTTCTGCAAATTTGTATGAAGCAAACATTTGCAGCTGGCAACTTGCAGCCAAGTGAGCATTTGCATCTGTAATATTTAGAATTTGTGTATATGTGGAAATAGCCGAAATGCCTCCACTGTTATGTGATTACCCATTTGTGTGTAAATATTATGGATATTTGACGGGTGTGCCTAAAAGTATTTGAATAGTACTTGAAAATTTAAGTACTTTTAGAATGTACGTCAGTAGCAGTAAAAATACTTACGCAAGTACTTACGTACACAGAATTGCGGCACAGCCCTACCCTGCATATCAGTTGTCAGACTGTGAGATTCCACTCAAAAGTGGAAACGTAAAATATGTTACATACATGCATTTGGTGTAGCTTGTAGCTGTGTGAGGTAGGGCGCCCCCTCGTAATTCCAATAGAATACGTGCTGTCTGTCTCTGGTGGATGAATGCAGTGATGTTGCCTAGTGCCTACTTTGTCCAATAGCACATGCATACAAAATAGACGGTTATGAAAAAATTTGCATTTTATTTTTCCCTGCATGGCTGAAGTAAAAATGACAATGTTATACTCAAACACAAAGATCACGCTGAGCCACGTGCAACTGTTTTTATATTTATAATTAGTGTATAAAATTGTATTTATTGTTCCAATATATATATATATATATATATATATATATATATATATATATATACTTTAAAAAAGCTATTTATTGATGGTACGGGACAGTTCGGAGTACACTGCATTGTTTAATTAATAAGTACGTATTTCGCAATACACGTTGTCCTTCGTTATCAACGTGCCTCATCGGACAAAATACATCAATTTAAGTTCTTATTGTTTCCTAATAAACTGAAATTTATCACACACACGCACACGCACACAAACACAAACACAAACACAAACACACACAAACACACACAGGGAGAGATTTAGCAAGTCATGGAAGGTAGCCAGTTGGGCTACCAACCTTGCAAAGTTAAATAGCCCGTCAGCTTCTTCGGTAGCCACTTGCTAATCAATACTTTGATGATATAATATATGAACGACATCAACCACAAATAAAAGCATAAAAACCAGTTTTGAAACATTTATTTTCAAGGCAGGATCAATACAATGTAATACATAATACAGAATAAAATACAGTATACAACTGTACACATGCGACATATTGTTTTGTTTTCATAACATGGTACACCAACAGTTTAGGCGAAAAGTCTCCAAGCATCACAGGACATCAGGTCCTGTGAACGGAACAGTTTACAGGACCTGCTGATTTTTCACAGGATCTGATTTTACCTACAAATATTACTAAAACGGTTTCATGCGCACTACATGGATATATATATATATATATATATATATATATATATATATATATATATATACATGTATATATATATATATATATGTATATATATATATATATATATATATATATATATATATATATATATATATATATATATATATATGTATGTGTGTATGTATATATATATATATATATATATATATAAATATATATATATATATATATATATTATAGCCTACATAAACTTAAACCAGGTTCCCGATTAATTCACCAGAAGCGCTCCGCGCACCATGTGGATATATATATATATATATATATATATATATATATATATATATATATATATATATATATACATGTATATATATATATATATATATATATATATATATATATATATATATATATGTGTATGTATATATATATATATATATATATATATATATATATATATATAAATATATATATATATATATTATAGCCTACATAAACTTAAACCAGGTTCCCGATTAATTCACCAGAAGCGCTCCGCGCACCATGTGGATATATATATATATATATATATATATATATATATATATATATATAAATATATATATATTGAATAGTGAATAGCCACACAAGACTATTAACATGGTCGGTTATTATTTCACCGTAGAATGACTGTTCAGTTACATGTTGAGTTTATGTGGATAAATATATATATATATATATATATATATATATATATATATATATATATATATATATATATATATATATATATATATATATATATATATTGAATAGTGAATAGCCGCTCAAGACTATTAACATGGTCGGTTATTATTTCACCGTAGAATGACCGTTCAGTTACATGTTGAGTTTAAATGTGGTTGATTAAAAATGCAATGAATGCTCCCTATTGATATCGCTTCGGCTACGGTTTGGCAACAACTTTTGTTGCATTGTCAAACGTGCCACAAACACACGATTTATGGTTCACATAAATGCGATATAGCCAGGACAATACTTCTAAGATGTTTATTAACATTCCGTTAATTTTTGCTGCATCTAAAATATTGCAGCCCCATAAATATTTCGAGTCGCCATGCGGGCCACTGTAGACAAAAATTTAAGTCGCCATTTTGGGGCGCCATTGGCGATTCGGCGACCGCTAAATCTCACCCTTGCACACAGGTTGAACTCGTTGATGGTGAGTCAGCGAAGGGGACGAAGAAGTGAGGGACACATAACAGAACCGAGGACGCAGTGAAGACGCCAACAGTCCTCTTGACGCCATATTCGCGTAATGCACATTACAATTGCTATTTGGACATCGCTTGTTTATGTGCGCATGATATGTAAGACTACGACACGAGTAGGTACTTGTCACTCTTTTGTCGTGTAAGTGTTCATGAGAAGGGCTGCTGGTCAAATGACAGACATACATTTGACAGATTGTCAATACAACAAGTCATTTCCTCAAGCCCAGAAATTTTGCAGCCGCTGGCGTATGTCATCCTCGCTAGTCAGGGGTGGACGTACACACGTGAAAGAGACCACATTGATACACAATCCAAGGCAGCGATTAATAGAGACGATAGCAATTACGAACTTCATCACGTAAACGATGACGTCATCGGACAAGTACGTCGTTAATAATGATGACGTCGCCTTGAGAAGAAGACGAAAATTTCCACAACGTGTGTGAGTTATCATTGTTACTTCAATATCGCAGACGCAGGGATTCAGAAGTAACTCTCGAAGACAAAACGAAACCTAAATTTGGTTCGGTGACAAAACGTTGTTGTTCAACAGAGGCGCCGTAACATACTTACGCAGGCTCTTCCTTAGCAATCATAAAATAATAACTTCCATGTATGTACTCCCCTATGAACGGGCTGGTCCCAGATATATGGCGCTTTATGAATTTAGCAATAATAATAATAATAATACCAATGACTTGGACTGTAATATAACAAGCAACGTACTGAAATTTGTAGATGACACGAAAGTGTTTAGAAAGGTTAACAATGATGGTGTTAAACAACATTTACAAAACGATCTCGACAAATTAGATAAATGGTCTGAGAAATGAGAAATGTAATGTAAATGCTTACTCACAAGACAGTCGAATTTGGATATAAACTACAAAATGAGAGATACTTTTCTAGGATTTACCATAAAGGAAAAGGACGTAACAATAAGTGCTGACATGAAAGTTTCAGAGCGGTGTGGTATGGCAACTTCAAATGTTAATCAAATTATTGGGTTTATTAAAAGAAATAAAATATACCAAGAAAAACTAAATATACCTCTGTATAAAGCAATAGCTAGGACTCATTTAGAATACTTTATGCAAGCTTGGAGATAATAATAATAATAATACAATTTTAATCAAGCGCAATTTCCATTAAAATACCCAAAGCGATGTACACAATCTAATTAACTATACAACGTTAAATATAAAATAAAGATGTGTATTAATGCAAATAAAATAGAGATCGAATAAAAGGCATGATACATACATACATACATACATACATACATACATACATACATACATACATACATACATACATACATACATACATACATGCATGCATGCATGCATACACGCAAGCACGCATGCACACACACAGCTCATAAAGTAATAAAGATATAGATACGCTTCAACGAATAAAGAGGAGAACAACTAATATAATTCCAGAACTGAGACATCTTAATTATGAAGAACGCCTAAAAGAATGTGGTTTGACAGCCCTAGAGACACGGAAATTAAGAGGAGATCAAATTGAAGTGTTCAAGATATTGAATAGTAATGAAAATATTGCTAGAAATATATTCTCACTCGAAAAAAAAGAACTAGAGGATATGAGGTAACATTACTAAAGGATCAGTGTATATTGGATGTCAGAAAGTACTCCTTCTCACAGATAAATGAATGGAACCTATTATCTACAGATTGTGTAACTGCTAGCAGCGTGAATATGTTTAAAAACAAGGTTGACACATATCTGAGGAGGGCGGGTTACACATAGAAGAAAAAATGTTGGATTCTCGATAAGCCAAAGGTTTCCTTGTCCACTTGCCATCTGGCCTTGGATGGCAATCTTGTCTTGATAGATCTTGTTAAATCTAGTAGGAGTAGTGATCAAGTAGGGTTTATATCTGAGGAGGGCGGGTTACACATAGAAGAAAAAATGTTGGATTCTCGATAAGCCAATGGTTTCCTTGTCCACTTGCCATCTGGCCTTGGATGGCAATCTTGTCTTGATAGAACTTGTTAAATCTAGTAGGAGTAGTGATCAAGTAGGGTTTATAGAAAGTGGCAGAGATGACGTAGGTTTGTCGTCGACCTCAATGGCTACGCCCGTGGAATTGCTGACAAGTTCCACAACGTTTTCCCAGTAAACCACTGGCGTGAAAATGTTGCTTATAGTTGGAAATGGTTAATTTTTATTACCCCACAACATGCCTTTTGTTTCCTTTTAACAAAACGATCAAATTAATTATCAATAAATAATTCAAAACCCTAGCGTTTTATCTTAATATGTTCATTTTGTATTTGTATATTCCCGACCATAACTTGACTGATTCAAGCTGTTCAATATTTGCATACAGTGGCAGCAAATTGAACAACTAGCATGTAGACACTCTGACTTGAGAGCCTTCAAACAACTTGCCCAGGTAAAGCACAGGTAAAGTTATTGATACACCTTAAATCTGATTATCAGCGATGACTCAACGATTTTATTCGACGTACGTGAAAAAACACTCGATTTCGTTGTTTTGTATCGATGACTCCGTCCTTCTATAAGTTGTCTTGGGTCCATTCAAACTAAGTTGATATACATATCAACTGCTCTAGAGAACGATGTGCGATTAAGCACGTACTCCACAGACA
>OY759264.1:53233010-53238010 GCA_963662155.1 Lamellibrachia columna
CTTGCAAAGTGAAGTAGCCCGTCAGCTTCTTCGGTAGCCACTTTATAATCAATACTTTGATGATATAATGTATCAACGACATCAACAACAAATAAAAGCATAAAAACCAAACAGTTTTGAAACATTTATTTTCAAGGCAGGATCAATACAGTATAATACATAATACTGAATAAAATACAGTATATAAATGTACACATGCGACAGATTGTTTTGTTTTCATAAAATGGTACACCAACAGTTTAAGCGAAAAGTCTCCAAGCATCACAGGACATCAGGTCCTATGAACTGAACAATTTACAGGACCTGCTGATTTTTCACAGGACATAATTTTACGTCCAAATATTACTAAAACGGCGTCATGCGCACCACGTGTATATGTATATATATATATATATATATATATATATATATATATATATATATATATATATATATATATATATATACATATATATATATATATATATATATATATATATATATATATATATATATATATATATATATATATTTAAATATATATATATGTGTGTATGTGTGTGTGTGTGTGTGTGTGTGTGTGTGTGTGTGTGTGTGTGTGTGTGTGTGTGTGTGTGTGTGTGTGTGTGTGTGTGTGTGTGTGTGTGTGTGTGTGTGTGTGTGTGTGTGTGTGTGTGTGTGTGTGTGTGTGTGTGTGTGTGTGTGTGTGTGTGTGTGTGTGTGTGTAGCCACACAACAGTATTAAGATGACCGGTTATTATTTCACCGTAGAATGACCGTTCAGTTACATGTTGAGCTTCTATGTGGTTGATTAAAAATACAATGAATGCTCCCTATTGATATCGCTTCGGCTACGGTTTGGCAACTTTTGTTGCAATGTCAAACGTGCCACAAACACACGATTTATGGTTAACATAAATGCGATATAGCCAGGACAACACTTCTAAGATGTTTATTGACATTCCGTTTATTTTTGCTGCGTCTAAAATATTGCAGCTCCATAAATATTTCGAGTCGCCATGCGGGCCACTGTAGGCCAAAATTTAAGTCGCCATTTTGGTGCGCCATTGGCGACTCAGCGACCGCTAAATCTCTCCCCTGCACACAGGTTGAACTCGTTGATGGTGAGTCAGCGAAGGGGACGAATAACAGAACCAAGGAGGCAGTGAAGACGCCAACAGTCCTCTTGACGCCATATTCGCGTAATGCACATTGCAATTGCTATTTGGACATCACTTGTTTATGTGCGCATGATATGTAAGACTACGACACGAGTAGGTACTTGACACTCTTTTGTCGTGCAAGTGTTCATGAGAAGGGCTGCTGGTCAAATGACAGACATACATTTGACAGATTGTCAATACAGCCAGTCATTTCCTCAAGCCCAGAAATTTTGCTGAGTCACAGCCGCTGGCGTATGCCAACCTCGCTAGTCAGGGGCGGACGTAGACACGTGAAAGAGACCACATTGATACGCAATCCAAGGCAGCGATTAATAGAGACGATAGCATTTACGAACTTCATCACGTGTACGATGACGTCATCGGACAAGTACGTCGTTAATATTGATGACGTCGCCTTGAGAAGACGACGAAAATTTCCACAACGGTAAAAACAAGTTTGGATATGTCAAAATAATAATTTCAACACTATTGTGGGAATGTAGTGTATAGTAACAAAGTGGAATTTGTTGCGCCTGTTAGTTATACAAACCGATGCAATCATTCCAGCTAAGTGTGTGAGTTATCATTGTTACCTCAATATCGCAGACGCAGGGATTCAGAAGTAACTCTCGAAGGGAAAACGAAACCGTAAATTTGGTTTGGTGACGAAACGTTGTTGTTCAACAGAGGCGCCGTAACATACATACGCAGGCTCGTCCTGTGCGTTTTGAAAAGAGTGATCCGTGGGTAGACAATCAGCCGGGATTGCTATGGTAATTTCTAAGATAATACGTTTAAAAGAAATTTTCTCAAAAGGGCGTTCGTTCGAACATGAGGATGGACATGATACGCACGCATTAACGAACTAAGCGTGCGTGACACACACGCGATCGGTTTAATTATTGCCACCAGCCACAAAAGCCAAGTAAACTGAATGGGACAACCTACTTGCCATACGATCTGGCGAGCAGAAGAAGAACTAAGTCTTCCTAGAATTAAGTTCCCGGAGAAGGCAACATAATTGTGTTTAAAGTAAAATATATATTAAATTATTCTCTCAACATGATGAACATTTTCACGGAATCGTCTTACAGCTACTTTTTACTGGCAAAGTAAGCTGTCGCCCACGTAGAATCAGCCAATATACCGACGGCGACGGATCTACACTTCGAACGCCGGGTCGCCTATAAATTCAGTTTTTTACCTGAAACCAAAGGACATTTCAGCTCGGTCCACGTCTACGGCCTCCCGCCTCGGCGCTGGGGGTCGCCGTTGTAAAGAAGACGTCGCCCATAAATAACACCGCCAACTATGCGCAGGCGGGGAACATGCTTCGACTAAAGATGTTTGCATCTGCCACTCGGAGCACGAAGTTGTGTCGTTGGTGCAACATCGGCGCGACCTTGATACCATGTTAAAATTCCATTCTCAACTGATTTAGCCTTTCGCAAATCCGGCTCGTTTAATGTCCAAATATGTAGTGGTTGACTAGTCTACGTAACACCCGCAGTCGATTTAATAAGAAAATGGCTATTTTTATCCAAATCATCTACAGAACTGACTTTAGTTGTTAGATCTGGTAAGACTCAAAATAGTGGATTTCCAAAATGGTAAACACTGTGCGAGTCATTGCCGATCATGGACGTGACTTCCACCCTCTCGCCTGTCGCATGACAAAGTTACGAAACTTCACCGAGTTTTCAGCGTTCCCATTTTCACTTTAATCAATGTTTGACCAAACATTAAGTAATTTAATAATTTATATGATGATTTCACAAAACCTATCTATGCGATGCATCGAAGAAGCGAGGCAGTGGATGACTCGCCACAAGCTAAAAGACACTACGACCGAGGCTATGCATTGCTGTACGGCATTACTGAGGCTCTTGTGACCAAGATACAGATGGTGCATATTTCGGCAGCCAGACTGATCGTACGACAGTGAAAGCACCAGCATATCACACCGGTACATAGGCTTCCCGTTCGCTGGAAAGTCCAGTACTGGGTGGTCAACGGTTAGCTCACAACTTTACACGGAATTCACTAAGGCATCTCAATCCGTTAAGGCGGGAATAGCGCTGGCTACAGACTACATATCCAATCTTTCAGAAGTTTGGTTCTAGGATTAGCGGACATCAAAGTGACTGGCTCTTGACAAAAGCTCAAGTGCATCAATGTAGGGTGGAACATAAACAGCATATATAATCGTGAATAGTAAATGAGAATCCAATTGGAATCCCGTTTAATTATATGAAAACAAAATTGTAAATACATAGCGGCATATAGTAATGCATAACACCTCGTAGGTGGTTACAAGAATTGTCAGCTCACCAACTTGGCAGTGCAGATCTTTATCAGGGCGTAGTTTGTATCATGATTTGACAGATCAGCGAAGATTCACAGTTACGTGAATTCATAGGAGAATACACTGACATATTATCACGGTGAGAATATACCGGGAGGATATATCGGGATGTGTTCCACTACGGTACCTCAATATGTGGACCCAACCTAACTCTCGTATACGGTCGGCTTGCCCAACAAGCAAGGCAGCAACGAAAGGGGTGACAAACGAAAGGGCGTCACACGGAACAGTCGTCAGTGATGTCAGCGGAAGTGTCGGTGTCATACGAAGCAGCACCGTAGCATAATGTGGAGACGACGCACGAATCAATCAAACGGAGTGACGGCGAACGTGTTGGCGTCACGCGGATTAGACGAACGAAATGACAGCGTACGGGTCGATGTTACACGTATCAGTCACAAAAAAACTCAAATTACACCTATTTCTTATACATTTAATATCACCCGAATCTCTGCATTGAGACGGTACCAACGCTTTTAATTGCATCACTCAACTCCTACACCTTAATTCGCTATATTAATTAAAAAAAAGAATATTCCGAGCTGTCTAGCGCCTGCCTAAGTGTGAAATCACTTGTTGCACTTTGCTTGCTTACCAAAAAAGCAACTGGCTAATCCACGTATTAAAATGTTATACTTTCACTAAACGATGATTCACAATGATACCATATTAATCACGTCAAACCGGTTCCACACATACTAAATTTGACCACCCCAACCTGCCGCAAGTTGGATGACAGCACTATTACGTATACCACTACTACTGGTGTAAATTCTTTTAATTTAAATATATGAACAAGGGGGCAGAAGATAAACCCAGAATCATTCTCCCAAGCCACTTTGTGACACAGTCCATATATACAAGATAAGACACAAAACAACTTTAATCATTATTATGACAAACTACCGTCCGACGGACATTTTGAAGAAGGTAATTGATTATTATCAGCATGATCTTTGTAGAAACGATTATACATTGCACAAATATGGGCAGTCAGAATTGTGCAATATTAGTGAGATACAACAAATGTGATTGAATGCATTGACCGAAGGCCTTCACTTAACCAGTGAATAAAATGGTGGACACACTTATACAGGTGGAATTACGCTACCAAGATGGTCTCCAAGTACCCACTGTAATTTGGCTTTACATTAAAGGTCACAACTTCTTACTATGCCTACAGGTACATGTATTGGCAAGCTGTTAGAGAAGATTGATATATGTGTGCAAGAAAGACGAGTTCCCCAACTCGAATTGGAATGATGTGTGGATAAGAAAGTTTATTTCTCATTCAATCGTCAAGTGTAATGTCTGTAAATCACTCACCCTAGTTTCTGGCAAAGTGTCCTCCCACTAGGATAGAAGTATATCCCTGCGCGGGACGGGTTAGAGTTACGATACGATACGATGCCATACGATACGATACGATACGATACGATACGATGCCATACGATACGATACGATACGATAAGAGTTTGTTATCCAATAAAACA
>OY759264.1:53243010-53270510 GCA_963662155.1 Lamellibrachia columna
TTTTTTTGCATATAATTATTAATTTTTTTGAGTCATGTAAATATATGCAACTCACGCGACGCAGTATGTGTCTTCTCCACCGAGATATTTGATATACGAGTCCTGGCATTCTTTCTGCAAACAAAAACGACGTATAATTTATGTGTCTGTATCGGCCAGTTAGTTTATATATATATATATATATATATATATATACATATATATATATATATATATATATATATATATATATATATATATATATATATATACATATACATATATATATATATATATATATATATATATATATATATATATATATATACATATATATATATATATATATATATATATATATATATATATATATATATATATATATATATATATGTATATATATATATATATATATATATATCGCTCTAACTCTAATATATATATATATACATATACAAATGCTTAAATGTATACGCATTAGTTTGTTTTGTCATGATCACATTATGCTTTATTGATTTTTGACCTGTGTGAATCCGCAACTCACTTCTTCTTCGACGGTCATTTTCTTTTCGAAACAAGATGTCGTGCACATTTGTTGTTCGCGCTGACAATTCCGCAAGCATGACCGTAATATCACTCCTTTATATCCGTTGATTCCATCGGAATTCGCAGATGCAAACAAGCAGATTGCAACGACCTGAATCAAAACAAAATGTAAACATGTGTGTTACTGTTCGTGAGCATTACTGGTTATGATTATTTCAATAGGAATTTTTTTATTATATCGGTTTTTTGAGCAATTTATGTTATTTCTAGCGGCTTGTGTTTACGTTTTTACGATTACAGTAGCTAGCAAAAATGACCATCATTCGGATGACATAGCTTTGTATTTCATAAGTGACAGTCACAGTAATACTATTAAACAAACGTTATCACAAAAGTATCCATCTATGCCTTGTTACTTTTCTGGTGCTGCCATTCAATATCTCTCGAAATTGTGACACAAAACGGACAGTTATGAAACGACTAGTGTCGTCACACATACACACATACACACGCACGCACGCACACACACACACACACACACACACACACACACACACACACACACACACACACACACACACACACACACACACACACACACACACACACACACACACACACACACACACACACACACACGCACACACAAGGGATGAAGTTTGTGGAACAGGATATGCTAAAATTTTAAGATTTTCTTCAACGATCTCGAAGTCATGAACAGTATGTTATTAAGATATTTACTTACCAAAATAATTATCTTCATCTTGATTACTTTGATGTATCTGAAGAACCAAAAATTTGAATGTTGACAGCGTTGACAGGGAGAGAGTCGAACGTTATGAATCGTCGGTTCGAATTGATTGTCATGAATGTAACACACAAACACACAAACACACAATAATTTTATGATCAGACAATATAACGGGCGTGTCAATTCAAAACACCCACAAACACACACACACACACACACACACACACACACACACACACACACACACACACACACACACAAAATTCCATGAATCACCAAGTTTCAGTAAAAATTTCATCAGTCACAATTTGCGTGACTACTCTCACACGACCCTTGTCGTGTGACTGGCGTTTGATGATTTGATTCCATCCTTTAGTCAAAAAGGAGGCAAATGCTAGAAAACATCACAAAGATTAGCAACGTTGTCAAATGAGTGAGAAAGAGCGACGCCAGCGGGATAATGGTGCTGCAGTTCTCATTTCGTCAACTTCTGTGGAATCCGTAGGGACATCCAACATGGAAGAAGATAACGTTACTATGCCAAGACCATACACTTCTGATATTTCCGCGACCCCACGCTACGTTCGGCCATGATGTTATTGAATTAACTATTAATCGAAGTTCCATCACGCGGCAATGTTCCAACTTCGCGTTGAGATTGTAGAAATACGAACAGAATCATGTTAAACTTCCTGTACATATAACAGGAAAAGAGAACGACTGCCTATCCATATTCACCAAGGAGAAGTAGATCAGCTATCATGAGTACCTTGGGTAGAGGAACAGGTGGTGAGTTGGCGACAGCAGAAATGACATCAATCAAATTTTGGAACCTGGAAGACATGTTCAGGGCAGTGTGTTTAAACACGACCGTATCCAACTCTGGATACACAAATAGAGCATGTGCCTGGAGAAACTGGAAAAGGAGCTTCTCATTTGTGGGTGTCAGCTTCATATTTTCTAACTCGTCCTGCAGGCTGCTTTCTCTGTTTGTCTGCTATGATCCAAAAGTCCCGATATACTCCCCTTTATGAGACGTAACAAACAATGAGGCTGCACAAACCAAAACAGATTCAGGACAGCACTTGACCACGGCAAGCGTACTTTCCGGATTAGGACAAAACATATCATTGAATAGCTGCGAACTCAGCAACCTACAGACTAGGATGCTGAGAACTTCTTGAGCAAGTGAGTATTTTCATCGGAGGTCAGCCCAACATGGGGATCGATGTAGAGACAACGTGAGGGGTGGTGCATGCGCTGCGAAATAAAGGGAACAAGGAGCAAACGGAGCGAGCGACTCTTGAAGAGACGGACATTGTAACGCGAGCGCTTGAGCATTTCGTAACCGCCAATACACTCCGCTTGTTTGAAATCCTCAGCCTTCCTCGTGAATTCTTGTTGACCTTGATCCATAGAACTGGGTACTCGACAAGGGTTGCATGAGAGGAGATAATATTTCAAAGATGACGACATAAAGTTGTCAACGATGCAACTAAAAGAGGATTGGCCCTAACTGAGGAGTGCTTCTGCCTTTATACCAAAATTTAAAGGCAAAACAGTATCTGCTGCTTCAATGAACATCGCTGGTGCCAAGAAGGCGACACTAGTGACAAACTTGAAGTAATTACATGTCATGCAAAATCAAGGCATTCTCCATTAGTGTCAAATAAACAAGTTATAATTAATTTGCTTAGTAACATTTGATTCATATGTACCTAATATACACACAAACATACATACACACATACATACATATATAAATACATACATACATACATACATACATACATACATACATACATACATACATACATACATACATACATACATACATACATATAAATGATATACAATTATATACATATACATATACACTTATATATATACATACATATATGCAGCAGCAAAACGTAACGTTACCTTTACGTGACGATTGACAATACCCAATATGGTGTCGTGCGTTTTGAACGGTACCAATATCTTATGTTCTTTGTTAAGCAACGCCGAGCTTTATATGAATTCGCAAAGACACGTGACGAGCGGCCTATTATTAAACAAGTGTATACAGGGTGTTTATTTGGTGCGTCTAAACAGTGTAAAGATGCATGTGCGTGCTAGCGCGCACGTCGTTCTCTGGTCTAATTAACATATACCGCTCGATCTTTGAACGATCGTGGGGACAGCTACTCAGTTTTATTTACGTTGCCAAGACAACTGAGTAGCTGTCTCCTCTATCGTTCAAAGATCGAGCGGTATATGTTAATTAGACTAGAGAACTGTGCGATACTTCCGGGGCAAGGGTATACAGGGTGTTTATATTGTGCTTCTAGATGGTGTGAAGATGTTAGTGCGTGCTAGCGTGCACATCCTTTGCTAAACGTATGTTAAATGGATTATTTCTGTCAACATATACATGGCATTTATTATTCGTGTTAATAAGATGTACCATACTACTGATATTCCATATTGTAGCTTGGTAGATATGTGAAGTTTCCAAGGCGCCGTCGATTGTAACAACTAGACCCGTAAGCGGGCAAGTTGTTACATCACACGGGGCACGTTATTACAGCAAAGAACGAGTGGATCGCAAAGCAAGCGTCACTCGTTCATGTTATTTTTATAAAATTAATTCGATTACACACAATTATACATCTTATATACAGTTTGCATAACAATGTAGGTGGCTTTTATTAGGCTTTTCATGTTTAGTTACCAAAAGAGGCTAATTCCCCAGATTCTTATATAAGAAACAATTGTGAATGGAATATACATTATTGAACGGAGTATTATGAAATAGTGAAAGGCAATACATATTTAATATTTAATTCTACTTTATTGAATGATACATACACACGTACGCACTCACGCACACGCGCACGAACGTCCACGAACTTTAAATTAATCGTGCAATATTTTTTAATTGCCCGCCCTTCTGAGATACATGTTATTTTTTTGACGCTGTTAGCATTTACAGTACTGGTTACAGACAAGTACGCTAGGCTTCACAAGTAAAATAAAACGTTCACACGTCGTGGTTAAATACGTTTTGTTCTTTCAGTCATTGTCAGCGCATAACTCGCTAGCTGAGCCATCGATATATATATATATATATATATATATATATATATATATATATATATATATACATATATATATATACACATATATATATATATATATATATACATATATATATATACACACACATATATATATATATATATATATATATATATATATATATATATATATATATATATATATATATATATATATATATATATATATATATATATATATATATATATATATATATATATATATATATATATATATATATATATATATATATATATATATATATATATATATATATATATATATATATATATATTAATTAGGATTTTAAAAGGTAGCGTGAATTTCACTGACTGAACAAGTTAATACACTACCAATTGGGGTGCACTTGTCACTGGCCTTGACAATAGTATGTACATTGGCAGGGAGATAAATTGATGACTAATCATGACTTCTGCAAATTTGTGTGAAGCAAACATTTGGAGCTGGCAACTTGCAGCCAAGTGAGCATTTGCGTCTGTAATATTTAGAATTTGTGTATAATGTGGAAATAGCCGGAATGCCTGCACTGTTATATGATTACCCATTTGTGTGTACAGGACACGTGTTTCTGATGCATTGTAATTGTTATGGATATTTGACGGGTGTGCCTAAAAGTATTTGAACAGTACTTGAAAATTGAAGTACTTTTAGAATGTACGTCAGTAGCAGTAAAAATACTTACGCAAGTACTTACGTACAAAGTATTGCGGCACAGCCCTACCCTGCATATCAGAGACGTAAAATATGTTACATACATGCATTTGATGTAGCTTGTAGCTGTGTGAGGTAGGGCGCCCCTTCGTAATTCCAATAGAATACTTGCTGTCTGTCTCTGGTGGATCAATGCAATGATGTTGCCTAGTGCCTACTTTGTCCAATAGCACATGCATACAAAATAGACGGTTATGAAAAAATCTGAATTTTATTTTTTCCTGCATGGCTGAAGTAAAAATGACAATGTTGTACTCAAACACAAAGATCACGCTGAACCACGTGCAACTGTTTTTATATTTATAATTAGTGTATAACATTTTATATATTTTTCCAATATATATATATATATATATATACTTTAAAAAAGCTAATTATTGATGGTACGGGACAGTTCGGAGTACACTGCATTGTTTAATTAATAAGTACGTATTTCGCAATACACGTTGTCCTTCGTTATCAACGTGCCTCATCGGACAAAATACATCATTTTAAGTTCTTATTGTTTCCTAATAAATTGAAATTGATCACACACACACACACGCACGCACGCACGCACGCACGCACGCGCGCGCGCGCACGCGCACACGCACACGCAAACACACGCAAACAGGGTGAGATTTAGCAAGTCATGGAAGGTAGCTAGTTGGGCTACCAACCTTACAAAGTTAAATAGCCCGTCAGCTTCTTCGGTATTGATATGAACGACATCAACCTCAAATAAAAGCATAAAAACCAGTTTTGAAATATTTATTTTCAAGGCAGGATCAATACATTGTAATACATAATACTGAATAAAATACAGTATACAATTGTACACATGCGACAGATTGTTTTGTTTTCGTAACATGGTACACCAACAGTTTAGGCGAAAAGTCTCCAAGCATCACAGGACATCAGGTCCTGTGAACGGAACAGTTTACAGGACCTGCTGATTTTTCACAGGATCTGATTTTTCACAGGATTTGATTTTACCTCCAAATATTACTAAAACGGCGTCATGCGCACTACATGGATATATATATATATATATATATATATATATATATATATATATATATATATATATATATATATATATATATATATATATATATATATATATATATATGTATATATATATATATATATATATATATATATATATGTATATATATATATATATATATATATATATATATATATATATATATATATATATATATATATATATATATATGTATATATATATATATATATATATATATATATATATATATATATATATATATATATTATATCCTATATAAACTTTAACCAGGTTCCCGATTAATTCACCAGAAGCGCTCCGCGCACCATGTGGATATATATATATATATATATATATATATATATACATATATATATATACATATATATATACATATATATATGTACATATATATATATATATATATATATATATATATATATATATATATATATATATATATATATATATATATATATATATATATATATTGAATAGTGAAAAGCCACACAAGACTATTAACATGGTCGGTTATTATTTCACCGTAGAATAACAGTTCAGTTACATGTTGAGTTTCAATGTGGTTGATTAAAAATGCAATGAATGCTCCCTATTGATATCGCTTCGGCTACGGTTTGGCAACTTTTGTTGCATTGTCAAACGTGCCATAAACACAAGATTTATGGACAGGACAACACTTCTAAGATGTTTATTAACATTCCGTTTATTTTTGCTGCATCTAAAATATGGCAGCCCCATATATATTTCGAGTCGCCATGCGGGCCACTGTAGGCAAAAATTTAAGTCGCCATTTTGGGGCGCCATTGGCGACTCGGCGACCGCTAAATCTCACCCTTGCACACAGGTTGAACTCGTTGATGGTGAGTCAGCGAAGGGGACGAAGAAATGAGGGACACATAACAGAACCGAGGACGCAGTGAAGACGCCAACAGTCCTCTTGACGCAAAATTCGCGTAATGCACATTGCAACTGCTATTTGGACATCGCTTTTTTATGTGCGCATAATATGTAAGACTACGACACGAGTAGGTACTTGACACTCTTTTGTCGTGTAAGTGTTCATGAGAAGGGCTGCTGGTCAAATGACAGACATACATTTGACACATTGTCAATACAGCCAGTCATTTCCTCAAGCCCAGAAATTTTGCTGAATCACAGCCGCTGGCGTATGTCAACCTCGCTAGTCAGGGGTGGACGTAGACACGTGAAAGAGACCACATTGATAGAGACGATAGCAATTACGAACTTCATCACGTGTACGATGACGTCATCGGACAAGTACGTCGTTAATATTGATGACGTCGCCTTGAGAAGACAACGAAAATTTCCACAACGGTAAAAACAAGTTTGGATATGTCAAAATAATAATTTCAACACTATTGTGGGAATTAATTATATAGTAACAAAGTGGAATTTGTTGCGCCTGTTAGTTATATAAACCGATGCAATCATTCCAGCTAAGTGTGTGAGTTATCATTGTAACCTTAATATCGCAGACGCAGGGATTCAGAAGTAACTCTCGAATGCAAAACGAAACCTAAATTTGGTTCGGTGACAAAACGTTGTTGTTCAACAGAGGCGCCGTAACATACATACGCAGGCTCGTCCTCAGCAATCATAAAATAATAACTTGCATGTATGTACTCCCCTATGAACTGGCTGGTCCCAGATATATGGCGCTTTATGAATTTAGCAATAATAATAATAATAATATCAATGACTTGGACTGTAATATAACAAGCAACGCACTGAAATTAGTGGATGACACAACATTGTACAGAAAGGTTAACAATGATGGTGCTAAACAACATTTACAAAACGATCTCGACAAATTAGATAAATGGTCTGAGAAATGAGAAATGTAATGTAAATGCTTACTCATAAGACAGGCGAATTTGGATATAAACTATAAAATGACAGATACTGTTCTAGGAATAACCATAAAGGAAATGGACGTAACAATAGGTGCTGACATGAAAGTTTCAGAGCGGTGTTGTATTGCAACTTCAAATGTTAATCAAATTCTTGGGTTTATTACAAGAAATAAAATATACCAAGAAAACCTAAATATACCTCTGTATAAAGCAATAGCTAGGCCTCTTTTAGAATACTTTATGAAAGCTTGGAGATAATAATAATAATACAATTTGAATCAAGCGCAATTTCCATTAAAATACCCAAAGCTATGTAAACAATCTAATCAATGTTAAATATAGAATAAAGATGTGTATTAATGCAAATAAAATAGAGATCGAATAAAAGGTATGATACATACATACATACATACATACATACATACATACATACATACATACATACATACATACATACATACATACATACATATGCAATATTGGAGATAATAATAATACAATTTTAATCAAGCGCAATTTCCATTAAAATACCCAAAGCTATGTATACAATCTAATTAACTATACAACGTAAAATATAGAATACAAATGTGTATTAATGCAAATAAAATATAGATCGAATAAAAGGTATGATTCATACATACATATATACATACATACATACATACATACATACATACATACATACATACATACATACATACATACATACATACATACATACATACATACATGCATGCATGCATGCATGCATATATACATACATACATACACGCACGCACGCATGCACACGCACAGCTCATAAAGTAAGAAATATATAAATACTCTTCAACGAATAAAGAGGAGAACAGCTAAAATAATTCCAGAACTGAGACATCTTATTTATGAAGAACGCCTAAAAGCATGTGGTTTGAAAGCCCTAGAGACAAGGAAATTAAGAGGAGATCAAATTGAAGTGTTCAAGATATTGAATATTTATGAAAATATTGCTAGAAATATATTCTCACTCAAAAAATAAGAACTAGAGGACATGAGGTAACATTACTAAAGGATCATTGTACATTGGATATCAGAAAGTACTCCTTCTCACAGATAAATGAATGGAACCTATTATCTACAGATTGTGTAACTGCTAGCAGCGTGAGTATGTTTAAAAACAAGGTTAACACATATCTGAGGAGGGCGGGTTACATATAGAAGAATAAATGTTGGATTCTCGATAAGCGAATGGTTTCCTTGTCCACTTGCCATCTGGCCTTGGATGGCAATCTTGTGTTGGTAGATCTTGTTAAATGTAGTAGGAGTAGTGATCAAGTAGGGTTTATAGAAAGTGGCAGAGATGACGTAGGTTTGTCGAACTCAATGGCTACGCCCGTGGATTACAAGTACTGACAAGTTCCACAACGTTTTCCCAGTAAACCATTGGCGTGAAAATGTTGGTTATAGTTGGAAATGGTAAATTTTTTATTGCCCCACAACATGCCTTATGTTTCCCTTTAACAAAACGATCAAATTAATTATCAATAAATAATTCAAAACCCTAGCGTTTTATCTTAATATGCTCATTTTGTATTTGTGTATTCCCGACCATAACTTGACTGATTCAAGCTGTTCAATATTTGCATACAGTGCCAGCAAATTGAACAACTAGCATGTAAACACTCTGACTTGAAAACTTGATTTTTTTCGACGTACGTGAAAGAACACTCGATTTCGTTGATTTGTATCGTTGACTCCGTCCTTCTATACGTTGTCTTGGGTCCATTCAAACTAAGTTGATATACATATCATCTGCTCTAGTGAACGATGTGCGATGAAGCACGTACTCCACAGACATACTCCCATTGGCGAGAGACATTGTGTAACAACCCACGTGGATTGTGTAAACTTTATGTCCCATTCATAGTCGCCGCCAGGGGTGATAGTAGTACTACAGTATCCCTGGCAGATCGACCTGTTGAAACGTGGATTGGTAACTTTATCCCACGCAACGTGTGGACTTAGGCTGAATCAGTTGTACTTCGTCCAACTTCCTGTCTTGGTCTACGTGTTTCTGGAGCTAGAAAACCCTGACGGCGAAGATGGTCCCACTTAGAATATTCCATTTAGCATATGTTATTACGAGCTGCACCCAAGGTAGTTGAAAGGTCGAACATAACGCGTTCATCGGAATACACGACGAAGTGAGCGAGAACACAATCACCACGTACCTGACTCAATCATCGTATTACATCATACCGAACTAACCCATTCAAAGAAGAGCGCATGAACACGTAAAAAGTATATCTATACAGCGCGGTATCCAGTCATTGGGACTGCTCAAAGTGCTACATTTCTCCGCTGGCAGACATGTTCGTTGCTGCGCTATTTCGACTTCTCTGGGAAACATTCAGCCACGGTGCAATTATTGTGCTGTTCTTATTTTACAGCTGAGTGAACTGTGGCAAAGTGTAGTGAAAGAAACGAAACGACAGCAAGAGGATTCGAACCAGTGTTTTCTCGACGGAGAGTCCGTTCTAACCACGGCGTCACCACTCTCCACATACATGCCTCCATCGTCGATTTCATACCGAAATGAACAACTCTATATTTCTCCTATAAAGATCACTCTACATATTGAGCGTTCCATTCAGAACGTGCCTTCCAAAGTTAGTATGCACAAACACGTTGCCCCCCCCCCCCGGACGTAGATTGGGCTGATATATTTCCACTTTTCAACCATAGGGTGTTAACCTTTTGCACAGGTACAACAATATCAAACAACGTCAAACCTCACAAAGTTAAAATGTGAGGATTGACGAGAAAACATCTGTATTAGCATATGTGCATATATAATATATATGCACATATTATTGTTTACGGATCACAATTGCTTATATATATATATATATATATATATATATATATATATATATATACATATATATATATATATGTATATGGGGCTGGCTACTTGCAGCCAAGTGGGAGTGTGGGGCCATTAGACCTATGCATCTGTATTGTTCATGTGTACATTATAACCGTTAATGGGGAGATGTAGAGAAAGGTAACATAGCCTCAATTTGGGATATTTTTACAATGCCAACTTAAATCAAAAGCATGCCAATTCTAGTGATGCGTAACAAATAATGTATACATATTTAAATGCTAGTGTGAAATGGGGAAACCTAATGATTTAGTATAAAACACTGCATAAATAACAACTTGGTGCATGCAAATTATGTATGTGGTTGGCATATAAATATTGTATGAGCTACCATCTTTCCAATAAAGTTACAAAATACGTTTCTGGTATAAGTTTTGTGCTTTTAGAACATTTCTACCAACACGTTGATTTAATAGTTAATTGAATAAAATGAATTGTTAATTTAATTGACCTGAAAAATGTCTGAGGTTAATTTGATTTAATTGGAGAATGTATGAGTTAATTGTAATTTAATTAATTAACTTTTAAAGTTATTTGCAAGGCATAGTGCAGACAAAGGTGTGTGTATACAGCAAGACATGAAACCAACATTTTGTACTGCTAGCTTTCTTTAATTGATACTGGTCTTAACTTGCACAATGATCTGTTTCTCATTCACAGCTCAGGCAGCATTATGTGCCCTTCAAGTTCCATTTTACTCTGCACAAAGGCTTGCAAAATTTCTGGGAATGATCACACTTGATCTCGACATTTGACTGTGCTTATCTGACATCAATTTAGACCTCGACATGTGACCGTGCTTTCATAATTCATAATATTCATGAACTATTTTTTGAAATGAATAATTTCTGTTTAATACATAATATGACACCCGTGTAAACTTGTGACGTCCTCCTGGAGTCTATACTGGATAAAGATGAACCCATCCTTGTGAAAAGCTGGCTACAGGCCTGAGAACGTAACATGAAACATATATGTACACAAACATGGCACAGTGAAATTAATGCAAACAGGATGTGCTGAAATTACAGAATTTAAAAAAAATAGCTTTTGAGAAATATTTGATCCATCTGAGCCCAATTGATAGAAACATGTATATAAATCTTTTTGTGGGAATCACAAGTTACCCATCTCTGTTGTTCAATTTCTCAACATGGATTCCTAAAAGCTAGGTCATGCTTAACAAAATTATATTATTGTTTTTAGAAGAAATCGCTAAGTGGATAGACGTGTTTAGGAAGGTTAAAAATTATGGTGATAAACAACACTTACAAAACAACCTAGACAAATTAGTTAAATGGTCTGAAAAATTGCAGATATTATTCAGTTTTGGAAAATGTAAATGACTACACACAGAACACGGGAACTTGAATGTAAACTATAAAATGGGAGATACAGTTCTAGGAACTACCGCAAAAGAAAATGACTTAGGACTAACAACTTATATGAACGTTTCAGAGCAATATGGTATTGCAGCTTCAAAGGGTAATAAAATTCTTGGGTTGATTAAGATACGAGGAAAAAAGCTAATTATACATATGTTCAAAGCAATAGTTACGCCTCATTTAGAATAGTGTATACAGCTTTGATATCACATCGTAAAAAAATCGATATTGATACGCTTGAATGAATACAGAGGAAAACATCTAAATTAACTTTATTGCCCTCAAAGCATGCCTTTTGTTTCCATTTAGCAAAACGGATGATCAAATTAATTGTCAATACTTAATCAATAAACCCTAGCGTTTTCTCTTAATAGGCTCATTTCGTATTAGTATAATCCAAATCAGAATTTAAATGATTCAAACTGTTCAATGTATGCATACAGTGCCAGCAAATTGAACAACTAGCATGAAAACACTCCGACTTGAGAGGCTTCAAACAACTTGCCATTTCTATGGAAAACAATACGAATAGCGCACACTTGTACTTATTAATACACATTAAATCTGCTTGTCAGCGATGACTCATCGATTATGTTCGGTGTGCGTGAGATGACACAATATTTCATTGTTTTGCATCGATGTCTCGATCGTTTTATAAGTTGGCAGCACAAAGAAAATCACTGTCAGATGGCCTGAGCTTCTCTGAAGTTTTTACCGTTTCAAATGGTCTTAAAAGGGTGGAATCCTTTCTATCCAATCTTTTTAACGTGTACATCGATGACTTAATCTGAACAAACTACAAATCAAATTGGTTGTCTGCATGCAGGGACCATAATGGAACATATGATGTATGCCGATGATCTTTGTATTTTTTCATCTAGTGTTTCCGGGCTGAGAAAACTGTGCCGAGTATGGCAATATGTTCCCTATAACTTACAATGTCAATAAATCTTACTGTATAGATATTAATAACAAACGTCAGGACAAGAAAACTATTCACCATGTTGCTATCAATAACCACACACTATCTCACACTACGAAATCAAAATACCTTGGCTTACTAATGATGATGATATTGCCAGGTAAAAAAAATGTATTTATGATCAGGCAAATGCTTTAGCCAGAGAATTTCACTTATGCAGCAGTACCATTAGAACAGAGTCTGAAAGGCATTACTGTTGCAACAATTTTAGAATTTTACACAACTTATCACCCCTTTGTAGTACAAGTCATATGTTCGCTATAAATTATGTAAAATCCTTTAACGAACGCATTCGCTCGTCAATATTTAGCCTTTCATACCGTCTAGAAAAGTCCGATAATCCATACTTTTTGTGAATTATTTTCACACTTTTATTTATTACCGAAGTCCAATGATTAAACATTGGATTGACCAATTGTATGCACGCACGCACGCACGCACGCACGCACGCACGCACGCACGCACGCACGCACGCACGCACGCACGCACGCACGCACGCACGCACGCACGCACGCACGCACGCACGCACGCACGCATGCATGCATGCACACACACAGTGTGTGTGTGTGTGTGTGTGTGCGTGCGTGCGTGCGTGCGTGCGTGCGTGCGTGCGTGCGTGCGTGCGTGCGTGCGTGCGTGCGTGCGTGCGTGCGTGCGTGCGTGCGTGCGTGCGTGCGTGTGTGTGCGTGTCGTGGCTCAATGCTTCCCTTGGGTGAAATGTAGTGATTTAAGCAATCACTAGGACTGGATATGGCGCTGCATATCATAATTATGCAGCGCCGTATCCAGTCCTAGTGACTGCTTAAATCACTACATTTCACCGCTGGCAGGCATGTTCATGCATTCTAACCGCGGCGCCACCACACTCACTCACCACACATACATGACTGCATCGTCGAGTTCATACCGAAATGAACTACTATATATTTCTCCTATCAAGTTCCCATTTTGAATGTTCCAGTCAGAGTGTGCTTTGGGAAATTAGCGTGCACAAAGACGTATATATATATATATATATATATATATATATATATATATATATATATATATATATATATATATATATATATATATATATATATATATATGTATACATATATATATATATATAGTATGTGTTATATTTATATATACATATGTTAATACATATGTTTTATTGTCAAACCTCACATTTTACCAAATAACAAATTGTGACCCATAACTAACAACAATGTCCCGATATATTTCTTTATTTTTTTAAATATACATCATGTGATATCAATAATTTTCAGTAATCGTCAAACGAGGCATTATAGACAATAAATGTCACTTATAATAAACTGGTTTTACGACACTACATGATTAAGCAAAACGTTGAAGTGTTTGTATACACAGCACCGTAGCCACACATTGTGCGTGCGTGCAAGCGTGCGTCCGTGCATGCGTGCGTGCGTGCGTCAAATTAAAACTCATAACACAATCACGATATTGCAAAGCGAAGAGTAAGTATTCCATCAAGTGCATTGGCTCAAGTCCACAGTGTATATCATCGAAACCACACTGACAACAACAGATGTGTTTACGATTGTATGAAAAAGTCTCGTTACAGCACAGATAAACTGCGATTGCATCGCATGCAATGTGGACAAAACACGAAACACGTTATAAGCATGACTATGTCCGATGTATAATTACTGTATCAGATACTATGAATGATGCCATATGTAAGACGGTCAATGTGCTGTTTGATTCATCTGAGTGATTTAGTTGTTTCTGCAACCGCGGACGCACTGTGAGTTTTCTTTACGACACGCTTCCATGCATTCAGTCTGCAAACAAAAACGAAATTTATTTTATCTATCTGCCAGTCAGTTTCTCTGTTTGTTCTCTATTAATGTCTCTGTTTCTGTCTCTGCCAGTCTGTCTGTCTGCCTGTCACATGTGGACACATATACGAATGCATACATGTATACGCATAAGTCTGTTTTCTCTTGATCACATTATACTTTTTTTGCATATAATTATTGATTTTTTGATTCGTGTGAATACGCAACTTACCGTGACGCAGTATGAGTCTACTCCACCGAGATAGTCGATAGCGGAGTCCTGGCATTCTTTCTGCAAACAAAAACGACGTTTAGTTTTTTTTATTTAATAACGTACGTCAGTCAGTTTCTCTGTTTTTATTTCTCATAATGCTTCACTCATATCAATTTGTGCACATAATTATTGATTTTGGAGTCGTATGAATCAGGCTTAAGAATGCATTTGAAAATGTCGCATTTGCATTTCAATGCTGTGTCGTCTCCTGCTCCGCATTTGCATTTGATTAAAACCATTTGCATTTGCATTTGGTTAAAAAAAATATTTGCATCTGCACCTGATTAAAAAACATTTGCATTTGAATCACAACATTTGATGCCTTTAACACCAATTTATCACTTGACTGCAAGTTGCCAGCCCCAAATATTTACTTTAGATAGATATGCAGAAGCCATGGTTAGTAATCAACTTATCTCCCTACCAATGGACATGTTATTGTAGAAGGTCCTTCATTTCCTGCCTGCCTGATTGATCGTCCCACCCCAATTGGTAGTGTTTGCGTGCTCACCTATGCTAAGCTTATCTATATAATGTAATCAATTCAGGAACCTTTTTGATATCCATGGCCACAATTATCACAATTATGTATTCCCAATACATCTCGATTTAAAACAGTATTTATCATGCAATTATCTTAACAATGATGCATTACATTTGATAATTTTGATTGCCAGAAATTGGTCATTTTCAAGCAGAGAGTAACACTAAGACTAAGCCTGCCTATTTTACCGTAGTAGCCGTAATCACCATATACCATACGATACCATACACTAAACACAGTTTTGTCAATGAATGACATTATATGTTGACTATTGTTTGTATTTCATTTGAGTAATTCTGTCACTATACTCTTTCTTCCCACCAAGTTTCTGCTAACAGACAGTAACGCCCAAGTATTTCTTACTAGGCAAATTTGCCAGACCTTTCAGGCTTTATCTCATTGTCTTTCTGAATGGATATTGTTTATTTACAGAGATAGGGCAATAAAGGGCGGCTGCCTGATTATTCCCTTTATTTGTAGCCTCTCCACTTGAATAAATCCATTGTTTATCCAAGCCTAGTACTCAACCCAAAGGTTTCCCTAATTAAATATCACTTGTAGTGCTATTATATGTCCTTTGAGTGTAATATTTTTTATTGATTGATTGATTACTGAAACATTATTTAGTAATAAAGCATATGTTGCATGTTACTATATTTAATAAAGTTGATGTAAACTGGTATGTACTTTGTTGCATTGTTCAGTCACAAAAACACATAAAAACACAACGAATCATCTCAAGCATTTGCATTTGCATTTGAATCATTTCATACACTTGCATTTGCATTATTTCAAACATTTGCATTTGCGTTTGAATAATTTCAAACACTTCCATTTGTATTTGCCTTTGAATTATTTAAAACATTTGCATTTAAATCAAATAATATATGGGTTCATTTGCATTTAAATGCGCTGACTTGCATTTGAACCAAAACCTGGTGTGAATACGCAACTCACTTCTTCTTCGATGGTCCTTTTCTCTTCGATACATGCTATGTTGCACCTTTGAAGGTCACGCCGACAAGTTCGCACACATGTTGATTCCATTGGAATTCCTTCGGAATTCGCAGATAGAAGCACGCAGATTGCAACGACCTGAATCAAACCAAAATGTAAGCATGTTCGTTGCTGTCATTCTGTTTTACTGATGACGATTAGATCAATTGCAAGTTTGAAATTGCAGCGGTTGCTTGAGCAATTTATATTAATTCTAGCGGTTTGTGTTTGTGCTGTCACGACTACTGAAACTGGCAAAAATTCCCATCCTCCTGTAGGAATAAATTGGTAGTTCAAAAGCGAATGTCACGATAACAATATTAAATAAACGTATTCACAGAAATATCCATATATGCCTTGTTACTTGGCACTGCCAGTCAGTATCTGTTGAAATTGCGACGAAATACTGGTCTACTGTCGCCTTGGCTGTTTTATAACGTAACTTTGGACAATTGAAGAAAAGATGAGTGACGTTGTGAACAATTGTACGTAATTGTTCGCGTAGCGTTGCGCATGATAACTAACTACAAAGGGTAATTTGATTGTTCGTGGATAGGGCAGGGGAGGGGCGAATTTCGAAAAAAAAAAAAACTGAGATGACCCGACCGTGGGGCCGTAGATGAACCCCTGAAAGATTGATGCCCGAGATACAAAGCTTCTAGGAGTAGAATAACATACATACATACATATATACATACATACATACATACATACATACATACATACATACATACATACATACATACATACATACATACATACATACATACATACATACATACATACATACATACATACATATATACATACATACATATATACATACATACATACATACATACATATATACAACCACTTGCTAGATAATAATAAGATGTGTCAGTTTTCTACTATATTTGACTTTTTATTTATATGCACTTTCTGCATAATTATCTTATTTGGAGTCATTAGATAGGACAACCTGATAAATAATAAGCAATAAAAATGTCATACTGCTATTAGCACTAGCAATATAATATTATTGACGGATTTTAGATGTCCGTTTCAATCGTCATTGAAATAATAATACGTGATACCGAATAATACGTGACACCGAATCCTGAAAATAAGTATTTAAACTTTTACAACAGTAAAATAAATAAATGTTGGACGATTTAAAAAAAATCAAATATCGTTGTATTAGCCATTTACAAATCTCCGTTTATGCAAATACAACATGTTTCGAGAATGCATAGTTTGATATCATTTATTGGCACACACCCACAATGTTAACGATTGACATCAACGACATCAAAGCCATGAATAGTATGTTATTAATATATTCACTTACCAAAATAATTGTCTTCATCTTGAATACTTGGTTATATCTGAAGAAACAAAAAGTAATTTATATTGATTGTCGTGAATATAATACTTTTATGATCAAATAATATAAAGCGTCAATTCATGCATGCATACATTCATATATACACATACATTAAATACAACTCTATACATGTATACGTATATATATATATATATATATATATATATATATATATATATATATATATATATATATATATACATACATTAAATACAACTCTATACATGTATACGTATATATATATATATAT
Source organism: Lamellibrachia columna (assembly GCA_963662155.1). Taxonomy (NCBI): domain Eukaryota; kingdom Metazoa; phylum Annelida; class Polychaeta; order Sabellida; family Siboglinidae; genus Lamellibrachia; species Lamellibrachia columna. The sequence continues at coordinate 53,261,550 of OY759264.1, forward strand.
ATATATATATATATATATATATATATATATATATATATATATATATATAAATATATAATTATATACATATATGCGGCAGTGAAGCTTAACGTTACCTTGATGTGACGATTGAGAGTGCCCAATATGGTGTGTCGTGCGTTTTAGACAGTACCAGTATCTTATGTTCGTTGTCAAGTAACGCTGCGTTTTATATGAAGACCCGTTATAATGTGTGCGTCTAGATGATGTAACGATGCCCCTACGTGCTAGCGCCCACATCGTGCTCTAGTCTAATTAACATATCCCGTTTGAACTTTGAACGATCGTGGAGACAACTACTCAGTTTTATTTATATGGCCAACAAAACTGAGTAGCTGTCTCCTCGATCGTTCAAAGATCTATCTATATATGTTAATTAAACTAGAGAACTTTGCGATACTTCCGGGGTAAAGGTACATAGGGTGTTTATTTTGTGCGTCTGGATGATGTGAGGATGCCTGTGCGTGCTAGCGCGCACGTCGTTCTCTAGTGTCATTAACATATGTCGCGCGATCTTTGAACGATCGTGGAAACAGCCACTCAGTGATCACGAGATATACGATCATAATTAATCACCAGAACGTAACATGGACGATATCAGTACATAAACATGGCACATGAAACTCTTGCAAACAGGCTATGCTGAAATTACACAATATTAAAAAATTAAGTAGGTTTTGAGAAATACTGAATTAATCTGAGCCCAATTGATAGAATAAATTTATGTAAATCTTCTTGTGGGAATCACAAATTACCAATTTCCGTTGGACGTTGTCTCTCAGGAGATGCACTGAGACATTGCAATATATGTTAACACCTGCGATCAAGGTGATTGTATTGTAACCATTGTGTTATGTATTTCTACAATGTAGTGTAGTGACAGAAAGTTCTCCCATACTCCGCGAGGGGTCGTAGGGAAATAAAATTAAATAAAAATCATTGTCAAAAATAAAATCATTGTCATTGTCACTGTCACATAAAGGCGAACTTGGCGTCTTTTCGCGAAACGTGTTTTCGTCTTTAGCATTTCACTAAAAAGGAAGTGTTCTAACAGGTTGGTTGCACTCAGTCGTAGAAATAACTGTTAGTGATTTATATATATACGATCCTTGCACAAATGTTTCTTAAGTATTTTTTTAACAATATATTACAGTAATAATATAAGCATATCGAATATTCTAAATCAATAATAGTTATTAAATTAATTGAAAAGTGGAGCTGCGTCTGCTGAGTAAACTGCAATTATTTTGTAACGCTGCTAGATTGCACGAGATTCACAAAATCAATGTCCCATGAATTGTATTATTTTTAAATGTGGACTATATTTATGTTCTTAATGCAAGATAGGAAAAATAACGAAAACACGCAGGTGGTATTATTTGGCAGACTATTTACACGAAGAGGTTATGCAAATAATCAGCGAATTAAGTTTTGTTTTATTAAATGCGCACCTGATATTTAAAACAACCAGTAATTGCAGCCACATCGCATGTGTGACTGGTGATCTGATTACATGTCATCAGGTCAAATTGCTACATGAAATCAGACGTATTGAGCTCCTTATAGTATGTGCAATAACCATCAGTAATCAACCGAGATGGGGAAGATCTTTCCACGAAAATGTAATTGTTTGGTTGTTCGTATATGACTAGTCAGTCAGATCTTAGCAAGGCACACATCTCACTCGTACACATGTACGCACGTACGCACATCGTACGCACGTACGCTACAAACGTGGTAATCCATCTATTGAAGTGGCAATGTGTATTTGTTGACACAATAGGCACTCGCGACTTCACATGGTGCGGGAATATAAAGTGATACAGGTCTGTTGGTGGTTGAGCTACCACCCAATGATTAAAACCAAGTGTTAGACTACAACAAAATGGTTTCAGGAAAAGTACTTAAGTTCGAGTACCAGTACATTGAGCTCATCATAGTATATGCAATGACAATCAGTGAACCAGCGAGGACGATGACATCACACACGTACACAGGTTCGCACGAAGGCACAGCGGCACGTTGCAATCCATCTATTGAAGTGACAATGTGTATAACTTTGTTGACACAATAGACTTTACAGGGCACGGGAATATAAAAGTGATACAAATACATGTCAAAAGTACTTACGTACACGTATCAGTGTTTTGGTGGAGTTAATCCATTTGCATAGGAGAATATACGGACTGGGCTGTAAAATTATGTGTGGATATTATTGTTCGTGAGAGAAGCACTCTGAGTACTGCGAGAGGAAAATTATAGTGAACTAAGTTATATAATGTCATTTGGAAATCTTATAGGCGCTATTTTTATTTACAGTGACTAACCAATGTTAATATCAGTTTTGGACTGTTTTTCTATCTTTATGACAGTCGTATTGTGCGTTGTACTTACTGTACTGTCTGTAGTTCGGCGACACACCGATGTCGATTTCCTTCGGGAAAGTTACATTCGTCGGTCCAGTATTCAGTCTGTTCTGTTGTCGCGTCAACGGGGCGTATTTATAGGGTGGATCATTTTGGGTGTGACTCTTGCGGTGAATGAGGATTATCCGTGAATACGGACTATTTACATTTTGCATTATCATTGATCTTTCATCAAGTACACTGTCAACTTTCGGTCTTCAACATACTATTCACCAACAGTTAATTCTCTATTGGAAATTTCGAAAAGTACATGTAACAGCACTACAAGTGACCTATTTAATTAGGGAAACCTTTGGGCTGAACACTAGGCTTGGGTAAACAACGGGTTTGTTCGGGTGGGGAGGCTTCATCTCTTACTCAAAGAAATTAGTAGGTAGGTGCCCTTAATCTATGTATACAAACCTTACAGTCCACTGAGAAAGACAATGAGATCAAGCCAGTGTGGTTTGGCATATTTACTTAATAAGAAAGACATAGAAAAGAAAGACTTAACATTTGGTGGGAAGAAAGAGCATTATGGCATAATTATTAAAATGAAAAAAAATACTTAACTTATAATGACATTTCATTGTCAAATTTGTGTTAACCCTTTCCAGAAAACAATGCTCATAGCTTGTGTCGGGGACAAAGACATGACCCTTTGCTGACGTTAACGTACTGGTACGAATTATTTCTGAGTGCATTGTAAATCATGTTACTTTGGCAGGAAGATAAGTTGATGCCTAATCATGACATCTGCAAATATGTGTAAAGCAAACATTTGGAGCTGGCAACTAGCAGCCAAGTGAGACATTTGCATATGTAATATTTGTAACGTGTGTGTGTGAAAATAGTTGGAATGCTTCCACGGTTACATGATTACCCATTTATGGGTGCAGGGCACGTGTTTCTGATACATATAAATATTATGGACATTTATTGGGTGTACTGAAAAGTATTTGAATAGCACATGGAAATTGAAATACTTTTGGAATGTACGTGGGTACCAGTAAAAGTATTTTGGATTTATAGCAAATGTACTTAAAATAACTCAAAAAAGTGTACTTAAAAAGTACAAAAGTATTACGTACAAAGTAATGTGGCACAGCCCTGCCCTGCATATCAGTTGTCAGACTGTGACATTCCACTCAGCAGTGGAGACGTAAAATGTGTTACATATATGCATTTGATGTAGCTTGTAGCTGTGTGAGGTAGTTCGCCCCCTCGTAATTTCAATAGAATATGCGCTTGCTGTCTGTCTAAAGTTGATGAATGCAATGCTGTTACCTAGTGACTATTCTGCCTAATAGCACATGCAGACAAAATAGACGATTAGGGAAAAAATGTACATTTTACGATTTCCTGCATGGCTGAAGTAAAATTGCAATGTCGTACTCAAACACAAAGATCACGCTGAACCACGTGCGACTGACTGTTTTGATATTCCTTATTAATGTATAAAGTTGGATTTATTGTTAATATATATATATATATATATATATATATATATATATATATATATATATATATATATATATATATATATATATATATATATATATATATATATATATATATATATATATATATATATATATATATATATATATGTATGTATATATATATATATATATATATATATATATATATATATATATATATATATATATATATATATATATATATATATATATATATATATATATTAACAATAAATCCAACTTTATACATTAATAAGGAATATCAAAACAGTCAGTCGCACGTGGTTCAGCGTGATCTTTGTGTTTGAGTACGACATTGCAATTTTACTTCAGCCATGCAGGAAATCAAATTTCTTTGAGTAAGATTTATTGTTAATATATATATATATATATATATATATATATATATATATATATATATACATAGATTAAGGGCACCTACATACTAATTTCTTTGAGTAAGATTTATTGTTAATATATATATATATATATATATATATATATATATATATATATATATATATATATTAACAATAAATCTTACTATATATATATATATATATATATATATATATATATATATATATATATATATATATATATATATATATATATATATATATATATATATATATATATATATATATATATATTAACAATAAATCTTACTCAAAGAAATTAGTATGTAGGTGCCCTTAATCTATGTATACAAACCTTACAGTCCACTGTATATATATATATATATATATATATATATATATATATATATATATATATATATATATATATATATATATATATATATATATATGTCCTCTTATTAGAGGGTGTGAGAATATATATATTTTTATTTTGATAAAAGCTACGTATACAAGATACGCTACAGTACACTACATTACTTAATTAATAAGTTCGCATTACGCAATACACGTTGTCCTCTGTTGGACATAAAGGTGCCACAAAGTACAAACTACACCCATTTAAATTCTTATTGTTTCATAATAAAATGGAATTGATTACACACTAGTTGAACTCGTTGATCGTGAGTCAACAGGAAGGAGAAGCTAAAGGGAAGTGACTGACGGCTTGACGAGAGACATAGCACGGAAACAAGGACCCAGTGAAGACTACGTGCACGTGTAAGACTACGACACGAGTAGATACTTGACATTTGTTGTCACTTGACGCCCTTTTATAGTGCAAGTATTCACGACAAGGGCTGTTGGTCAAATAACAGAGCAGACGTTTGACAGTTTGTCAATATAGCCAGTCAATTCCCCAAGCCTACAAATTATGCTGAATCACAGCAGCTGACGTAAGTAAGTAAATGTAAAGTTGCACTGAATATGTTATGTATTCTGCAGGCCGTTTCGTGGCATTGTCATCTTAACTGTCAAATTTTACTTTAAGCATATTCACGTTGGTAGTATTTACATGATTTTTTCCCCATTCATTTAATGTCCTCTGTAAGAATGACTCTGTGACTGATTCATGTTAATACGAGTGCTCTTCCTCCTTGTTCCCTGCTGTACGTGGGTGAGGGTCAGGTAAATTATTGTCGAGCCACTCTTTTTGTTCTTTCTTTCCATAGTTTTCTATCGGCCACTCCCTCTCTCCATCTTTCATCCTCCCCGATCTTCTCATGTCCCTCCTCACGCAGTCCTCCCATCTCAGCTGTGGCCTTCCCCTTTTCCTGCGTCCTTTATGTTTTCCTACCTCTGCTCTCTTTGCTAGTTTGCTTGCATCCATTCCATTACCAAGTAGCCTGCCCATCTCATCCTGCTTCTCACCAATCTTCCTGTTAGGCTGCATTGCATCCCAACCTCTTTCCTTGGGTCGTTCATCCTTCTTCTGTCCACCCTCTTTGTTCTTGTTATTCGACGAACCCAGTTATTCTCACACACTTGCAGCTTCTGTTGTTGTTGTTGTTCTGTCAACGCCACTGTCTCCAGACCATATGCTGATGTAACACACGTTCTCAGGACTTTCCCTTTAAGCTTTTTTGAAATGTTTCTGTCCAACATGACTCCCTCTACCTTTCTCCAAGCATTCGCTCCCGCATGTGTCCGACGTTGCACTTCTGCCGCTGAATGCCCATCCTATATGAAATATAAACTACTCTGTTATGGTAACTTTTAGCAACTTTTATTTGGGTAGAATATTATATTATGCTTTTTGCGACATCACTTCGCTGCACATCCTACAACGCTCTTTTTAGTGGTAACCAGACTCGATCGATCTCGCAGAACTCGACGGTTCACAGAGAACTCGACGGTTCTAGCAGGACTCGACGGTTCTAGCAGAACTCGACGGTTCCCGCAGAACTTGATCAATTTCGTAGAACTCAACGGTTCTTGCAGAACTCGATCAATATCGCAGCCAGACCTTGACTGTTCTTGCAGAACTCGACGGTTCTCGCAGAACTCGACCGGTTTTGTCGTGTCGTCACCTTTTTGTCCGCTACGGCGCCTAGCTCATGCGCCAACGCGCTGAATACAGTAAGCCCCGTAAAACTTACCAAGTAGGCAACCTCCCGTCCCCAGGCAGAAGGGATTGGCAGTCACATTTTTTGTCGCGAGTAAGGTTTCTTGTTTTCACGTGGCTGGCACTGAAACGTATACGCCTTACACAACGTAATAACATTATAAAATGATCGCATTATGTTCATTCATTCATGACACTCTTGATCACGTATAAATTATTGAACATCCTTCGACAAACTGAGAGTAGAGACCAATGTCACAGTGAAACATGTGACTATTTAAGTACATTCGCATGCATGGGTTAATTTTTTTCAACCATGTTTTGTAATATTATATTGAATTCTTTGCATGTTTTCAACCTTTGGCTTTGCTTAGATATGTATGCAGTCGGCATACAATTATTATGATTGCAAAAATTCATCTAATTAATCATAATATTGATTACTGTAAAAAAAAATTGCAAAATGTTTAAGCATGCAATTTGTAAATATAAAAATGTTTAATATGAAATTACCGTTAAACTACCAAATAGTTCCATTCCTTATTATGTTATTTTGAATCTTGGGCAATTTCATTCATACCACATTGCCTCAGCTATATAAATGAATACTTGATTATAGACAGTGTTATGTGAACAAAAGATAACTTTCGCAAAAGATAATTTCATTTTGTATTATTATAAAACGTACAAAGGCTAAACACAATGCAACAGTTAACACATAGCAGAATTTAAAAGTGGTGTTCTGGCCCTTGGAATAATATGTTTACACTTCAATATTGACATCAGTATAGTACTTCAATTTTTAAGAAATAAAAATTTTAACTTACAAGCTTTAATGTTAGTAACAACAAAGAAGTGCAAGTACTGTAACTGAAGTCTAATTTATTCTTTTGTTTGAAGCCATCAATGAAAAATCCATTTAAACATATCCTATGTTATGATAAATACAATTATTGTTATCATTCACTTGGATACTAAGTTGTTGCACTTGTTGTAAAAATCATGTTTGTTTTCAGGCTGACTCAAAGATATGGTGAAATCACTCGCATCATCATGGACCTCAAGAAACATTGGAAATTGCATCACATGGAAATTGCATCACTTGGAACCACAAACAACTGAAAGCAGTTTTGAATTAAGCATTGCTGAGTTTTGGGTCCAGTTTATGCAGCACAATAATGGACTAAATATTTATACTGGATTGCACCAATGTGACAGTGATTAGAATCCAGCATTTGTAAACAAAATATTACAGTTCTATTATTCATTTGTTTACATACCTGTACCTGGTTTATTTACTTATAATAAAGATTCCCTCACAATGAATTATTTTTATCTGTACTTATTTATTTTAATAATAACGTGACTACAATGGACAATAACTTTTATCTGAGTTTACTCTGTTAGATAAGTTTACTGTGTTAGATAAGTTTACTGTGTTAGATAAGTTTACTGTGTTAGATAAGTTTACTGTGTTAGATAAGCAGTGCAGTTACTTTCTCTGCAATGCATATTTTGAGTAATACAATATTTAAAAGTCTTGACATAAGAAATTATGCAAGCTTAATTCACCTAAAAGATGTTCATTTTTACAAGAAATTATGAATAACTTACTTGTTTCGAACTTCTTGTGGTTATGTATTAAGCCACGTAAAACAGATTATGCTTAATATAATTACTTGTTTTATGTTATTGAATTGTTTTGTGATTGGTTGAATTTCTTTGTGTTTGCGAAAATGTACTATAACGCTGCTACCAAAGAGCACTGCTACTGCCACAACAGGGACCACCACAACACTGGCCCGGGGGGGGGGCTGTTTTCGGGAAGGGAAATGCACATTAATTTATTTTTTGACAAAAGCAAAGAGTACCAAAAAATGTCAAATATTAATATTATAACGCATGAATAACGTTACCATCTCAGACAAGTGATTAGTTTGAGATTACGGAATGAGAGCGGACGCCGATGACGCTCTACCTTCGCCGTCGAACACTGTAAACAAACTTGCTCACAACTTCTGATGGTAATCTGGTTCCCGGATCGTTCCCTAGAGGCGCTCCGCACGCTGCGCTTAGGAAAGGATCCGGTATTGGCCAATCCAAGATGGCGCGCTAAACATCTGTTCTGTGCTTAATAGCAACTGAAACCAACTAATTTACTACGTATAATCAGTAAATGTGAATGGGTAGTTGACTCCAACTAAATGTCTAAAATATATGTCTTGCAAAATTCGTAGTGAATTTGACATGACAACGCTTCGGCATTGAATTGGAAGGCTTTAACTGCGACTTTTGCAAGGAATTTATCTACATTCAATAAATTAAAAAAAATTCGTGGCAGTATTCACTTTCCACTGAACCCCTTTTGATCAATAAAAGCATAATAACATGGGTGTTTCAGACTAGAAAGATTTTGTTTGGTACTACGTGTACAAAACGGGGTTCGTTCGAAACTGTTCTTGATAAATCACAGATGTTATTGTTTATTGTTTTCTACCCCCAGCTGTACTTTTCTTCAAACAATGTCTCACCTGGCAGTAGAGTATGACAACTGCATTGTCAAATGACATTCA
>OY759264.1:53273010-53500510 GCA_963662155.1 Lamellibrachia columna
CTTACATATTTAAATAAAGGCATAAACAATATTATATTTCGAATGGTTTTCGAGAACATAACTGATAAACAGTGGCTCCACGCTCATGGTGTATTGTGAACTTTGTAATGCTCGGCTGCAATCTACCGCATAGTTTAACAGTTCAATGTGTAATTAGCCCGATCAGAGAATTACCAGAATGTGTCGCTTTGGAGATGGTGTACACAGTCACAGAACACAGTGAAGAACATGGCTGATTTATTGTATTAGTAATTAGCACATTTGTCAAGTAAGTTATTAGTTTCATCATGCGCCTGGTTATCACAGCAATGGTTGAATGTGCCTGCAACTGTCTAAACTTGCCCAATAAAGCAATATATGTCTATGACAAACATTGACTTTAGTAATATTTTGTCTAAACATCAATGTCATCATGTCGTGTATGAAAGAAAATGTATTTTTTAGACAAAGACGAGCGAAATAGCGCAGAATTGATGCGTCACGAAGTCGTGACAAAGGCGTAAAATAGCAACGACGTTGAGCATGACAGAAATGTCAAATCTGACACATGCAATGATGATGATACCAAGGCAGTGGAACACGTCTGATAGCCGATGTTATCATCTCCATCGACCTGGAACACGTATTTTGTATAGCCAAACTTTGTTTCGTTTATCTATTGATACATGTTTTCTGTTTACAGCATAACATTTAATTTAGGATACTCACATCATCTGATATTTTGGTAATCCACAGTACAGTGGAGGCCGTTAACACTAATATCCATGCTGTGGGTAGCGTATAATGTTTTGAGGCTAGACCGTAATACTTCACTGTTTATCATTGTCTTTCGGAAGAGACAGTAAAAGCCGTTGTTCCCTTCTATCTGGTGTCTATGCCAGGGGAGGTAAAAGATCACACGCAGGGAAATGAGAAAACCCTGTGATGGACTCACTAACTCTAGAGAATGACAATCTTAAAAACCAAGAGGACCACGTTGGAAATAAGTGTACTTACGCTTTAATGTGTTATCCTCGGTATCATTGGATACCTAAAAATCTACAGAACAAACAGATTGCCATCTTTGTAATGTGTTTTTAGTTCGTTGGTTGGTCCGGTTCCAAATTTGTCTCCGTAAATGTTATCATGATATTGGCTTGCACTTGCACTTACACATGTTTTACTGCGTAACAGTATTAGGCATGGTATATTGAGGTATTTGTGAGAAATTAATGTTAGTATGCACTTCCTTCCTATACTTTTACCAACTAGGCTTTTCAGGGGTGTTGCCTGCGTCCCGAAGTCACCCTGAGGCTGGGAACGACAATTTAGATACCTTTTCTGCACAAGCACCAATACGCCCCTTTCTGAACACAAGCACCAATACGCCCCTTTCTGAACACAAGCACCAATACGCCCCTTTCTGAACACAAGCACCAATACGCCCCTTTCTAAACACAAGCACCAATACGCCCCTTTCTGAACACGAGCACCAATACGCCCCTTTCTGAACACAACCACTTACAACACTAGAAGAAATGATGCAAGCAGAATGTCAGGCAGATAACAAATTTCTATATGTGAAATTGAAGTAAGAGAGGACGACTGTGCCATGGGGTGCCAATGGTGCGGTCTGTGGACCCACCGAAAATGCATTAAACCTAATATGTCTTAATCAGAATATAAAGCATAAGTTAACTGAAAAAACGACAATCTTATGTTTTTTTACTAAATGCCAACCGATGGTAGGTATAATATTAAGATTTTTTCAACGACTAAACAGTCAGACATGAATTAAAGACTAATAACAGTTGAAAGCACTGTTGAAAACATGTCAAAATCTTTAAACAAAACAGAGACAGATGTGGATGCAGTAAAGGAATCAGTAGAGCAGATTAGTGAGAAAATAGAGGAGGTCGAAAATACCATGGACAGGGTTATTGACACGAAACTTGATGACATGAAAGAGGCACAGAAGGAAAAAGAAAAAAGACAGAACATTGTCATTCTCTACAATGTACCAGAGAAACTAGAAGGAACAAATGATAAAGAAGTAGTTGAGAACTTAATCTTAGAAGAGGTCGGAGTGAGAGAAGCCAAAGGAGATTAAATAACTAGGCTTGGCACAGGCAATGAGCCAAGGCCAATACTACTGAAACTTAATGACGCATAAACTCAACGGAAAGTGTTAAACAAAGCAAAACTGCTAAGAAATGCCAGGAGTGAAATGCACAGGAACATCTACCTAGCACCAGACAAAACAATTAAGGAGAGGGAAAAGTACAGAGAGTTACAAAAGGAACTGAAAGAGAGGAAAGAAGGGGGTCAGACAGATATTATGATTAGAGATGGGAAAATAGTGAAGCGCAGGGATGGAACTAAGGGACAGAATGACGTGAGGGGTGTCCATGAGAAAGCAAATCAGACTCGGAAAGAGAAGGAGACAGGAGCACAAGCTCAAACAACAACTAGAGAAAAGGGAGCTGTAGCAACCGCTGGAAAAAGCAGGTGACAAAAAGCTACAGTCACGTGTTGTTACCCCCAAACGGGGAGAAGTTGTAAGCACTCAGCAAAACGAACAAAAAGAAAGCATAAGCACTAGCACAAACAAAACACATTGCATATTCCAATTCTGGACACAAAAGATTATTTATTTGATTGTTACTATGCAAATGCACAGAGCTTAAATAATAAAATGGATGAATTTAGAGATGTGGTAGCAGTACTGAAACCTAAAGTTATTGGCATTACGGAATCCTGTAGTGAAGGTAAAAGTGAAGGTGATATTAATCTGGAAGGTTTTACCCCATACAGAGTTGATCGTGGAAGAGGGGTTATTCTCTATATTGAGAAAGGCTTACAGTCAGCACCATGTACATAACTAAACAATACGGCTTTTGAGTCATCCTTATGGAGTATAATCACACTAAATGAGAGGGACAAACTACTAGTAGGATATATATATATATATATATATGTCAGAGTACAGGCTCAACTGAACAAAATACCAAGTTGCTTATTAGTTTAATGGACAAAGCAGTCGAGAAACACGGTATATCTCACCTACTGATTTTCGGGACTTCAATTTCCCTGAAATTAACTGGAAAAGCTGTTTGTTGAAAGTTGGTGATAACTCTTTTCCAGCTATTGTTTTATGTAACACAGGACTTATTCCTAAAACAACATGTTGATTTTAACACAAGATTTAGGGAAGGAAATGAACCATCAATGTTAGATTTAATTTTCACAAACAAGGATTATATGATTGAGAACCTAATCTATTGCGCCACTGGGGAAAAGTGATCATGTTGGATTGGAGTGAATATTCATTACATACTCGGCTATAGATACAAGAGTATATGGTGGGTAAAGATACGATTACTGGAAAGCGAATATGGCAGCTATGAATGCAGCCTTTCGTAATATTAAGTGGGAAGAAGAAATGGAAACAAAAGGAGTAAATGTGAGATGGAAATACTTTAAGTTGAAAATTTAAGAGGAAGTGAAAAAATTAGCAATTAACGGAAAGGAAGAAGCCAAAGCCTAAAGCACCCTGGCAAACTAAAAGAGTCTATAGATCGGTAAAGAAACAGATTCAACTTTGGTTAAGATATGAAAAAAACTGGTAGGAACAAAGAATATGAAGAATATAAGAGGCGAAGAAATAAAAACAATAGTATCCGGAAAATCCACAAAGGTAGTACGAAAAGAAACTTTTGAAGAGAATGAAAGACAATCCAAAGCTTTTCTATAGCTATGTAAGAAGTAAGCAAAAGGTAAAACCAGTCATACCACATTTAAGAAAGGAGGACGCTGAAACCACAACAAATGACCAGGAAACAGCTGATGTTCTACGGAAGTTCTTTGAATCAGTATTTACAATGGAAGATGATGGTGATAATATTTTACCGGAAATTATAAACAGAGTTCCAGAAAACAACGTTTTAAAAGAGATCACATTTACTGATCTAGATATATTTATATAGTTACAGCAGTTAAAAGAATACAAGGCTTGTAGTCCAGATGGTATACATTCAAAGCTATTGAATGATTGTGCTGAAACTTTAGCTAAACCGTTGTTTCTAATATTCACGGAATCATTGTCTAGCGGTGTAGTACCATTATATTGGAAATTGGCCAACATTTCTCCAATTTATAAGAATGGATCCCGGTTTATGGCTGGCAATCATAGACCAGTGAGTTTAACTTGTGTAGCCAGTAAACTGACGGAATCTTGTGTGACGGGTGCAATATTAAAACATTTATTAGAAAACAATTTAAATACCCCAGACCAACATGGTTTTATAAAGGGTTGTTCGTGCCTAATAAATGTGTTAGAAACTTTCGAAAGTTGGACAGAAAATGTGGATCAGGGAGATAGTGTTGATGTTATTTTGCTGGATTTTCATAAAGCATTTGACAAAGTCCCGAAAAAGAGGTTGATGCAGAAACTAACTGCCTATGGAATACGATGTAAAGTTGTAGGATGGATAGCTGATTTTGTATCAGATAGAAAAATGCGAATTATGGTAAGAAGTGAATATTCTGAATGGTTTGATGTCATTAGTGGTGTTCCGCAAGGATCAGTATTAGGACCTATTCTCTTTTTAATTTATGTAAATGATATACCAGAGACAGTAAAATGTTTGCTGATGACACCAAAATATTCAGAACATTAAAGAACAAATCTAACTGTGAAATCTTACAAGCTGAATTAGATAACTTAAGTGAGTGGAGTAATAGACAGTGCTTTACGTTGAACACTAGTAAATGTAAAAGGATGCACATAGGCAAAGACAAACCAAAAATCGAGTACACCATGACAACCAAAAATAATAATATAGCTTTAGCAGAAACAGTTCAAGAGAAGGATCTAGGAATCTAGATTTCAAAAAATTTTAAATGGGAGAAACAAGTTGTTGCAGTAACCCAACAAGCTAATGTGGTTTTGCGTTCTTTAAAGAGAGCATTTATTCACTTTGACAGAGAAACGTTCAACATTGTTTATAACACATATACTAGACCACATCTGGAATATTGCCTACAGGCATGGTCACCTTATTATGCAAAAGATAGTTTAATGCTTGAGACAGTACAACGCAGGGCAACAAAACTGGCAATAGAATTAAAGGAATTTACATATGGGGAAAGATTAACACAACTAAAACTTTATAGACTTGAAGAACGGAGATTACGAGGAGATTTAATTGGAACTTTTAAGTTGTTTACTGGGACCCATGTCAGTTTTTTTAACATTAATGTAAATAATCTCAGAGGCCACAGTAAACATTAAACAAACAACAATGTATGAAGCTATGCAGACGCCGATTTTTCAGTCAAAGGGTGGTGGATGTATGGAATTCCTTGTCCAACGATATTATATCTGCACCATCTACTAACATTTAAAAAAACAGAATAGATAAAAACTGGGTTAAGATATGGGCAAACTATAAAATGCTTATCTCTAACCTTACAAATGCTTATTATATGTAAATGTATATATATATATATATATATATATATATATATATATATATATATAGCTTGTTATGTCTTTGTAATCCGCCCAATTCTGAACACGCACATTTATTCATATCCACTACACCGCGCACAACACATATCGTTCTCGTTTCCACTCGCTGTACTCGAACACTACATTCCCTTCCTCCTTTAAACTTATACTTCCAACACGCAATTAACAACTTAGACTACTAGTATGTACTACACAGCTAGTTTAACAAATTCAATCGCAATTGTTGAGACTTCAGCTTCCAAGCTAGTTACTAAAGTCCACACAGTGTCCATTTAAAGTCCAACACATATTTGCTAATTAAAGTCCAAACATATTTGTCAATTAAAGTCCAAACATATTTGTCACTAGGCTTTCACAGCCTTTATATGAGGGCGCTAGGCTCACCTCAGTATCTGACGTGCATACTTTATTTCACTACATAGTATTGGTACTTCACAGGTACCTTCACCAAACGTTTCAACCTTGTTCCATGCGGTGACCCCAAGTTTTGTGTCTTCATCGGAGTACTCATGCTTGGTGACTTCCTTGGAGTATTGGCCTGCAATCCTCCTGTTTCTGTACAATCAGGCACAGAAGACCTTTAGTTCACAGTTGATGCAGTTGTTCCTTCAGTGGCTGTATATGGTTTCACGAACTAGCTGTTTCTCCTGTACTCAACACCATCCGGTGATCTCACTGTTAGTTCTTGTCCTTTTTTCTTTTCGACTGTGAACGGAGTGTGCTCAAAGTTGGTTGACAGTTTTCGGATGTCTTTGTGTTCTTTAGTAGAACTTGTTCTCCATGTAACACTGGGCTTAACATGGCTCCACGTCTGCTATCTGCATATGCTTTGGCAGTTAGTTTGTGGTTCCAATAACGGTCTCGAACATTCTCGTCCAGAATGTTTTTGTCACTTTGAAGTTCTGGCAACTTTGTTTTCAGCTCTCTGTCGAACATGAGATATGCTGGAGTCACACCTGTACTGGTTTGTGGTGTAGTTCTGTATGCCAACAGAAACTTCACGAGTTCTCCTTTCCATCCCTTTCCTTCCACATGAGCCACTTTGAGTGCTTTCAGAAGTGTTCGGTTCTGTCTCTCCGATGATTTTCTCGGTTGTAGTCGACTGCATGATGACAACTTCGAAGAATCGACTATAATAGTCAACTATCACCAGCAGATTTTCGCCCGTAGGCAAAGGTCCCATTATGTCTATGGCAACGTCTTGCTACGGTCCTGTCGGTGGTTCAGTTCTCTGCATCGGCTCTGGCGGACTCAGTTGACTCACAACTTGACATCCATGGCATGATCTGCATATATTCTCAGCATCATTGTCCATTCTCGGCCACCAGACTTTTATTCTGAGCCGCTGTTTCATCTTTACGATCCCTTTGTGTCCTTCATGAGCAAGGTGTAGGACATCATCTCGAAGTCTTCGTGGTATTACAATCCTTGTCCCACGTAACACCAGCTTCCCAAGAACATAGAGTTCATTCTTCACACACATGTAGTATGGCATCTTGCACTCATGCCAGTTCCCGTGTTGTATGTAATGTCTCACACTGGTCAGCTCTGCGTCTTCTTCTGATGCAATTTCTACGTCACGTGCTGGTGTGCTTTCCTCAGCAACTGGTGTGCTTTCCTCAGCAATCATCCGCACCACCTCAATTTCTTCTCCACTCTTTTGGTGTCGTCTAATTTAGTCGTGAGAGCGCATCAGCAATGTTTGTTTTCCCTGGCCGGTAGATCACCTTGTACTGGTACCCTTGAAGACGAAGCACCCATCTTTCTATCCTCGCCGATGGCTTCGATGTTCTGTTGTAGATGCATTCCAACGGTTTGTGGTCCGTCTCCAGTTCGAATTCACGTCCATACACATATAGGTGAAATCTTTCACACGCCCACACGAGTGCCAACGCCTCTTTCTCTGTTTGGGAGTATCTCCGCTCTACTGCTGTGAGGTTTCTGGACGCGTATGCCACAACTCTCCATTGTCCCTCCTGGAGCTGTGTCAGAACTGCTCCGAGTCCTGTTGGTCCTGCATCTGCTACAACGCGTGTTTTGCAGTAATTCTTGAGGTAAGCCAGCGTCTCCGCGCTTGTCATGAGCTTCTTCAGCTCTCTGAATGCTTCTTCTTGGTCCTCTCCACATGTGGACTTCTGATCCTTTCTGGTGATGATTCTTAGTGGTTCGGCCACCTCTGCGAAGTTCGGCAGGAACTTGGCAGAATATTGCACAAGTCCGAGAAATGATCTTACTTCTGTTGCATTCTTTGGGCTTTGTGCGTTTACGATCGCATCTATCTTCTCTTCACTTGGCGTGATCCCCTGTTTCCCCAGATCATGGCCGTAAAATGTCAGTCGAGGTAATCTGAACTTGCATTTACCGCCGTTCAGTGTTAAGCCACACTCCTTGAGACGATTAAGCACGGCAAACAAGTTCTCGTCGTGTTCCTTGACGCCTCGTCCATGTACGATCACGTCGTCTGCTATGTTTGCTGCTCCCTTGCAGTCTCGCAGTACATCCTTCACGATCTTCTGATAGTTCTCAGGTGCTGAGGCAATGCCAAACATTAGCCTGCGATGCCTGTACAATCATCGGTGTGTCACGAATGTAGTTATTTCCCGTGACTCCTCTGCCAGCTCCACTTGGTGGAATCCCCATTTGAGATCTAGCTTGCTGAACACCGTCGACCCACTTAAGTCTTGGAGAACTTCCTCAATGGTTGGAATAGGATGTCTCTCTCTCTCACAATTGCCTCGTTGGCTTTTCGCATGTTTACACAGATACGTACGTCGCTACAAGAGGTGATAACCACGTCGTTGGTGTGTTCGAAACTTCTTCGATGATCTCTTTCTCCAGTAGCTCATCCAGTTTCTTCTCTAGTTTCTCTCGTAGACCGAATGGCAAACGACGTACTGGTTGCGCGATTGGTTGTACGGTTTTGTCGACGTGTAACTTCAGTTGGTAATTCTTGGGTTTTCCCACGCCTGCAAATACGTCTGCGAACTTCTGGCGTATGTCAGCATCAGTCCCCTCTTCTGTGACGGAGTATGTGTGTGGGTGTTCGAGGGGTCCAACCCTCAACACATCTAGCTTTTCAGCTGTACGTCTTCCGAGTAGTGTTTTACCGGTCCCTTTTATGACAGTGAATTCTCCTTCACACTTCCTGTCATTATTTTCACACTCAATCTCTGTCACAAATGTTCCAAGGACATCAACGGGTTTCTCTTGTCCGTATGTGAACAGTTTCTTGTTTGTTCTGCGTGACACGCATTTTACACCATCCTTCTTGAGCATCTCCCATGTGGCTTAGTCCATAATGTTACAGGTTGCCCCTGAGTCGATGAGTATTGAGGTTATGGCCACCCCTCCGACCTTGAGGTCCACAACTCCAGACTCGTTTCCAGTGTTGTCAACTGTGAAAGCATAGTCGTCTCTGTTTTCACCCTGTCTGTTTCCGGTCACCTTGTAACAGGTTTTCACGTTTGGGTTGGTGGTATCACTAGTCTTCCATTTTGGCCTTCCAGACCCCTGTGTTTTACAACACACTGCATAGTGACCACGTTTCCCACACCGTTTACACACCTGGTCGCGTGCAGGGCACTGTGCGTCACGCGCAAAATTTCCCTGTCTATTGCAACGGTAGCATCTCTGTTCCGTTTGTCTGTGAGATGTTGTTCTTCCAGTAACACTGTCATTTCCCTTTCCTTTCCATTTTGGCTTGTTTTTGTTGACAGCATTCACTTGTGCGTCATTTGATGCTCCTGGATTTTCCATTGCCTTCATTTGAAGGTCTACTGCTTCAAATGCTCTGGCGATATCTTGTAGATCTTTCAACAGTATGTTCCCCGACTTCTCAAGGAACTTTCTCCGTAGGTGCATGCTTCTGCATTTCTCTATTACCTGGTCTCTGATAGTTTCATCAACATTGCCAAACCCGCATGATATTGCTTTCTGTCGTAGACGAGACACAAATTGGTCTACCGTTTCGTTTTGTGCCTGCTCCATCTTTCGAAAAAGATGTCTCTCGAATGGTATGTTCATTTTAGGTTGGAAATATCCATCTAACGTCTGAACTGTTTGGTCGAATGTTAATTGGGCATTTTCGGGTACGATTTGGTAGAAGATTTCCTGGAACTCCATTCCGCCCATGTATAGCAGCAACGCAACCTTCTGCCATCTCTATCCACGCCTTTTGCCGCAAGATACAAATTGAATGACCTTATCCATTTTTTCCATTTCAACCACAGGGTGTTTGGTTCGTCCGTTGTGTCGAATGGAGGAAGTCCTGGAACCGGAATCTCCATCCTCGTCGCAATTGTTATGTCTTTGTAATCAGCCCAATTCTGAACACGCACATTTATTCATATCCCATACACCGCGCACAACACATATCGTTCTCGTTTCCACTCGCAGTACTCGAACACTACATAGCTGGTTCGAACAACGTAGCGCACGCGGTCGTTACTATGGAAACATTGTTGCTTTTCCGGGAACTCAACGGGATTTCCAAAAGGACTGCGTTTTTAAAGGATGGATTGGCGAAATATGACGTTAGTGCCGGGTGATTTGTTTTTTCGTGTCGACGTTCCGTTCAGTATATTCTAGCATGTTATGAAGAAAACAAATGAAACAATCAACTGACACGCCGCCCCAACCACCTTAACTAAATGTATTGATGAAACAGGCAAGATACATTGTTAAGTTGTCTTGACGTTTCATCAGAGCTTCAAATGTATTCAAAACTTTGACCATAATTATAAGGGAGTAGTTTGGTCACCAACACATAATATAGAGTTTAGTTGTAGCTTGTGTTGATAGGTTATCTAATGTTGTTGATGATGTCATTACTTGCCACCATATAGCAGCACCCTGTTTAATCCAATGCATTTTATAGTGGATTATAGTTAATTAGTTATTATTGTTATAACTATTTCTTTTATGGTTAATTGCCTTTACTGTGTATGTTGCTGGTCATATTACTGATAATTAAGGTGTTTAAATATAAATTTACCCAAGAGACAGGGGTCACGTGTGGTCAGGGGGAGGGGCACTGTCCCATTGGGCTAGGCTTGATCCCACCGTCAACAAGACAACAACAACCCTGTTTTGGGTCATGCCTGAGTATAGTTGACAGTTGGTACGACTTGCGTTAATGAGCCTGGTGCAGTGAAATGGCACAGTGTTGTTTTTTTATTGTTATATATTTTCTCTAGGCTTATCAAATAAGACAACAATAAAGAACTATAGATGACTGGAGCTAACTTGTTGTTTGTACAATTTGGCAACGTCACATAATTGTAAGATGTATTATAACAGTATTACCCAAATGGTCTCGAGAGGACATTTGTTTAATCCATGATATGTTACTCTGCTAATTGATCCATATTAAAATTCTACAACAATATGCAATGACAATTACTTAATAAAAATGCTTAATGTACTGAAATGTGTAATATTGTATCTTATTATGTAGTTCACACTTGCTGGCTTGCAAGCTTCTTATGACATAGAAAACAAGATGAAAATTATTTGACATTGTCAAATAACCTCATTATTTTCCAATATTGACTAAATACATTGATACAACAAGCTAAATGCATTGATAAAACAGGCTAAATACATTTATACATCAGGCTAAATACATTGATGCAACAGGCTAGATACATTGCTGTTTTACTAATATGTCAACAAGCTGTAAATATATTCAAAATGTTTACCATACTTATAGGAAATCATGTTATACTTATAGTAGATGCATTAAATGTACAAATGTTCTCTCCAGAACATAGGTTTAGCACATATAAAACATCATTATTTCCCATTTTTTCATTCTGTAAAACAAATTATTCAGTTGTTTGAAGTAAAATATATATTTCGCCTCCTCCTTTGCGAGATTCTAGATAAGCCACTGATTTTTTGTCATTATTACCATTTATTGGATCCTGCGAAGTACCACAGAAGATCGCAAGAGAGTCACCACACGGAGGTTCACATCACCACACGGAGGTTCACATCACCACACGGAGGTTCACATCACCAAACGGAGGTTCACATCACCACACGGAGGTTTACATCATCACACGGAGGCTTACCTCACCACACGAAGGTTTACATCACCACACGGAGGTTTACATCACCATACGGAGGTTCACATCACCACACGGAAGTTTGCATAATCACACGGAGGTTTACATCATCATACGGAAGTTTACATCACCACACGGAGGTTAACATCATCACACGGAAGTTTACATCACCACACGAAGGTTGACATCACCACACGGAGGTTTACATCACCACACGGAGGTTCACATCACCACACGGAGGTTTACATCATCACACGGAGGTTTACATCACCACACGAAGCTTTACATCACCACACGGAGGTTTACATCACCACACGGAGGTTCACATCACCACACGGAAGTTTACATCATCACACTGAGGTTCACATCACAACACGGAGGTTCACATCACCACACGGAGGTTTACATCACCACACGGAGGTTCACATCACCATACTGAGGTTCACATCACCACACGGAGGTTTACATCAACACACGGAGGTTTACATCACCACACGGAGGTTTACATCACCACACGGAGGTTCACATCACCACACGGAGGTTTACATCACCACACGGAGGTTTACATAACCACACTAAGGTTTACATCACCACACGGAGGTTTACATCACCACACGGAAGTTCACATCACCACACGGAGGTTTACATCACTACACGGAAGTTCACATCACCACACGGAGGTTTACATCATCACACTGAGGTTCACATCACCACTCGGAGGTTCACATCACCACACGGAGGTTTACATCATCACATGGAGGCTTACCTCACCACACGGAGGTTTACCTCATCACACGGAGGTTTACCTCACCACACGGAGGTTTATATCACCACACGGAGGTTTACATCACCACACGGAGGTTTACCTCACCACACGGAGGATTACATCATCACTATGCAGATTATGCAGACGACCTTTCATTGCTAGCTAGCAACCATCAAGATAATAATAATAGTGTGTACAGTGTCGCTACAATAAAAGCAGTATATATATATATATATATATATATATATATATATATATATATATATATACATACATATATACATACATATATATATATATACATATATATATATATATATATATATATATATATATATATATATATATATATATATATATATATATATATATGTATATATATATATATATATATATATAAGCCGTATTGTCCCGTGGTTGGGCGAAGGCCTCAAGCATGTTGTTTCCAAGGTTGCGTGTCTTGTGTTGTTCTCTGCCAGGTGGTTTCATTCCAATATCCAAATCGTCTCTCCATCTTTTTGCTGGTCTTCCTCGTAATCTCTTCCTTCCGTATGATTTCCAGGTGGTAATGCGCTTTGTCCATCTGTCATCTTTGAGTCGGCTGATGTGTCCTGCCCAAGACCACTTCATTCTTCTGGTTGTTTTTATCACGTCTGTGACTCCTGTCTTTGCTCTCACCCAGGTGTTTGTCTTTCTGTCATGGTATGTTATATTTAGCACACTCCTCTCCATTTTTGTCTGCGCGGCCGCTAGTTTTTTCTGAGCTTGTTTTGTGAGTGTCCATGTTTCAGCACCGTATGTCATAGCTGGCAGTACACACGAGTTATAAACCTTTATTTTTAGACAGATAGCAAAGTTACTTTTGAAGATGTCGCGATGTTTTACTTATGCTGTCCAGCCGGCTGTGATTCGTCGTAGGATTTCCTTGTCTTGGTTCTTGTCCCTAAGGCTGAAGCGTTGGCCTAGGTATACGTAACTCTCCGCATTCTCTATCTGAGTGTTATTAACGTTATATATATATATATGTCTTCCACCATTATTTTTGTTTTTGAGATGTTCATCCTCAAGCCGCTTAGGTTACTTTCTTCGCATAGTTCTTGTAGCATTATTTATAGTTCTTGTTTCGGTGCACAGGAAGATATCCTCTGCGAAACGGAGATGGTTAAGATATTCTCCGTCTATTTTCAGGCCTTTGTTCTCCCAGTTCAGTTTTCTGAAGATACTTTCGAGTGTGAATAGTTTGGGTGAGATGGTATCCCCCTGTCGCACTCCTCTTTTGATGTTTATTTTCTCGCTCTCTTTGTGAAGATATATTGTCACAGAGCTGTCTGTGTATATATCTTTCATGAGTTGTATGTATGCATCTTCTATCCCTTGGTCTTGGAGTGAAGACAGTATTGTCTGGGTTTGTACCGAGTCGAAGGCCTTCTCATAGTCAATGAATGCTATACAGAGTGGTATATTGAATTCGCGGCACTTCTCCTTCAGTTGATTTATGACATGGGTGTGATCTGTCGCTGAGTACCCGCCTCTGAATCCTGCCTGTTCTCTGGGTTGATTTTCGTCTAGTATTTTCTCCAGTCTGGCTGTTAGAATCTTTGTGAATAGCTTGTAGATGTTCGATAGCAAGCATATTGGCCTATAGTTCTTTA
This sequence comes from Lamellibrachia columna, assembly GCA_963662155.1. Lineage (NCBI taxonomy): Eukaryota > Metazoa > Annelida > Polychaeta > Sabellida > Siboglinidae > Lamellibrachia > Lamellibrachia columna. The sequence continues at coordinate 53,287,009 of OY759264.1, forward strand.
TGTCTTTTTGGTTGCCTTTTTTGAAGATTATCACCATCTTTGCATTTTTCCAGGTAGTGGGGATTCGTCTTTCTGATATGCATTTTGTATACAGCTTGGCTAAGGCTTTGGCGATGGTATCCTCTCCTGCCTTCAACGTTTCGATGTTGACTTGGTCATTTCCTGTTGCCTTCCCGTTTTTCATCTTCTTTAGCGCGGCTTCTACTTCCCATGGTGTTACTGATGGTACTTCTCTTGGGTCTGTGCGTATAGTTACGGTTTGGTCGCTGTCATAAAGTTTGGTGTAAAACTCTTCTATTCGTTCTAAGATGTTATCCTGGTCTTGGATTTCTCTGCCCTGATTGTCTAAGAGTGTTATCAGTCTATTTTGGCCTAGGATGTGTGTTCTTCTGACCTTGTTCAAGCTCTTTTATATCTCTATTGTTTTTCGTATGGTGTCTAGGTTGTGTTTTCTGATGTCTTCTTTCACTTTCTTTTTGAGGGTCTTGCATATCTCTGTGTACTCTATGCAGTCCCTAGCGGTGTTCTTTACCATTTCTCTACGTTTTTTCATTAGTGCTCTTGTTGGAGTTGATAATCTAGACTTGTCCCGTTTGGTGTTTTGTTTGGCTCTGCTTATCGCCGTCGGTTGGATCATTTCTGTAATATTTTCATTTAGAGTGTCAATATCATCCAGTTCTTGTAGAGCAGTGAACCTATTTTTCAGTTCGAGTTGGAATTCGTTCTTTTTAATTCCAATTTCTTTTTTCTTAGCAGCTTCTTCCTTTCTGCTTTCGTGACTAATCCGATGTTGCTCATCGACATTCTATGGTCGCTTCCAATGTTTAGCGCGTTTATGACTCTTACATCTGTGATCATGTTCGGCTTGTCAGTCATGATGTAGTCAATTTCATTCTTCGTTTTTCCGTCCGGACTTCTCCATGTCCATCTCCTCTCAATTTTCTTCTGGAATAGTGTATTCATGATCTTGTAATCCTTTGATGTTGTCCACTCTATTAAGGTATCATCTCGTCCATTCCTCTGTCCTAGGCCGAAACTTCATGTCGCTGTTTCGGATGGGTTTGTTCTTACACCCACTTTGGCGTTGAAGTCTCCCATCACTATTGTATAGTGGCTTGGATTCTCCAAGATTTTATCGATGTCACTGTAGAAGATGTTTATTTCATCTTCTGAGTGTGATGTCGTGGGAGCATATACTTGAACTATTTTCAGTTGGTATCGTGTTGTTATGCGTAGAACAAGTTCTGCTACTCTTGGGCTAATGTTACTAACCCTTGTTATGTTGTCTTTCCATTTCTTTTTCATGAGGAAGCCCACTCCCCCTTGTCCGTTGTTCGCCTTAGAATGGTATAGCAGGTGGCCACTCTGCAGGGTGGTAAAGCCTTCTTCTTTTCTTCTTATTTCTCCAAGCCCTATCACATCCCATTTGATGTTCGTTTCTTTGAGTTCTTCCTTCAGTTCTTGGACGTGTTCATCTTTTGATATATATATATATATATATATATATATATATATATATATATATATATATATATATATATATATATATATATATATATATATATATATATATATATATATATATATATATATACATACATACAAGACAAGGTATACACGAGAAGTCAAATAAACTTAATCAAGCAACAAAATGCTTTGGATTTAACATCAATTTGAAAAACCAACGTAATACAGAAACAATAATCCTGTTAGGATAGACGAAGAAAACTAAGAAGACGCTTTCACGTATCTAGAAGCGGTATTATCTAAACATGGAGGAATACAGGAGGACGTCAAAAGAAGGCTGTCTTTGGCAAGAGGTGCATTCGTAATACTCAAACATCAAATCCTCCAAGCATAGCACAAATACAAAACTGAAAATCTGCAAGAACAAAGTTATAGCAGTGCTATTACTATTATGTGGAGTTGAAATTAAATTGGCAAATGAAGAGCTGTATGGTAGGGCAGGGCAAGGAGCCCCCGTTGGGTAGTTCCAACATTATACGAGCTTGCTGTCTGTCTCTGGTAGATGACTACAAAGCTGCTACCTAGTGCACATTCTGCATAAATGCACATGCAGATTAAATAAACGATTATGCAAAAATCTGCATTTTAAGTGTTGCTGCAAGACCGCCAAGGCTGAAGGCAAACTTGTGTATTTGCAATGTTGTAATGAAATACACAGATCACGCTTATCAACGTAACTGTTTTATTCATTATTAGCATATATAGTTCCATTTATTATTACAAACTATAGGCGCTAATTGGTATTAACGTTGGAATTCGAGTCCGGGGGGTCTTGCCCCCACATGATTTGGTCAATTTATAGTCGTGATTAGGTAGTGGAAATGTTTTTTACGGTGATAATTACGGACGCCAAGGAACGTTAAGAGATTACGTGGTAAACCATTAAGTCTGAGTTAGTAGCATCTAACTATAATCGAGCTAACGTATGTTTGTTTTTATGTGGTTGTGTTAACGTTTTCCTCCTAGACGGCTTGCACCTCGGGCGCCAATCGTTCAGGGATTAATCTACGACCCCACGAATGAAACTTAACGCCATTAGCGTATCCTCTCCGCAAAAAAGTAATCTGCAGGAAATAGTCAAGGCAGGGGACTGTTTCATCCATGACATTTTTTATTGCTACGTGGTTTCATGTGTACCATCTACTATTTTGAATAGATAACAGTAACAATTCGGAGTACACTGTATTGCCTAATGAATAAAAAGCATATTAAGCTATACGCGTCACCCTCTGTTATCAACGTGCCGCACCATACAGACAACATCCACTCAAGTTCTTACTGTTTCCAAATAAACTGGAATTCATCACACATAAGTTGAACTTGTGGATCGGGAATCAGGAAAGGGGAAGGAGAAGCTAAAGGGGAAGTCACTGGCGACTAGACGAGGGACACAGAACGGATTCAGAGACGCCGTGAAGAGAAGACGCGTCAGCAGCATGCAGCAGCGAAGAGGAAGCATGGTCGTATGTCATGTGCGGCGAGCCCTCCGTGAACTGTAGACATCGGGAGGTGTGGTTACAGTGTCAGTTGTTCAGTGATGTACGCCAGGGTGCGTTGTTTTATCTGCCCTTACAGCGATTCCAAGAGTGACTAAATGATATATGTTTGTTGTCTGTGGCCAAATGGTAAAGGACGTGACGTTTCGAAAATAGCTTCACGACTGTCTTCACATTTCAACGTAAACAATAAATCGACAATTGCATGCGTGCGTGCGTGCGTGCGTGCGTGCGTGCGTGCGTGCGTACGTGCGTGCGGGCGTGCGGGCCGGCATCTGTGGAGCAGGCGGGCGTGTGTATGCCGTGTATTGCACTTGCAATTAGTTTACACCAGTTCGCTAATGTAATCTATTCAAATGCTATCAAGTATAAAACACTACAACCGGATGTCACGTATAGGACAAGTCGACGTCTGACTCGACCTTCGATGCAACGCCAAACCGCCCCGCAGAACAGCCCATAGTACACATTAGATCGGGCGTCAACGTAGTGCTACAGAAATCAGGTAGGTCTTATTACAGTTTATATAATGCAACGACAACCGGGTCTTTTTATGGATATATTATGGTGATTTTGTATTACCATTTATTATATGTTTTAAAGATCATGTTTGCCATAATTAATATGTGCCGTTGACCTGTGAGTTGATAATATAATTTTTATCATGATGTTACACTGACAAAAATGGGGTAGGATTGTGTCAGCCTAACCCCCCCCCACCCCAACATTTGTAACAGTAGTGCGTGCGGAGCCAACATTTGCTCGAGTGTAACTGATGTATGGCAGCCTACGTTCCACAAATGGGCCGGACGTTTTCACACTGTTACGGCGTCCAAACAATCATTTCTTTTACACTGAGGTCTATAGCTATAATAAATATAAATGATTATATTACGTTTCCTGAAAATGGCTACTTAATTAAGACATATCCAGTTTTCGTGTAAAGGTGAACCACCTGACTTGAGCGACGTTGTATACTCATTGCTTCGTAATAACAGATTGTCAGCTTACACGGCAACAAAGTGTGTCAATAACTACACGTCAAGAGTTACCGAGTCAAGCGTATTCTACATGCATGCTGGAGTCGGGGTGAAAAGCGACATGACAGCACACGCTGAACAACGGGGTCATACTGCCGTAAGCCTATAAAAACTGTCTAGTCTTTATAATAGAGCAGAACAGAACAGAGCAGTTCAGAGCAGAGCACTGTCATTAGAATATAATAGAAGAAAATACCATAAAATATAATAGAACGTTATTTGGTTTCACATACATACAGCATAATTATTACAGTTTGACATTATAGGGATTACCAGTTTTTATTGCGGTGTAATTCAAGAGAATGCTTTGAAACAACACGGGGCTATCGAGAACCACGTCATCTTCTAAAAAGGACGTACCTTGACTTACAACCGACGGGGTGTTTTCTAGTAGGCAATGTCCAAAAACATACATGCTCAACAATGGCTTCTTTTTAGTGAGACCCACTTATTGTCCAGGTCGTCCAACTTCCCGAATAATGAAGTTGATCCGACGTAGTGGGCCGAAGTGTCTAGACACGTGCGTTTTGGTATCACTATATTTATAACTGTTAAAGTTATTTTAAACAGGAACATGTCAACTTCTCGAATAATGAAGTTGACCCGAGGTAGTGGGCCAAAGTGTAGACACGTGCGTTTTAGTATCACTATATTTATAACTGTTAAAGTTATTTTAAACAGGAGCATGTCATCTTCTCGAATAATGAAGTTGACCCGAGGTAGTGGGCCAAAGTGTAGACACGTGCGTTTTAGTATCACTGTATTTATAACTGCACATCAGATTATCTGGCGATCGACATGCCACCATCATCAGTGCATATGCGCCAACCATGACCTACCCGGACGAAGAAAAAGAACGTTTTTACGAAAATCTGAAAACAATAATTCGTAAAACAGCTCGCCATGTCAAACTGATTCTCCTAGGAGATTTCAATGCACGAGTAGGAAGCGACCTCAGCGCATGGGAAAGGGTCATCGGACACCACGGTGTTGGAAATGAGAACTCGAATGGGTCCCTACTTCTAACAATGTGTGCTGAATTTCAACTTGTCATCACAAACACCTTATTCCAACAAGCGGAAAAATACAAAATATCATGGATGCACCCACGCTCAAAACATTGGCATCTGATTGACTACACTATAATCAGACAACGCGACATCTATGACGTAAGGAAGACACGGGCCAGGCGTTGTAGAGTCTGCTGGTCTGATCACATAATGATAAGAAGCCAAATGTATAGATGTAGTGTAAAACCACGGAAAAAAGCTTGATGTTGCAAAACTCAAGTCAGCAACCGTCCAACAGCAACTAGCTGAAAAACTGAACACCATATTCGACAAAGATATCGAACCAGCACCAGATGCTGATACCGAATGGGCACGTCTGAGAGATCCCCTATATGGAACAGCCCATGAAATACTCGGTGTTACCCAGCGCAAGCACAGAGACTGGTTCGACAAAAATGACACAGAGGCAATGAGCATCCTCGACAACATGCACACTTCACATCTCGCATGGATAAACGACACAGAGGCAATGAACATCCTCGACAACATGTACACTTCACATCTCACATGGATAAACGACACAGAGGCAATGAACATCCTCGACAACATGCACACTTCACATCTCGCATAGATAAACGACAAGAATTCGCCATCGAAAGCAACATCCTATCACCGCTACAAGCAGCTAGCACAGGCCAGGCTACGTGCTATGAAGGAGGCTTGGTGGTTTGATAGAGCTAATGAGATTCAACAAACATCTGATCAGAAGGACGCGAAACGTTTCTATGACGGCCTCAAAGCAGTGTGAACCAGTCATGTGGGACCACACCACTCACGGAACAACGCGTATTACAGATCGAAGTGAAATCCTCAAACGATGGGCTGAACATTTTAAACCGGCCATCAACCATCTCATTGGCAGCATTCGATGAAGTAACACAACATCCAATCATCCACGAACTAGAAGCACGTCCAAATATCGCGGAAACCATTCAACCGATAAAGAAGCTGACAAGTGGTAAAGCTGCGGGTTCAGATGCAATTGCTGTAGAAATATACAAACACGGAGGAATAAACCTCACTAAACGACTTGTCCAACTCTTCACCATCATCTGGGACAGCAGATCCGTCCCGTAGGACTTCAAAGACGCATCGCGTGTACATATCTACAAGCGAAAGGCTGACAGAGCCATGTGCGACAACCACCGTAGAATATCCCTACTATGCATACCTGGCAAAATAGTCTCCCGGATTACGCTTAATCGGCTGGCACACCATATAGGCGACAGTGTCCTACCAGAGAGCCAATGTGACTTCCGGGCAGGGCGTGGTACTACTGACATGATCTTCGTAATGCGACAAATACAAGAAAAGTGTAGCGAACAAAACCAAGACCTCTACATGGTCTTCATAGACCTTACCAAGGCTTTTGATTCAGTCAACAGAACAGGGCTCTGGAAACTGTTAGCAAAAGTTGGCTGTCCAGACACGTTTGTTGACGTAATGCGGTCCTTCCACGATGGCATGATGGCCAGAGTACAAGACTAAGGAACATAATCAGATGCGTTTACTGCATCAAATGACACCAAACAGGGTTGCGTGATGACGCCAATACTGTTCTCAATTATATTTCCCATCATGCTCCAAGATGCTTTCCGCGAAAACGATCTAGGCGTTCACATTCCATTTCGTAACAACGGAAACATATTCAATCTACAGCGCTTGAAAGCCAAGACCGAGACTACAGAACTACTTGTCCGAGACCTGCTGTTTGCTGATGACTGTGCACTCATTGCACACTCAATTAACGATATAAAGAGAATCACCGACTCTTTTGCTAAAGCAGCCTGCCGATTTGGACTCACAATCAATCTAAAGAGAACGGAAGTTATGTTCCAACCAAAGCCTGACACCAACTATCTACCATCAAATATTACTATTGACAACGTCCCCTTGAATGTCGTGGATAAATTCACCTATCTGGGAAGTACGTTGTCCGAAAATGCAATGATTGATGATGTTATCTCTGCTCGTCTTGGAAAAGCAAGTGCTTCTTTCGGCAGACTAACCAAGCGCCTCTGGAATGAACGTGTCGTGTGTCTGAGCACGAAAATCAACGTGTATTGTGCCGTCGTACTTACATCCCTGCTCTACGGATGTGAGGCATGGACCTCATACTGACGACATATCAGACGACTAGATCAGTTTCACGTGCGCTGCTTACGACAGATAGCAGGCATCAAACGGCAAGATATGGTGCAAAAAACTGAAGTACTAGAACAATGCGGAACATGGTAATCGAGTTCCACATCAAACGAGCACAACTCCGTTGGTCTGATCACCTGGTTCGTATGACTGATGACCGCATACCAACTGAAAACCGATTGCCGAACAAGAGGCGGCCAAAGAAAAAGATACAAAGACGTAATAAAATCAACGCTGAAGTCCTGCTCCATCCCTCTTAACACATGGGATGCAACAGCAACAAATCGCCCTCTCTGGCGCCACACATGCCACACTGGTTTACAGGACTTCGAGAAGAAACGACTACAAATAATCAAAGACCGGAGAACACAGCGGACGAATGGTCAACCTCCGCAGGGACCTGCGACCACCTATGACTGTACTATCTGTGGACGTCAATGCGCATAGCGCATCGGCTTGCACAGTCACCAGAGAAAGCACAACTGACTCGGGACGAGATCCGTCGTTCGACGGCTCACTCCATATATTTATAAAAGTTAAAGTTATTTTAAACAGGAACATGTCAACTTCTCGAATATGAAGTTACGCGTTGCCCCGAGGTAGTGGGCCGAAGTGTAGGCACGTGCGTTTTGGTATCAGTATATTTATAACTGTTAAAGTTATTTTAAACAGGAACATGTCAACTTCCCGAACAATGAAGTTGACCCGATGTAGTGGGCCAAAGTGTAGACACGTGCGTTTTAGTATCACTATATTTATAACTGCGCATCAGGTTATCCGGGGTCATACTGCCGTAAGCCTATAAAAACTGTCTAGTATTTATAATAGAGCAGAACAGAACAGAGCAGTTCAGAGCAGAGCACTGTCATTAGAATATAATAGAAGAAAATACCATAAAATATAATATAACGTTATTTGGTTTCACATACATACAGCATAATTATTCCAGTTGGACATTATAGGGACTACCAGTTTTTATTGCGGTGTAATTCAAGAGAATGCTTTGAAACAACACGGGGCTATCGAGAACCACGTCATCTTCTAAAAAGGACGTACCTTGACTTACAACCGACGGGGTGTTTTCTAGTAGGCAATGTCCAAAAACATACATGCTCAACAATGGCTTCTTTTTTAGTGAGACCCACTTATTGTCCAGGTCGTCCAACTTCCCGAATAATGAAGTTGACCCGAGGTAGTGGGCCGAATTGTCTAGACACGTGCGTTTTAGTATCACTATATTTAGAACTGTTAAAGTTATTTTAAACAGGAACATGTCAACTTCTCGAATAATGAAGTTACGCGTTGCCCCGAGGTAGTGGGTCGAAGTGTTTTAAATTATAAATAAAACAATACTTTTTTCATGTTGATGGAGTAAAACCAAATATATATATATATATATATATATATATATATATATATATATATATATATATATATATATATATATATATATATATATATATATATATATATATATATATATATATTTGGTTTTACCCCATCAACATGAAAAAAGTATTGTTTTTTTATAATTGTACATCCACGGAAAAGGGTGTATATATATATATCTGCTCAACTTGAAAAGGGTATCTTTATGACATATGTATAAAACACATTTGAGGGAGTCATGTAGATAAATTCTCATTGATGGTATATTGGCAATGTATTAAGTGCCTACCGACGTGGGTAACCAGAAAAACGTATCTACATCATCAACGCTTCTACAAAGATTGCAAATGTACAGTTCGCATAAACCCCAACATACTGACATATAACGGTTCAGTGTTGACACTGGGATTAAACAGGGATTTTGTCCCATTTCCTCTTCTGTTTGTGGTAGCAGTGGATTGGACAATTAGAAAAATTAGAATTATATATATATATATATATATATATATATATATATATATATATATATATATATATATATATATATATATATATATATATATATATATATATATATATATATATATATATATATAAAGTGTAAATGTATTATTCCTAGATATGGGATATAATTTAATTTACTGACATATTTTATTTATAGATCAATGTTAACTAAAATTACATAAAGCCCCGCTCAAATGAGGGCTGTCAAACTACGCTATCCCACGCACCCCCTTGTAAATACTACGTTCGTTTTGAGAAAGACATGTGCCCTACAACCCACACCCACATCCAAACATAGAGTGAGAGTGCGTGTGGGGTGGGAGCTTCGGCTCAACAATTGGTGAGAGGTGGAACTGGCGGGAGGTGGACTCTCAAAAGGTGGGATCGTGGTTGGCCCCCACAAACAAGTGGGAGTTGGGATGTTGGCCCCCAAAACAGGTGGGAGGGGGGAGGCTGAGACCCCTGCTACAACTCATCTAGAGTGGTGTGGGGCAATGCCCATGTACCCCTTTAGAGACAAACACAAATACAGTTGCAAACTCTTAGTAACCACACAACAACAAAAACGCAACTTATAGTGGTAGTCCTACACAGTTCGCTAATGCGCACTCGTGCAGCACCGACCGTATATTAGAGGCATACACACATATGTGGGGGTCAATTCCACAAATAGGCGAGCAAATGTCTTGTATGCATTAAATGGATTAGTTTATATGCAACCACTCCCATTGTGATTTGCGATGGGGTGGATTTTGCCCCACATCGAAGAGCGCTTTGAAGCACACATTGAATGGAGAATTACAAAAATAACCCACATTAATGTATATTGCTCGCATAAACCAATGTCAATGACACTTGTTGTAGCAAAATATAGGACCTCTGTATAAATCGAGCTATTTCACGTGTGTTTTGTTAAAGTACCTACGCTACGGGACTGTTTAGAACTGTTTACTTTATTATATAATAATATATAGGTAATTATATAATAATATATAGGTAAAACAACTCAAACTTTCTTTGCGTGGCGTGTCTACTAAATCGAACATAACCAAATGAGGTAGGCCTGCTGTCCACAAAACGTAGCCGGCCGAGGGCTCCACTAACACATACGTTCAATCACATGCATCAAACACGAGGTAATAAGCTATTTTCTGTGTATTTGTCCAGACCCCTCTACAGTCGGATGAGGTGAACTGGTGGCCTGTGCACCTAATGATTTGCATCGCTTATTTTTGATTGGCAGATTGTTCCAACAGAAGTGACTGACATCTACTCACATAGGTGGGGTGCGCTTTGCCCTCTACACAATATAAATATTACACTATTTGTCATAGGCATGTAGCCTATGCCATAGGCTATGGCATCGGCTACATATGTGATTAAGTCATATTTGCAGTTACGAAAATATTTGCAGTTACGAAAGAAATAACAGTGCCAAAACGTTTTTGGTTTTCTAATCGTAATGTTAACGTAGCGATCACCAATTTAATTAAGACACCCCACCACCATGTAATGCTTCGTAACGCATCTGACAAGTTGTGAAATATGAATTAGCCTTGCTGTACGGGGGGGATTTACGCAACAAAAGGCCGAGTGACCTCTCTGACCTCAAACGGAGTACGTCCCTAGCTCCGGAATCTAGACCAACGTGCAGCTGCCGCCAGCAATCAATATCCCATCATGTTAATATTTACGTAGATACCACGTGCGTCATCAAGAGGACAGGGCAGCTAAATGCATATCGACCAATGGGAATAGGTCGCGGTTCGAAACCTCAATATTCGTCGAACAAACTGCGTTTAATAGCGACGAAAGGTTTGGCCTACATTATATAACCTCCGGCGTTGCGAGCACCGCTGCGAGATCTCGCCGCGTCTCGCCAGACTGTTGACATCTTACTGCCTGCGTAGTTGTTGATGTTTTCTGGTTGACCAAGGTACGAGTGGTCGCCCATTTTATCGCAGTATCAAACAGAACGGACTATGTAGCGTAATGGGCCGGCAACATGCGCCTTCTTGACGATTTCCAAGCGGACTGAGATTTGATCATGTCGACAGGTAAGGAACGACTGAGAACTGCTTGGCTGTGATGTTGCTGTTAGTGTTACGTGGATTAGGTGGGCGCCGTAAAAAATATCGGCATATCACGGTGACGTCGACAACACATTTTCAAGCACCTGAGTAAAGGGAACACGTCCGATGATCAATCAGTCATGTACTGCGAATTATGGTGTGGGGTTGGAAGTGGGTAGCTTTGATAAAATGCACCCGTTACGACAGGGGAGTCCTTACGGCTGACTAGATTGTCTACTACTCGTACTAAGTCTAAGTCCAAGAGTCAGACTCGGTCGAGTCAGGACTAAGTCTCGAGTAGCTACTCCATGCAGCCCATTCGTGGGCTGACACACCATTTCTGTGTGTTGTGTGAGCATGTTCTGGGGGTCATTTATGTATTAATGAATACTATTTAGTGTCGGTCAAAGTTCTTCTTGTGCTTATTTGGTGTGTAAACTTATCCTGACACGTGTAACTCTAAGGCTAAGCCTGGCCCTTGGAGCCATTCTCTACACCAAGACCAAATGCTACATTGTTTTCTGCAGTGTGTGCCACAGTGATCCGTACATGTGACAATGATCATGTGTACAACCTTTTTATTTGAGTAAATTTAGGTGCAGCCAGAGTTCAGCAGCAATTGTAGACATTGCTATTCAGTATCATCTGGATGGCATTTAAGGCATGTACTACGCTAATGTACTGCTGTGCTTGCAGAGTAGTGTGTTCATCACAAAATATACTGTCTTCTGTTGAGTGCACTGTTCTTGTGGGATCTAGGAATCAGTGATTGAGGCTATAGCATCCTTGTCACCATGGGTTCTGACTACATCAGTACCCCTGGCAGATAACCATGTTGAAAGGTTGACCAGTAGTGGCTGTCCCTGTGATTTTGGAGGCTCACATATGGGAAATTAACTTTATTTGGTAGTGGCCTGGTTGTCGCTGGTCGGACAAGTAATGATGAGTATTTCATGGGAATGCCCTTAGAAGATTGGGTGTGGGCACTTCTAGTTCCCAGAAACATGTTGACCAAGACAGAAAGTGAGAAGTACAAATGATTCTGCAAGCATCCACACATGGCATGGGATAAACTGACAAATCTGCGTTTCCACAAGTCAATCTGCCAGGGATAGTGCAGTACTACTACCATCACCCCTGGTCAAATTTAGATGTGAGGATGATCTACAGTAGTTCCTCCAAGTCTTGGTGCCAGGCTAACTTTTAACAACAACAACTTGGTACTGTTTAGGCCAAACAAAATTACCATTTCTCATCAGAACTTTTCTAAAACAGTAAATGAGGGATGAGTTTTTTAGTGTGATGATGGTTAGGGATTAGGAACTATCAAAGGGGCTATACTCAATCAGCAACATTTTCAGAAGTGTGCCACATGTATTTCTTAGACACCACCATAGAAATGTGCAAAAAAGGTGTCATTCCGCATGATTTGGATCTTACTTATCGTTTGTTGCTCGGAAATAATTTATTTAGAAAACAATAACAAATTGAAAAAAGGTTTTGCTGCACCTATTTTCAAATGAGAAACCAGGAAGTTTTAAATGCCCCAGTGCTGTTGTGTTAGTGTGAAAAAATATTTTCGAGTCTCGATGATCACACTTTAGAGTTGTATCGTAGCAAGAGGCCATATGCGCTATTGTTGTCTTGTTGCACTTACAGGTAGCTGCAATCTCTATATACTGTGGATGTGGACATTTTAAACATTGTCGTTGAAAATTTAGGTCTAGTTTGTATACTTGGTACAGGTGCAGTTGCGGCCATGGCTGGCAGAAAAGGACTATAATCAGATTTACACCTGAACAGATCACACTGTCCGGGAGTAAATAATTGCATCCTGTCATAGTTGTAGCCTGGACCCACTGTTAACACCTCGTCCAGAACAAAATGACACCCCCTGTTCACCACCCACCATATGGGGGTCAGTGGTTTTAATTTTCAAAAGAGTTTATTTTAGAACAGAACAGAACATTTATTTGTCCCCATAAACAGTTTTTTTTTTACATCAACCTTCGTCTAGATGGAGCTGCAATAACTATAGCCAGAAAAGAACTCCGCATCCCAGTAGCACCTACTGTTCTACTCACTGACTAGCTCTCTGTAACAGTGTAAGTGAGAAAGTAGTACCTGGTTCTGGTTTAGTTACATGAAAGAATTCAAACAGCTGGACTATTCAGCCCATCTCCATTTTATGTCCCAGGGTTCAACAGGGACACTTGTCCATGTGTCTGAGACAAGTAGAGCTCAAACAATGTCCGACAAGTACATAGCCCTGGTGACTTGTCCAAAGAGTCAAGTGCTTTTGGTCACAATGTGTAAAGTTTGTGTATGTATGGTGTTTATTTGTTATTAAAACATCTGGCTGTAAACTAAAATGAAACATGTATTATGGAGTGGTTATTTATGACAAAAAATATCGCTATTAATCAAATATCAATGATACATTCAGATACATATGTATATAGATGTCTATTAGAGTGTTATATATCTGAAACATTTAGTGAAATACATTCGAAATGGCCCCAGTTGGATGTTATATTCTACGTCATCATAACTCGCCAGTCGCCATGCTTAGAATTCTTTGGTGGGAAAGGTACTGTATTCGACCTATTAAGCATATAATCCCTAATTAGCGTACACCTCCTTTTTAATCAGCAGGATCTATGATTATTGTAATTTGACTAGTGTGGAACAACTGAATAGTGTTGCCATCTGGTGTTAAACAGTTGGCACCACTTTCCAGTTGTTCTACACTAGTCACCAAACAACACCTCTAGTGTTAAGCAGTTACCTTTTTGTCTACAGAAAAAAATTTGGTGTGCACTTAAAGAATAGATTCCTTGACATTTTTCCATGGTCCAATTTTTTTAGCATACTGTACTCTTGTTAGGTTGAATATGGTATATTTCTGATGGGACAAATAAAGAGGAGTTATCACTTGTCCTGCGGGATTCACTGCTTCCTGGTTGTTAATGTAGAACCCTTTATCCCCACAAACCAAACAGGTTGGAGGCAATGCAAAAAAATTCCCAGTTTTTTAAGAGCACAAGGCACACATTAAGTGCATTTTTTCGATAATGGAATAGAAAAAAAATTCTTCAGAAAAAGAAACTGCCAAACTTGTGTCAACCCTGGACATCAAACAATGGGTCCTTTGATATAACTATGACAACAAAATATGGTGTACCTTGTGTGTATTTGGATTTCTTCGATCCTATCAAAGTAGGCAGTGAACACCCTCAGGCTCCATAAGAGGGTAGCCGCCTTCAAGCAGCAGCTGTATGAACAACCTAGAGTGTTCTGATAAACCTTGTCTAGTCAAATCAGGCCATGTAACTTGTACTTGTAAAATCATCTGGTGCAGGATTACCCAGAGGAGTTACGCTGGCTCTATAAAGGTTGCATGTTTTAGCATTTATTGTCATAGTTTTCTGATAAGTCAAAAATATTAATATTAACTGGATACTTTGTGCTGATGTCTAGAAATTAATTCAGAAATTAGAAATGAGAATCATTTTCCTGGTTTTAGTGGCAAAGTTTTACAGCGACTTAGATCTGCTGTTTTGGAGGATGTGTCTACCCTTCAAAGACCTTCATCATACTTCTGAGGAGAGAGACTGGCAGGGATCCTGGGATAGGACATGCGTTGTGCTTGTGATACTAATGTAAGGAGAGTGTTTTGCATTGTGCACACCACAACATCATACAGGCTGTATTACTTTTAGGGTCATTGGTTGTTTATTTTGGCAAGAGAGAGAGACAGAGTTCATACAGAAAAACCAGGATATTCTAAATGTTGCCTGTCTTCCAGTGGCTTTCCCCATCCAGGCATTGACATCATTAGAGAGAATCTTGGGAGAAAAACCCCTTTAAGTACCAGGGGTAACTGCTGTAATTAACAAAAAAATGTCTGCCCATGTTGGCCAAGGTTGACATGTAGTTGATGGGGATCAGTCTCAATCACACCTGTGCAGTTCTACAAAAATGTAACTTGGAATCATGTGGAATTTGGTTAGGAGACTGTACATGTTGATTTGCAGCAGGCTAGCGACCAAAACAATGCAGTGCTCAATAATTAAAAATAAAAGGCAGAAGGTATGTTCTGACATAATATAACATTGTCCATAGGACTGTTCAGACTTCAGAGCGCTTCACACTTCACCCCTGACAGGCCTGTTCATTCAAATGCCAATTCTCTGGGAAACATTCAGCCATGCTACAATTACTGCACACTGACTATTCGTTCACACATCCACCACTGTCTGTAGCCAGGTACTCATTTATACAGCTGAGTGAACTAGGGCAACATGGAATGAATGAAATTGTCCAAGTTTCGAAATGGCAGCAAAAGGGTTCACGATTGAGTTTGATGCTCTAACCACAATGTGACCGTGCCCCACAAAGTACAGCGTGTAATAAAATCTTATGAATTCCGATACACTCTGCCTATGTGTGTAATTTTTGAAGCACGTCCTCCATTACTTGCACAGGACAACCACCAACAATGCTTAAGTTGTCCTCGTCAATCACACCAACTGTTGGGGACTGTTTCACAGAGGCCAGTGAATTCCCCGAATTAATGTTCCAACTCCTAAGAATAGAGCTTGTGTATATTATATATATATATATATATATATATATATATATATATATATATATATATATATATATATATATATATATAATATTTGTATATATATATATATTTTAATAAGTTAATGTGGGTTCAGAGATGTTTTGGGTATCAGTGAGTTGTTCCGCACTCTGTCACTTCCCATAATCCTGAACGGACGCACCCGCACAGACAGGTGGTCCAGCACACACGCATGTTTTGTTTAATAATTTTAATTGCTAAAGATTATGAAAATGTGTGTGAGATTTCAGACTTTTGCGTTAGAGTTGACAGGTATTCGTAGCACCAACCATTAATTCGTCCCACGCTCTGTGGCTTCCCACAATCCTGAACGCATGCATGCACGCACCCACACACTGTATGATTGTTATTTGAGACAGTCATACACATTTGGGCAGTAAACCGTTTTATGCACAGTACACCTGTAATTAGAAATTCTTAAATACACCTGTAATTAGAAATTCTGAAATATACTTTGAAGGAACTTCTTTGTCGTTATTGACACACCTCCTTGTTCACTGTCTAGGAGGTTGTAGCAAGTTCGGACACAACCCCCTTGTAATTCTGTACCAGACTGTAGCATGTCGTAAAGGTCTCACTCCAAGTGTGATGGTCACATGTAACCTGATCAGGTCAATAGAATCAGGGCCAGTCCATAAGTCTTTATGGTAACACTTGGTGCCCAACCTCTCACAAATTCACTGTTCATTTATGTCTTGTTCTGGCCTTTTAACCAGGCAAGGACACACACATGTAAGTCTATACTCGTCAGTTAAAGTAATAACTATCAAAAGCATAACTTCTAGAAACCACACGGGTAATTATTTGCATCGGCTGACAATCAAACAATGTTGGTCCAATGTCGCTATGACTGCAAGGTCATATTATATGAGCAAATGCAAGCAAGTCACTCATAGTATTGTGCACCTCTAAAGAAACCCTTGGCCTGGAATGACAGCTTACACTGTGTCCTCAAGTGGTGATGCAGGAGTACACACTCAATCATAGACGCTCTCTAACTGTAGGTGTTAAAATCTGTTTGACACCTGGACAACTTATACTGTCAATCTGTAAAAAATTACATCCTGTCATAATTGGAGCCTGGACCCACTGTTAGCACCTTCTCCATGACAAAATGACACCACCCCCCATTACATTCACCACCCACCATAAGGGGGTTCAGTGTTTTTTCATTTCTAAATGGGTTAGATTTTGTTTTAGAACAGAACAGAATATTTATTTGCTCCACATAAACAACAACACATAATTATGTAAAAGTGCGTGCGTGCGTGCGTGCGTGCGTGCGTGCGTGCGTGTACAAATTGAAAATGATGTAAACAGCAACGCAGAATTATGTAAGTGGGGCAAATAAACATTCTGTTCTGTTCGACGTGTTTAGAGGTACACACTACTATGAGTGACTTGCTTGCGTTTTCTCATATAATATGACCTTGCAGTCACAGACACAAACTGTCTGTGTCTGAGTGATTACAGCATGACAACGACAACAACAATGATAACAACATTAGTTTAACTGTAATTTGCATTGGCGTCCACTAAGGCATCTAAAGACATGCAGTTTTCATCATGAAAACAGTGTTTTCTATTTTATGTTTTTAATACCACCGTCGTCACCTATGCCAGATCGTCGGCATCCATTGCCCACACCGTATATCAAACGAGGCACTATACCACTGTTGCTGTCGCCATCCCATCAGTGAAGCCATCCAGACTGCCCGATAGAGTCTGTTCGGGCACGTGCTCCATATGCCACCCGATGCTCCCGCTCAAAGTGCGATCGAGAACTATTTTGTGGACTCAGGCGTCACATCATTCTGGGGTCGACTGCGGACGACACTGCCGACATTGTTGAGCGCGGATCTGCGATGCATCGGTCATAAACTATGTTGCCCCGCCGATGTCGATGCTCTGCGTGTACTCGACCGTGGACAGTGGCGAGAGTTTGGGCGGGAACTTATAACTTGAGAGTTTAGCATAGGAATCAGTGGAAATGATTTTTTTATTATTTATTAATTTATTTATTATTTTTAGTAACACTTTATTTAACTTTTTAGTAATTGTTTTAAACACTCTTTTATGATATGGACATTTTAGCCATTTATTTATTTAATTTATTTATCTATTTATTAATTAACTTTTAAAAACTGTTGTGGTACATTTTGCGGAATGGCATAGGCGAAAAGTAGTATCACATCTGCCATGCGAAAATGCATTTAATAATAATGCATTGCTGGTGTCGCAAGTGCATTATATGTCACCTTCAAATGTGAAGGGTTGTTGATCTGTCTTTAATTACAGTGGTCTACAATGTCATAAAAACAGTCATATTTAAATTCATCGCAAAATACTGTATTTAAAAAAATATTAAAGAGTTAAAAGATCGCAAAGTATATGTTTTCACATAGACACATAAATATTATGCAGTGACTTGTAGGTTAAGCACTATATATACCGGCCCATATATCAACTGCCAACCAAGGTAATAAACATTGTTTATTGTGGACTTTAAGCGAAATGTCAGGTCATGCCACCTTTTTGCCTTTTTGCACTTGGTCATGTGCTGTTTCCTATTTGTCACTCTTGGACTCAATTTAAGACTGTACTAAAACCTGCGGACTAGTGTGCATATATTAATTCAAGATTAAGAAAATATAATATAAAGGTCTATTCAGTATAATAAATAGTGTATTTATATTTTACATGCCTTATTATGATGAACATGTTGTAATAGAGTCTCTACTTTAGTACATAGACTTGATGGAGCTTTTGTGACCCTCTCGATCATTTCTTAAGTGTTATATACTGAACTAATCTCCAGTGCCATGTAACCATGTTGGTGGTTGTCACATGACAACCATTCCGGGAAGTGACAGGAAGCTTGTGTCCCCGTCTCTGTTCATCACTGGGTGATTCTCCAGCATTTTTTTGTTTTGCTGATTTTCTGCACCAGAAGTTGTTCTCTCTTGGCAATCACTGAAGCATCTCTTACCGTTTGGCGGTCATGTTACAGACCTCATTGACCCTTGAATCTGACCATCAATGGACCTGCAAAATACATGTTTGCTGTCTGGACTGGTTACTTCATAAATCTTAGTTTATTTGTGTGCCTGGGGTTCGCCAGTATAGAGATCTCCTGGTGCACAGGGTTGGTAGCTTGCCTGCACTGATGTTCACCATCACTGGTTTCAGTGATGGGTTGCCAATGGCAGTGATGGGTTGCTAAAGGTAGTGATGGGTTGCTGACGGTAGTGATGAGTTGCTAATGGCAGTGATGGGTTGCCAACGTATGGTAGAGGGATGATTGGTGTCTTTCTGGTTTCTATTTCTGCACTCAGTGTCTTAGTATTTTTTTCTCATTTGGAATGTTTTATTTCGGATGGTACCCGTTCTTCTATGAGCCAGAAATTTTATCTTAGCTCTCATTCAAAAACAAACAGATTTTTCTTGGCTTGATTGTAACTTAGAATGAGGAAGTAACAGATTCTTAGGTCCAGTGGCGTAAATAGAATCTCGCAAATGGGGACAAGCTCCGCCACCCTCTACTTTACCATGCTATCATGCAGTGGTGTAACAGGTTACATACAAAAAATTGTCAGCCAAAGGAGGCCCCATGCCCCCCCAACATATTACCGCTTAGGTCAAAGAAAATACCACAACCATAAATTTGCCATACATGGCAAAGCAATCTGGACAGTTGACATCACACATAGTGCCTGTAGATGAGATAAATGATGTAGACACAAGATCAGTGGACTGACCTTGCTGTGGGAGTGTCACATGGTCACCAGGCCTGGGTCATGTGACACCAGCTTGAAAAGGAGCGAGGACATCTCCTGGCTGCCATCTTGGTTCAGTGCATGTTTCATTCTATGGATGATAGAAAATTGAACCTAAAACAAGATCCCTGCACCCTCTCTATCTGATGTCACATGATGTATCCGTAACGGTGTAGGGACGCGGATCAATGAATGCCTGGGAGATTTGGCTGAAACATTCGGCCAGTGCTGTGAATGGAGAGGGCCAGATTAGTGCAAAATTTCAATGGGGAAAACAAACTCTAAAAAATATGCCCCAATTTTTTTTATTTAACCCCCACCCATCCACATCCAATTTTTTTGGTGTTATTTGATTTTGATATATTTACCTTGACCCACCCACATCCATTTTTTTTATTACTTTTTTTATACAAAGCCCATATAAGCCTATTTCAAAACAACATTGACACAACTACTGAAGTACATTTCCAATGCAACTGCATATCTCTCTTTTGTTGGTCAAGGTCAGAAGATTAATTATTTAGGTTCACACTTACAGTAAGTAGTCTGTTAGCAGTAACCATGTTTACCTGCAGTGGCATATTCCCCAGCTGTTTAGCATTTAACACCATGGATCGATTATGGGGTGTTAAAAGATAGGGCAACCACAAGTGAATGCAAGGGCACTGAGGTTTGACAGGAGGAATGTGACAACTGATTGAGAAAAACACTACAGACGACACAGGCCTGAAGGCATTCAATATTAACCTTTTAGACCCCATGAATTGCAGTCTCACAAAATGTTGGCGAAATGTGGGTGGGTTTGTTTTTTCTAAATAGCTTTATACTAGCACTTAATTTCTGATAATTGCAAGCAGGGGTGTTTGATTTAAATCATTTGATTTAAATCATTGATTTAAATCATGATTTAAATTGCTCCCCAAAAAAAAAAAATCATTGATTTATGATTTTTTTTTTTTTTTTTGACTTCCGGTTTTTTTAATCGCTGATTTATATGAATTTAACACAAATAATTGTTTACAAGTTTTTTGTGTTTTTTAATACAAAAACACAAAGTGTGCACACTTGTGTAGCTGTATTGACACCAAATAGCCTGATAGTCAAATATTTTATGACGTGTATACCAGATTTAAAAAAAAAAATCATGATTTTTTCAACCCTGATTGCAAGGTGGGCATAACAGGTGTTGGTGGTTGGCAAATTTGTTTCAAGTAGATTACCTGTGGTTACTTTGCCTACCTGTACTTCAGGTATACCCCAGGTTATAAGACCGCACCACTCTGTTGGGGGTCCAGTTTTTTGTTGCTGTTGAGTATTGGTTTTTTGATTAGCTGCTGGCATTTCCTGGAACTGGTATTGTTGTGGTTCAAACTGCTAGGGCATAAAGTACTCAGTCTGATTGGTACCTGCAGCACACATAATGCTGCTATTCATGGCCTCATAAATGGCTGGAGCTTATATTTGTGGAAAGCCAACTATGCAGACAGATAACTCATCAGCCGATTTTTTCTACATTTATACTTCCCTTGTTAGGTGTGATCAATGTTATCTTTTTTCAACTCAGTTATGCTGGCCGTCTGCCTCTAATTTGTGTTTATGTTAATCCAGACTATAACTATGCCTTGTAATAGATTTATCTCATTGAAAGATACTGCATCATGTATTTAATATCTATTTATAAGGTTAGTGTGCTGTGCTGGGTAACGTCTGGGTTCAGTGTACTTAGTACTACTTATTGCTTGATGAAGCTTACTGGTGCCTGTCTTTTTGTAATCATTCAACACCTGACAATGACCAAACTATGATAAACAATGCGTAATTTATGTAACGTTAGACTTTTTATATAATTATGATTATTCGGTAGATTTAATCTATTCTGCATAATCAAAGTGGACGGGTGGACCTGGTTATATAATTTATAGAGATAATACGGAGATAATTTGGAGGAGCCATGTAGCTACAATCTTTACAAAAATACAAACAATTAACAAAACAAGTACTGTATTTGACCTATTAAGTGTTCATGCCCTAATTAGCTTACACCCTCTTTTTTAATCTCTAGGATCCATAATTATTGTAATTTTAAAAAGGTAAAGGTAACTTCTTATGTAGCACAGTATCCAGTCCTTAGGACTGCTCAAAGTGCTTTAAACTTCACCCCCTGGCAGACCTGTTCATTCCAAGGCAATTTTCAATTTCTCTGGGAAGCATTCAGTCATGCTGCGATTACTGCGCAAATTTTACTAGTGTGGAACAACTGAAAAATGTCGCCATTTGGTGTTAAACAGTTGGCACCACTTTTCAGTTGTACCACTTTTCAGTTGTTCTACTCTAGTCACCAAATGGCACCAGTAGTGTTAAACAGTTACCTTATTGTCTAGAGAAAACATTTTGGTGTACACTTATAAGAATAGATTCATTGACATTTTTCTATGGCCAAATTTTTTTGCATATTGTACGCTTATTAGGTGGAATTTTTTTTTTTTAGGTAAAGTCATCCCCCAGGCATTACGCCTTAGGAAGCCATGAAGGCTTATATGGCCAGTGCTTAAACCTGGTTTCTGTAGTGCGAAGCAACTTAGAGTGCAGTTATACTGACTCTCCTGGACGGGACACTAGTCCATCGCAGGTACCTTCCAAACAGTGTTTGTACTCATTTGCAGCTGAGTAGACTGAGGCAAAGTAGGGTAAACGAAATTGCCTAAGCTTCGAAAACGAACCATGCCCAGTGTGGGTCTTGAACTCACAACCCTCGAATTTAGAGTCCAACACCTTTAACCACTAGGCCACGGCTGCCCCAATTAGGTGGAATACAGTATACTTGAACGCAGTAGACACAATAGGGAGAAATAAATAACTGAAATAAGAACAACATGGCTATCCCAGCCTGCCCTAGGCTGCCTACTAGGCTGCCCAAGTCCAACATGGCTATCCCAGCCTGCCCTAGGCTGCCTATTAGGCTGCCCAAGTCCAACATGGCTATCCCAGCCTGCCCTAGGCTGCCTACTAGGCTGCCCAAGTCCAACATGGCTATCCCAGCCTGCCCTAGGCTGCCTATTAGGCTGCCCAAGTCCAACATGGCTATCCCAGCCTGCCCTAGGCTGCCTACTAGGCTGCCCAAGTCCAACATGGCTATCCCAGCCTGCCCTAGGCTGCTTATTAGGCTGCCCAAGTCCATCATGCAATATGTAAACATACAATTTGACTTGAATTGTTCAAATAAAAAACACTTAAATTGTTCATTAAAACAATAATTTCCATTATTTAGCATGATTTTACAGTAGAAATGATCAGACTATGTATTGTTGATATACCAATATGACTGCATTTTGCTTTGATACTGGGATTCCTGTGTGTGCGTTGCCATTTGGGAGTCCATGTGGTGCATCAACGTATGTTGACAAAACATTTAGTTTGTTGCCTATGGCAACAACCATTGTTTATTTTTTATACAAATGCTGTGCTGCAGTCCTTTTCCGCAAATGACAAGTTATAATTTTAAAGAGGTATTATTATATTGTACAGCTTATGATTGGTATCATAAAATATTGTTGTTCAATTGAAATACGTATTCTGTTAGTGTTGTTTTAATATGAAATTAGTTCACCATCAGCAGCCTGTCATGCTTCAGTGAATCCTGGCTTTTACACACACATATATGGGCAAGTTGCCCTTGCTAAATTTTATTCAAAGCAGCCTTGTGCAAACTTGTGTATAGTGCCTCCAAGTATGTACATTCTGTGTACACTTGTGTACATAGAATGTACATTCTATGTACACTTGTGTACATAACATGCACCATGTCCCTAAGGGATTACCATTCTCAATGATTGAATTTGTTTTTCATGTTATTTTCATTGAAGATCAAACAAAACACTTGAATATAGCTTTCATCTATAATAGGCTGTTTAGCACTAGGTGTACATTGCTAAACTTTTGTCAGTGTGTTTAGTTGACATAAAATGGATTAGTCGTGCAATGTACGCTGACCCTCGACTCAACAAAACTCACTGGCATGTTGATTTGGTTGGTGTAACAGTTGTTGTAGCCATTGTATGCTACACAGTGACTGAGGTGATTGTAATATGACATCTCAGATTGTGTTTCTGTCCATAACAAAAAAGGATTATC
The DNA here is from genome assembly GCA_963662155.1 of Lamellibrachia columna. Classification (NCBI taxonomy): domain Eukaryota; kingdom Metazoa; phylum Annelida; class Polychaeta; order Sabellida; family Siboglinidae; genus Lamellibrachia; species Lamellibrachia columna. The sequence goes on from OY759264.1 coordinate 53,310,810, forward strand.
ATGCGTAATGAAGCTTTCATTTGATTTTATAATCTAGCCACATGAAGCATTGTTCTCACTCCACTCATGCGTAAAATATGTCATCACCAAATAAGCTGGGCTGGACGCATCTGTATGATGGAAAATAACAGACTACCAAAAAGCAGTCTTCGTTGGTGAGCTGTAGAAAGCGGAAGAATCAGTGGGCAGACCTCATTTTCGCTACACAGATGTTTTGAAATGTGACCTGAAATCTGTCAATATCCCACCTGAAATATGGACTACTGCTGCCATAAACCTGTCATAGCTTGGGTCATGCTTCACTCAGGCCTGACGTTGATCCCTGAGAAACACTTTAGACTTGTTAGACTACAATGCCAACTGAGTCACAGTCCAGACCATTAGAAGATATTGTCTTCTGAGACAGAAGTTGGCCAGGAGAGAAGCATTGTATAGAAGCTAATATTTTACAAGTGCAACATCTGGAACATTTACCAGATAACACTAAGTACCGCAGAGCTTCTATTTATGTAGAATTAATTATTCAGCCACCACCTATGTCCTATTTCTTTTCTTCCTGTTTGTGTTCTTTCATGAACACAATTACTATTGTCAACAAAAGCAAGTTGCCTGTGTTTCAACAGCTCTAGGCACTGGATGACTTCATTCTCCAAAACATAATATTCATAGGTTCATGACAATTACGGTCTCGATGGTCTCAGTCTGGCCCAGACAGTCTGGGCAAGACAGTCTGATAATCTGATATTGTGTCTTTAAAACTAGGATTCATATTACAGTTTATGAGTGTGTGTGTGTGTGTGTGTGTGTGTGTGTGTGTGTGTGTGTGTGTGTGTGTGTGTGTGTGTGTGTGTGTGTGTGTGTGTGTGTGTGTGTGTGTGTGTGTGTGTGTGTGTGTGTGTGTGTGTGTGTGTGTGTGTGTGTGTGTGTGTGTGTGTGTGTGTGTGTGTGTGTGTGTGTGTGTGTGTGTGTGTGTGTGTGTGTGTGTGTGTGTGTGTGTGTGTGTGTGTGTGTGTGTGTGTGTGTGTGTGTGTGTGTGTGTGTGTGTGTGTGTGTGTGTGTGTGTGTGTGTGTGTGTGTGTGTGTGTGTGTGTGTGTGTGTGTGTGTGTGTGTGTGTGTGTGTGTGTGTGTGTGTGTGTGTGTGTGTGTGTGTGTGTGTGTGTGTGTGTGTGTGTGTGTGTGTGTGTGTGTGTGTGTGTGTGTGTGTGTGTGTGTGTGTGTGTGTGTGTGTGTGTGTGTGTGTGTGTGTGTGTGTGTGTGTGTGTGTGTGTGTGTGTGTGTGTGTGTGTGTGTGTGTGTGTGTGTGTGTGTGTGTGTGTGTGTGTGTGTGTGTGTGTGTGTGTGTGTGTGTGTGTGTGTGTGTGTGTGTGTGTGTGTGTGTGTGTGTGTGTGTGTGTGTGTGTGTGTGTGTGTGTGTGTGTGTGTGTGTGTGTGTGTGTGTGTGTGTGTGTGTGTGTGTGTGTGTGTGTGTGTGTGTGTGTGTGTGTGTGTGTGTGTGTGTCAACCGAGGACATTGGCCAGAATACACACCTTCTAACCGAGGTCCTACCGCCAACCGAGGACGTCCTCGGTTGGAAATAGTATTCAATCCTAGTCCAGGCACGTTTTTAAACGCTTACTAGTGGTTTCCTGTGTTAATTTGATGTAGACCTCGGTTAGCCGTTCAGAGCCAGTTTTTGTGTGAACTGTGTGTATAACTCTCGAGTCGGCGAAATCTGTCTTCACACACTCGCTTTGACGCCCGTCCACGGTTCTACGGTGAATATTCTGGTCCGAACTGTTGCTCGGCAACGTCGGCATTTCACTGTCTGCACGTCCCGTAATTTTTTTTCTGATACTGCCACGATAAATTTACGAATATCAGATAGTTATTCGACGCTGTTTGGTATTACGTACTTAAGATCTTCCACAAAATACTATATTCACGTCACCGACGTAATATTCACTGGCGTCGGTATGTAAATATGAATTCGGAGAGAGGCAATACTTAACATGAAATCCCACAAGATACTTCGTTGACATGCCCGATATTAAGATGGTGTCCGCTACGCATTGTTTAGACTCGAAATTGTTGTTCTCACTATCTATATATATTTTTCCATTAAAATAACACTGTTTATTAATGTATATATCAATTGTGTATTGAAAGTTCAATATGTGCGCATCATTTGTTTAACGAACGTTTAATACATTATTTATTAATTCACTACAAATTAAAATCTTTAACAATGCAGCACAGGGCAAAAAAATATGCTTCAGATCTGACCGATTCAATATTTCTTACTACACTGTGCATTCGTATATACGCAAAACGTAAACCGTGTCAACCGAGGACATTGGCCAGAATACACACCTTCTAACCTATCGCCTATTTGATGTAGACCACGGTTAGCCGTTCAGAGCCTGGTTTTGTGTGAACTGTATGGGTATATATGACTCTCGATTCGGCAAAATCTCTCTTCAAACACTCGCTTTGACGCACGTCACGAAGCAGTTGCATCTGCCCGATTGCTATTAGATGTGACCGATGCAGTTGCATCTGAATAGTTTATTCGACAAGACAAGTGAAATATAAAGAATTTCAGAGTACTACGAATTAATGCAAAATGTGTGAATTTATAACTCACTACCCGTAATTTCTATCAGGAGCGTCTCTGATACTGCCATGGCACATTTACGAATATTGGATAGAGCTTTTTGGTATTACGTATCCGTTTTTTTAAAGAAGTGTCAGCAAAGAGCTTCCACAAAATACTATATTCACGTCACCGACGTAATATTCGGGTGACGTCGATATGCAAATATGAATTCGGAGAGAGACAATACTTAACATGAAATCCCACAAGATACTTGATTGACATGCCCACTATTAAGATGGCACCTGCTACGCATTGTTTAGACTCGAAGCTTTTGGCATGATCTTAATATCAATGTATTTTTTCCATTAACATAACAATATTTATCAATGTATGTATAAATTGTGTACTTAAAGTTCAATATGTACGCATCATTTGTTTGACGAAATTTTCTTATTTTTTTAATGCATTACAAATTCACATCTTCAACTGTGCAGCACATGGCAAAATATATGCCTCACATCTGACCGATTCAATGTTCTTGTTACACTGTGCTTTCATACATGCACAAAACGTAAAAGGTGTCAACCGAGGACATTGGCCAGAATACACACCTGCTAACCGAGGTCCTACCGCCTATTTGATGTAGACCGCGGTTAGCCGTTCCGAGCCTGGTTTTGTGTGAACTGTGTAGGTATATATATGACTCTCGAGTGGGCAAAATATCTCTTCAAACACTCGCTTTGACGCACGTCTCGATGCAGTTGCACCTGACCGATTCCTTTTAGATCTGACCGATATAGTTGCATCTGCACTGCAGTTGTACCTGAATAACTAATTCGACAAGAAAAGTAACATATAAGGAAATTCAGTTTACTACGTATTAATGCAAAATGTGTTAATTTATAACCCAAGTCCTATAATTTTATCAGGAGCGACTCTGATACTGCCATGACATATTTACGCATCTTGGATAGCAACGCTTTTTGGTATTACGTATTCGTCTTGTGAATGAAGTGTCAGCAAAGATATTCCACAAAATACTATATTCACTTCACGGACGTAATATTCGGCTGGCATAGGTAGGCAAATATGAATTCGGAGAGAGGCAATACTTAACATGAAATCCCACAAGGTGCTTCATTGACATGCCAAATACAAAGATGGCGCTCGCTACGCATTGTTTAGACTCGAAGCTTTTGGCATGTTCTCAGTATCAATGTATTTTTGTCATTAACATAAAAATGTTAATTTATGTATAAATTGTGTACTGAAATTCCGTATAATTTGTTTAATTGTACGTATCATTTGTTTAATGAACTTTTAATACGTTATTTATTAATTTATTATAAATTAACATCATCAACAGTGCACCACAGGGCAAAATATATGCCTCACATCTGACCGATTCCTTATTTCTTATTACACTGTGCTTTCATACATACGCAGAACGTGTCAACCGAGGACATTGGCCAGAATACACACCGGCTAACCGAGGTCCCACGACATATTTGATGTAGACCGCGGTTAGCCGTTCCGAGCCTGGTTTTGTGTGAACTGTGTAGGTATATATGACTTTCGAGTCGGCAAAATCTCTCTTCAAACACTCGTTTTGACGCGCGTCACAATGCAATTGCATCTGACCGATTCCTTTAGATCTGACCGATGCAGTTGTATCTGAACTGCAGTTGTATCTGAACTGCAGTTTTATCTGAATAGTGTATTCGACAAAATAAGTAACATATAAGGAAAGTCAGTGTACTACGAATTGATACAAAATGTGTGAATTTATAACCCACGTCCGGTTATTTTTATTAGGAGCGATTCTGATACTGCCATGACACATTTGCGAATCTTGCATACAGCGCCGTTATTCGATGCTTTTTGGTATTATGTATTCGGCTTATGAATGTGTCAGCAAACATCTTCTACAAATTAATATATTCACGTCACCGACGTAATTTTCGGCTGGCGTCGGTATACAAATATGAATTCGGAGAGTGGCAGTACTTAACATGAAATCCCACAAGGTGATTCATTGATATGCCAAAAACTAAGATGGCGTCTGGTACGCGTTGTTTAGACTCGAAGCTTTTGGCATGTTCTCAGTATCAATGTATATGTATATTTGCCATTAATAAAACAATATTAATGTATATAAAAATTGTGTACTGAAAGTTCTATTATGTACGAATCATTTGTTTAATGAAAGTTTAATACATTATTTATTATTTCGTTACAAATTAATATCTTCAACGGTGCAGCACAGTGCAAAATATATGCCTCAGATCTGACAGATTCAATATTTCTTATTGCACTGTGCTTTCATATACACGCAAGCGTAAAATATGTCAACCGAGGACTTTGGCCAGAATACATGCTTGCTAGCTGAGATCCTACAGCCTATTTGATGTAGACCATGGTTAGCTGTTCAGAACCTATTTTTTTTTTTTACTGTGTAGATATATGTGATTCTCGAGTCGGCAAACTCTGTCTTCAAACATTCACTTTGACGCATGTCCCGAAGCAGTTGTATCTGACCGATTCCTTTTAGATCTGACCGATGCATTTGCATCTGAATTGCAGTTTTATCTGATTAGTTTATTCGATAAGACAAGTAATATATAAGGAAATTCAATGTACTACGAATTAATACAAAATGTATGAATTTATAAATAAATTCTGGTCCGAACCGTTGTTCAGCAGCATCACCATTTCAGTGTCGCACGACAAGGAAGAATGCGCGACACTCACGTCTCGTAATTTTCTATCTAAGAATTATACACAAAACGACACGTCACGATGCAGTTGCATATGACCGATGCCTTTTAGATCTGACCGATGCAGTTGCATCTGCAATGAATCTTTCTGGATCGGGAGTCAGGGATTGTTTATTCGAAAAATCAAGTAACAAGGAAATTCAGTGTATGACGAATGAATACAAAATGTGTGAATTTATAACCCACGTCCCGTAATTTTTATCAGGAGCGACTCTGGTACTGCCATGACATATTTACGACAGAGCAAGAACTGTGAACTACTTGAAATGCAGTCAATTAAGGCGAGAATCAAGTGTTGTCAGATCTTATCTGGCTGCTAATGGCATCCCTGGTGTGCGATGTAGGCTGAATACCATCGGCTGGTAACTGGAAGGTGCAATAAAATTAACCAGGCTAATTGATAGATTCTAGGGATGTGATGCTGATGGGAGTATTTAAATGTACAAGAATACTAAGTTTACTCTCTGAGGAGAGGGAAGCAAGGGTCTCAACCTTCAACTTTCCTCTGAGCGAAGGGAGGCAAGGGTCTCAACCTTCAACTTTCCTCTGAGCGAAGGGAGGCAAGGGTCTCAACCTTCAACTTTCCTCTGAGCGGAGGGAGGCAAGGGTCTCAACCTTCAACTTTCCTCTGAGGAGAGGGAGGCAAGGGTCTCAACATTCAATTTTCCTCTGAGCGAAGGGAGGCAAGGGTCTCAACCTTCAACTTTCCTCTGAGGAGAGGGAAGCAAGGGTCTCAACATTCAATTTTCCTCTGAGCGGAGGGAGGCAAGGGTCTCAACCTTCCACTTTCCTCTGAGGAGAGGGAGGCAAGGGTCTCAACCTTCCTCTTTCCTCTGAGGAGAGGGAGGCAAGGGTCTCAACCTTCCACTTTCCTCTGAGGAGAGGGAGGCAAGGGTCTCAACCTTCCTCTTTCCTCTGAGGAGAGGGAGGCAAGGGTCTCAACCTTCAACTTTCCTCTGAGGAGAGGGAGGCAAGGGTCTCAACCTTCCACTTTCCTCTGAGGAGAGGGAGGCAAGGGTCTCAACCTTCCTCTTTCCTCTGAGGAGAGGGAGGCAAGGGTCTCAACCTTCCTCTTTCCTCTGAGCGGAGGGAGGCAAGGGTCTCAACCTTCCTCTTTCCTCTGAGGAGAGGGAGGCAAGGGTCTCAACCTTCCTCTTTCCTCTGAGCGGAGGGAGGCAAGGGTCTCAACCTTCCTCTTTCCTCTGAGGGGAGGGAAGCAAGGGTCTCAACCTTCAACTTTCCTCAGAGGAGAGGGAGGCAAGCGTCTCAACCTTCAACTTTCCTCAGAGGAGAGGGAGGCAAGCGTCTCAACCTTCAACTTTCCTCTGAGCGGAGGGAGGCAAGGGTCTCAGCCTTCCACTTTCATCTGAAGGGGAAGGAGGCAAGGGTCTCAACCTTCCGCTTCCCTCTCAGCGGAGGGAGGCAAGGGTCTCAGTCTTCCGCTTTTATATATATATATTGAATGATTGAATGTTAAATAATTTCGGGCTATATAATACAGTGAATAAACCTTGTGTGATGAATATGCCACACTACCATTAACTTCAGTTCCATTGCTCAAGTGTCTCACTGCATAAGATGAACCAGAGTATCAAAAAGTGTCAAGCGTTCTTATCATCTTCCGCGTAACTGTGTGCAAACGCGTCGGTGTGCAAACGCGAATCGACGATGACGTAGAAGTTAAGAAATGGAAACTTCAAGTCGTGGCGAGCGAACGGTAAGTCCGATTGCGTCACTAAGACTAAGATTATACCATGTATTATATTGCCAGATATTCCTTAACATTAAATTTACGTTCTTATTTTGTAAAATTATGATGTTTTTCATACGAAACTTGATGCCCGTTGGTGTTCCTGGTGTCCCTGTTGTCGGTTTGCACCATCGGGGGTTCGGGGTAGTTTGTCCCTGTATCTTTAGGGTCCTCGATGTTGTGCTGTGCCGGTGGGGTTGTGCGAGCATCCAGACTAGTATTCGTCGAGCCTGTCTGATAGAATATCCCCATTGCTTCCTGGCCTGTCGGCGGCGCGGAGGGTGAAATAAACGTCGCCGGATTCCCGTAATTTAAGTGTAGCCCGCCATTATAAGATGTCTGTGAACTTTATATTCAAACATACTTATACTGATAGCATTAACACAATCAGTAGATAATCTGTTCGGGACTGTTCCATTCATTTATCGACCTCTTGGAGAACTACTATTTTTTAAATGCAATCTACACTATTCTTTTGCTAACGCTATTTGATTACCTTTTGAAGCCGCAATGCCACACCAAGCATCGCAACTCTACTGACCGGGAGTCAACCGAAAATCACCCTCTACCTCCCGCCTCCCGTCCAACACTGTAAATCTTCCTGAAATGTCAGCAGGGCTCCCGCTCAACACTACACTAATAACAGTAATAATTATTATAATAATTACAACGGCAGAGCGCATACCTTCGCTATGCGGAACAGTTCGCCAGTTGGAACAGACTCATGAATGTGAGATAAGCCGCCGCTTTCAACTTTTTATATTCTTTCAGGTTTGTATTATGGATGGCATTTAATAAAGTAAAAGTCGTGAAATTTCAGAAGAAACTTATGATTGATTAATTTCCTGAATCAGAATGCATCAGAAGCCAAATTGTGCGGCTTGAACAAATATTTCCGGGAACCCCCCACCTCTGGCGCTCTCCCCTAATCCTGGAAACCTCCCGGATGCAATGTTCAAAAGGTTGGTGTGCATGCCACATTGCTATGATACTCCAGGCTGCAGTTACGTGGAAAATAAATAGAGACCGAAGACAGAAGCTGCGTGTTTGTTGTTTGAAAAGACGTCTAGATTCTTAGGGCAACAGAACACACGAAACCCGCATGTTGGAGGGGAAACCCACCTCCCGAACCCTCCCCCGCGCGGCGTTGCCACATATTACCTGCTACTTTTGCTTTTACAAATGTTTGCATGAATGCAATTACACAAAATAATCAGTTAATTAGTAATAGTTAATTACTCCTTACAGACATTGGATGGGAAACCCCCCAAACAAGAAAAGTCAGAAGATTCTGCATATTATATAAGATGGGACACACCTTGATAGATATGTAGATATATTAATACACCAAACACGCTACTAGATGTAAGTTTCTCCTAATTAGACACCAACACAATTGGAAATAGTTTCATTTTCCATACGAGTGAAATACCCACTTCCTCTTCTCCATGCAGAATCTTTATATACCTAAGCAAATTGCAATGCTTTTCGAATTCTTGCTTGTTCGTTCTTTTGCTTGTTTAGCAATTTGGGAAGAATGTAAGGGGTAGGTTTTTGGTGGTTGACGCCTTTTAACATACATCTCTAAATTGTTTTTTAAATTGCGGCTAAGAATGTTTCCTTATACTTCCTGTGATCCTTACGATAAGAAGATTGTCTTAGCAAATTACGCATTTAATGTCATGCGTAACGCCCTGCTAAGTGTTACACCAACCCCCGTGGGGTAACTCAGTTGCATCTGACCGATGCATTTGTAATCTGATATGCGTGCGCGTTCCGGCAAAGCGCTTATTATATTCACGTGCCTGACCAACGACAATTCGAGATCACATTCGACGCTCTCTTCCGGCGCTTAAAACAGATCTGTCACATTTGTTTGGTTAAAGTCGGTATTGTGTATAAATCCGTACAGCATTTCCATTGCTTTACCGCCCTTATGAAAATATATCATCGTTTTGTAAAAGGTAAACCATGGTATACCATGCAATTACAATACACAACATATAAAAAAAACATGGTCTACCACAGTTTACCACGTAATGTCATGGTATACCATGGTATTACATGCAATACCATGTAATATCATGGTATACCATGCATTCCTACTCCGACTGAGTGTCAACATTTATCAGGCTACAAAATATATCTACATAAGAAAACTCCGCTAGGTTTTGTCCGAAATCTGCCTAGGATCAAAAGCATTTGCTCTTTCACCGCCGCTGTAAGTTTGTCATTGCATGTTAAAATAAATGTAAGTTCGCTATATTCCAAAGAATAGCATGTCTTCCTCTTAGGTTAGAATAACTTCTTAAATATAAGGCAAAAGCAGAAATTATTCATCATGAGCAATCACGCAAATGTTGATAGCCTATACATGCAATTGTATTGATATAATGTGATCCTGTACAATATATATATCAATTGGCAATATGTATGACAAGTTCATACAAAGGGTACATGTAAATCGGGAATACCCATACCTCTCGATTGCTGTTGGTTTGCACAAATGATAAATCACACAGCCTTTACGTCTTTACGCCTACATTTCGTCGCCATAGCACCTAACTGGTTGGCACATCTTGTTTTTAATACATACCATTATTCATGGTCCACAAAAAGTGGCAAAATTATTGTAGGCCCTACTTGACCTTAGTTTCAGCCAACTCTTTGCGTACCCCGCGGAAAACCTCTCGCTTATCCGGGGCTACGCGTACTCCAGGTTGGGAATCCCTGGTTCACAACATAAAGCCAAAACGCTACCAGTTTGTTATTTCGATTCAAGAATACTGTGCACTACCAACGAACTTCCGAGTCTGAACTGCGTCTGACTGACGCCATCTTAGTATAGGGAGTGTCACTGAAATTTGGCATTGTGGGATTGAAATTAAGTATTCCCTCTCCCCGAGTTCATATTTGCATACTGACAACAACTGAATGTAACGTCAGTCGCGTGTCAGCATGTGTCTGACTTTATTCATAAGATGATGACGCAATATCAATTAGGCGTCGCATTATAAATACTCGCATACAAAAGAAAAACATACGGCATTGAAGAAAATCACGGGACACAGGTGTTGCACAGTCTTCAGTGTTACGCGACAAAAGTAAACGCAAGCATATCGCGAAATCGTGTCTTGCATTGCTCAAACACAACTTGTTATCGATCTAATTTAAGCAACGTCTTGACCATTTCCCCGATAAAGCTACTGGAATTAATATTCAAACAATTGGCGCAATTATAAATACACTGTTTCATACAACTAATTCCTGCATAACATATATTTAGTGCACGGTGTGCCGTGCATCAACCTATATATACACACAAGTCCGCATATGGATAGTAACCAACACAGGCTGTGTGTATGGTGTGTGTCCTCGTTCTGAATGTACAGAGTCCGGTGATTAAAAATTATGATTTATAAAAAAAATACACTGTTTTTCAAATCACTAACATGAATGCTTATATGTGATAACCCAATAACTATGTCGGTCTGTTATTAACGAAGTCCCCGGTTGGCGGGATCTACTCCGGTGTCCTCGGTTGGCACCATATACGTGTGTGTGTGTGTGTGTGTGTGTGTGTGTGTGTGTGTGTGTGTGTGTGTGTGTGTGTGTGTGTGTGTGTGTGTGTGTGTGTGTGTGTGTGTGTGTGTGTGTGTGTGTGTGTGTGTGTGTGTGTGTGTGTGTGTGTGTGTGTGTGTGTGTGTGTGTGTGTGTGTGTGTGTGTGTGTGTGTGTGTGTGTGTGTGTGTGTGTGTGTGTGTGTGTGTGTGTGTGTGTGTGTGTGTGTGTGTGTGTGTGTGTGTGTGTGTGTGTGTGTGTGTGTGTGTGTGTGTGTGTGTGTGTGTGTGTGTGTGTGTGTGTGTGTGTGTGTGTGTGTGTGTGTGTGTGTGTGTGTGTGTGTGTGTGTGTGTGTGTGTGTGTGTGTGTGTGTGTGTGTGTGTGTTTTGGGTGTTTTGAATTGACACGTCCGTTATATTGTCTGATCATAAAATTATTACCCTCACGACAATCAATTCGAACCGACGATTCATAACATTCGGCTCTCTCCCTATCAACGGCTCTCTCCCTATCAATTTCTATATATATATATATATATATATATATATATATCAACATATCCCACAAACAAAAACTAAACTAATTTTCTACAAAATCAAGGATGTATTTACATAATTTTTTTAATGGCACTGTAACGTGATTTATTAAAACAACCATATTTATATATATATATATATATATATATATACTCCCCCTTCAAATACTAAGTGAAGTATTTACCCGGTGGCACAGTCTACATTAGTGCACTGTGAACAGTAGACCTGCACTTAGCAGTCTGTTGATCTAACAAAGTTTACTTATCCCAAAGCAGACTCAGGAGTCTAGGGCTCACATAAACAACTGTGGCAGGTTGCACCCAAGTTAGGTGGTAAATCTACACCCAACTCCCAAGGTTCCATCTAGTTGGACAGATGCTTAGGTGCAGTTGCATGACTGCTTCCCAGATGTCACCCAACTGGGTGCCATGGGCAGGACTAATCAATAAGCAGATTACCTGTTTTCAGTTGCAAATCTTCCCATTAATCATGCTGGAATGTAAATATAACATTACCCCACAGACTGCAGCAGCAGTAAGGTCAGGCTAGGGGTGTTTAAAATTACATTAGCAATTCTACTGCCCATTGTGAATGTAACCACCACCATTAAAACAACTATATTGATTAAAGTTTGTATATCAAGCTGCACACTCAATTTCTTCAAAATGTATCCACCAGTATACATTGTGAATGGTCCAAACCATTTGTACCCTGCCTAAATGACACCTAGGAATGCTGGGGCTGCTCAGGGTTGCCCCAGGATTTGTGTCCTACTCTGTTCAGGAACTCAGCTGGGCAGCTGTCATGCTAAGTGCCACATAGGTGATAAATAGTCTAACTTGGGCTGGACATTGACTTAGGCCTGTGTCATGCAACTGGTCACTGATTGCTAAAACAACTGGTTTATTGTGTCTGGATATATATTGTTTACAACATATTGCAACCATCTGATGAATTAATTACGTCTGTTATGTCGATGTTAATGGCTGTCTCATTGTGTAAAAAGTGGACAAACGTTTCACGGTGTATCAGATTATGGTCATAAACGATTATCATCTTTGGCAAGAGTTTCTGGAGCTATCAGATGGTAGACGTAGATTTCAGCGCCATCTTTTGATGCCTGTTTATGTTGCATCTTCATATTATTATTGGTCTTGTTGACATCATTCCTGGTAGATGAGCAAGAATATTTCTGTACTAAATCACTAGTGAGCATCGGTGCCTTAAGCACACCACAAACTGCAGGAACAAAGATTATTGAACAAGACCCATGCATCTCGACCATCATAGCTCAATGGAGTGTAATCATTTTGACTGATGACCTTTCAACTGGCCTATTACAGACCGACCCCCACACACAGGTACGACCATTCACAATGATTTCATCAAAACTAAATACAAACATTACATAAATGAGCCAGCATGTTGTCGTAGATAGGTATGATTTTTTAGAAATTTTTCTAAAACGAGACGAGCGGAAATATTACTGCAAAATAGCTTTAATACATCAGACAGCTCAGTCTAGAGACAGAGTTTTATTAGATGTTTCCTGTGAAAATCCGTAACAGGTTATATGTTTATTTATGCATGTGTGTGATGACTGGGTCTTTTACTTCCCCTGGCATAGACACAAATCTTAATATAGGTATTGTTCAACTATTCTTAGTGTTTAATCCAATAGACACATATTTCCGTAATGTTTCCAGCTTGTTATGTACAGCAAATTGTATAGATACAGATACAATTTGTATGAACTGATTGGGCATGCTTGCAGACAGGATTGAACTCTCAAGACAGAGCACCCTGTAATTAACAGCACTGTGCACCCCCCACACACACAGGGTGTTGATTGACATGTAATGACATATTAGTCTGCCTACTGCTTGGCAGTTGTATTGGTCAAACAAAAATATCCAAGTCCAAGATGTAACTAGATTGCAGAAGTGGGCCACTAACCAGCCAAATGGGGCATTCACTGACCAGGGAGGTCTCACTGCCGGCTACTGGCCAGGGAGGTCTCACTGCCGGCTAGTATTGCATGTAGGCTGCATGTGCAGTATTTGCTCACAGGAGAGGGATTATAATATTACAACAATAACAACTTATAATATTACAACAACAACTTATATAATATTACAACAATAACTACTTATAATATTACAACAATAACTATTTATAATATTACAACAGTAACTACTTGTAATATTACAACAATAACTACTTATAATATTACAACAATATCTACTTATAATATTACAACAGTGACAACTTATAATATTACAGCAATAACAACTAATAATGTTACAACAATATCAACTTGTAATATTACAACAATAACAACTTGTAATATTACAACAATAACAACCAAGTAATAGACCCTGAAACAATTTGAATTTTTGCTCGTCTCATTTCAGACTATTTTGCAAAAAGATCAGACCTACACCATGCTAGCTTGTTTGTACAAATTAGTTATTTAGTTTTGGTGAAATCTAGTAATTTGGACAAACTATTAAATTATTTTTGACCAAGTCCGATAAAAAAATCTGTGGAGAAATGGCTCGGCCTGTATATGTACTAGAAATAGTATAATCTTAAGTTGTTCATAGTTTCACCAGTGACCCCATCTAATGATCAAAGTCTGTTGTTTCATTGATTTTATCGTGCGTATTCTTCTATTAAACTGACTGTGCACATTACTTAACTTTTTAACACGCTAGTTACACTACCTGATTCACGATGGACTAAATCAAATGAGAAAGTTTTAATAAAAGTCTCACCGATGACCATGACCTTGACCGTTTTGTACCAATCTCACCAATGTTCAAGTATCGTAGCATCTGTGCAAAAAATATTGATTTTTCTAAGTCCAGCAGGAAATTTGTTGACTGGATATGTTGTCACGGTGTGTTATGACCTTCACCTTTTTTGGAGGGCAGTCATTTAGGGGTAATACCAATGCTTGACCTTAGGTCATGCCGACCCTTTGCTGGTTTCAGCAATCGTTCCAGGAACTCAGGTTAAAATTACCATATGATTGATATTCACAGACATAGTGCACTCTAAGTCCAATAGCAATTGCTGTTATTGCTGTGGGCAGTATACACGTCGTAAAGATAGCATGCGATATTGCTCAGTTATAGTTGGACTACGTTGAAGTCACTGCAACTGCATTCAAAATGCATAAAAACTACATAAAAGTGTTTTTGTCGTGTTTGAGTACCTAGGATTGATGATCTCTACAATGGTACAATGGTAAATGAACATCATGACCATGTTAATAACCATGATTAATAATAATATAATAATTAATATTAATAACTTCTCCAGATTATTTTAGCTGCTGGTGTTTTTATCATGAGAGTTCAGTTGACTTCATAATGCCTCAGTTCACTTAGCTGTATACTATGCATACCTAGCAAGCAATACTGAAACTGGTTATATGAATAGTTTTTTGTGCAGTAACTGCAGTGTGGCTGAATGCAGCCAAGAGTTGAGTCAGTGCTGTAATGCACTGGTCTGTCTGGTGTGATGTGTTTTGAGTAAGTGGAACTTGGATGTAAACTTTAAAACTGTTCTAGGTACTACTGTAAAAGAAACGGACTTAGGAGTTACAATAAGCGCTGATATGAAAGTTTCGGAGCAGTATGGTATTGCAGCTTCAAAGGGTAATCAAATGCTTGGGTTGATTAGGAGAAGCATAACATACAAGGAGAAAAAGCTAATTATACATTTCTATAAAGCAATAGTTAGGCGTCATTTAGAGTATTGTATACAAGCTTGGAGACCATATCGTAAGAAGGATATAGATACGCTTGAAAGAATAGAGATTAGAGCAACTAAAATGATTCCAGAACTGAGAGACTTTAGTTACATAGAACGATGAAAAGAATGTTGTTTAACAAACCTAGAAAAAAGGCAGTTAAGAGAAGATCAGATTGAAGTTTTTAAGATATTGAATGGGTATGAAAATATTGATAGAAATATTTTTTTCTCACTCAAGAAAGATAATAGAACAAGAGGACATGAGGTAAAATTAGTAAAGGATCAGTATAGATTGGACATCACGAAGCAGAAGACAATCAATGAATGGAACAAATTGTCTACAGATTGTGTAACTGTTAGCAGCATGAATATGTTTAAAAACAAGTTTGACACATATCTGAGGAGGGCGGATTACACATCGATTAAAAATTGTTGGACACTTGATAAGCTAATAAATTCCTTGACCACTTGCCATCTGGCCCTTTGCCTTGAATGACAATCTTGTTAAATCTTGTCATCTTAAAGACTAGATACTGTTCTATCTAAGATATTCTGTTGACTGAACCTTTCCTTGTTGACAAATGTTTTGAATGTTTAACATTTTAATGGTGATCTGACAATTAATAAATATTAATAAAGATTTCAGTCACTTCCCTCTCTGGAAGATTGACAGATGCAAGATGATTTATTTAAATATATATATATATATATATATATATATATATATATATATATATATATATATATATATATATATATATATATTTAAATAAATCATCTTGCATCTATATAAATAAATCATCTTGCATATATATATATATATATATATATATATATATATATATATATATATATATTATATATATATATATATATAGTAAATAATTATTTCACCCAAAGGTTACAAAATTGTTCTTTACTCCCACCCACTGCTCGTAAAGTCCATTAAAATAAATAAATACATATATTGATTTAGTAATGTAATGTTAATAGCAGCCTCACACTGCCACCGATGTAGTCTAGAGTACACAGTCCGTGGCAAATTGTGTGTGAGCTAATACCAAGACATGCCTTCTGATGATACACGGGTGTAACAAGACAGATGTTTCACCTACAGTCTGCATACATGTTAAGTTTCAGAAATGCCAATCCAGGAGATTTAGACGTAAATCGGAGGGTCTCGAAAAAACGGGGATTTATACGTAAATCGGAGGGTCTCGGAAAATCAGGGATTTATACGTAAATCGGGTAGTCTCGGAAAATCAGGGACATGTATGTAAATCGGAGGGTCTAAGAGAACAAAATATTACAAAAAGAATACTTTCCATGACAGTAACAACCATGTTTTATTATCACCAATCACCAACAGTTCAGATATGATACAAAAGCACATTATATACAGGGTTGGCATGTAATGAAGTAAAAGTGCTTCGTTACAATACTTGAGTAGTTATTGCAAGTAATTGGCGTGTAACGAAGTACAATTTTGACTAAATACTTTTTACTTGTAACGAAGTAGTTTTATCTAAAGTAACTTTTTACTCCATTACTTTTATTTACTTCGCAATATATTTTCGTTACTTTTTTTGCAAAACTGCTGCTGCCAGTGGCGCTTCACTGTCAACGACATTTCAGAAACTATTCATAGTCGCCAGGCCAAAAGCTATTAATATCATTCAATCGCATGCCAGTTCGTGATCATATTTGCATGCATACCTCTCTTCGGGAAATCGACGCAACCACTGTTTTATATCTACGTCAGTGAACGAAGTCTGCCAAATATTGACATAGGTCAAGTCAAGGCCGTTGACATGAAATGTCACTTCGAGCACACAATGCTTAAACGCCATCTCAAATCACGATGCAAATGTCTCCGTTGCACCATATAAACTATTAATGAGTAAGTTTCCAATACGTATTATAAATATTAAAATTTACAATTTCGACAATGTATTGATAATCCCCATACACTGACACAATTCTGATATTTGTGAGCGAACGCGCATCGTGGATCAAGAACGAGAACCGATTTTTGCCCATTGGCACTGTCAGCAATGGCCTTAGCCCTAGCCTCGAGACTACCTTAGCCCTTACCGGCTTACGTCAACATTAAACAGCATTTTACTTTCACGAATAAAATTCATATTGAGATGTTTAATAAATTCATAATAATGATTACTCGACAGACCTAAACAGTAAAGAATTGATACTCTGCCATTTAGCAGCATCTTTTCCCAGCAATGGCTTAATATAAATAATATCAAAGACTGGGACAGGGGCCCTGACAGGTCACTTTTAATTGCAATTAGCAACAGCATTCCTCTGTTGCACTGGTCTGTCTTCTGATCAATTCTAGCCCCAGCTGGTACCAGGTAACCAACACAGCTAGCTGCTAAAGCATGTTGTTTCAATGTTTGTGTGAGCTGATAAGACATGTCTGGGAAGACATGAGAAGGTGGGGCTGGGGGTTCAGAAGCCAGATGGCTTCATCAGCTAGGATCAAATGCCTTTGTTAATTTTACTATGGGCAGTGCTAGGTTGTATTACCTCTGACCAGTTTCCCTGACAGTCTACTACTAGTACTGGACTGACCCTCTACCTACTTAGATACAATCACACCTGCCTATACATATCCTGTTGTACAATCTAGCTCCTCCCATACCTCAGTGAAACAGGTTGATAAAAAGACAGATTGTGCCTCATCATTAATTAAGTTCTGTATTTAGCTGAAATTATTTGATGTTGTGAGCGCTCATTAAAGATAATGTAATTGTCCAAGCATCCAAGTGAGCACCATGTTCAATGGTGACAGACTGATTTGTAATAGGTAGAGTGGTTGCAAAACAGTTGTCAGATGCAAGTTGTATAATTTATATAATATTACTCATGATTTTGTTGTTATTTCTAAGTGTTGTACTTTTACTTCAAGTACTTTTGAAAAGTAGTTTTACTTTTTACACAAGTAGTTTTTTTTACAAAGTAATTTTACTTTTACTCAAGTAGTTTTTAGGTGAATTACTTTTACTCAAGTACAAAATTAAAGTAATTAAGTCAACCCTGATTATATATATATATAATTATATTCACAAATAACTCATGAGCTCTAGACATGTGGCACAGAAGAATAACGCCCGTGTCAGATCTCACATAGAGCATGCAGGGTGACTTTACCAAACATGACAGAAAAGAATAACGTCCATGTCGATCTCACAGAGCATACACAACAGACATGAGCCTACACATTTACTGGTGAACCTTCACATAATCCGATGTCGCAACCTTGGCTGACTTGAGAAGATCCTTCTCTGGCACAAAGGAATAGCAAGGAATCGTCTGTGTTGATTTTGCATGACAGCACCACACGCAGGGTGTCGTTGCAGAGATGTGACTGTGACCGAGAATCAGTGTTGACTCAGAAAAACATACTCGAGTCCCAATTAGGTCATGAAACCCAATTAGGTCAAGCCGAGTTTGGAAAATAACATAGAAAAAAATTTGTTTTGGTTTCACTGAAAATACAGGAGATTGGTTCTCCTTTCCAGGAGATTTGGTGGATTTCCAGGAATCTCCTGGCGAATGCAGGTGAATGAACATGTATGTCCTACAGTAACCCGGCTTGTGTACACAGTCCATGGCAAATTGTGTGTCTGCTAATACCAAGACGTGCCTCCTGGTGATACACTGTAACAAGACAAATGTTTAACCTACAGTAACCCCGCTTGTGGATAAACATATCCAAACTATGCTGTATGTGCAACCAGGGGTGTTGGTTTATCTGTCCACCACCAGAGTGATCGGTTTTCTTAACTGGCTTAAATTATTATGGCAGTTAAACTGCATTTTTGCACCTCAGTGCGTTCCGTACATCATTCCACATAACATATGGTACAAAAAAGTCATATATATATATATATATATACACATATACATATATATATGTGTGTGTGTATATATATATATATATATAGTGTATAAATATATAGTGTATAAATATATAGTGTATAAATATATAGTGTATAAATATATAGTGTATAAATTATGTATTTTTAATATTGTGTTTTAGGCCACTTTTATCAGATAGACATATATATATATATATATATATATATATATATATATATATATATATATATATATATATATATATATATATATATATATATATATATGGTCTATGCTTTATAACATGATTTTACTATTACAATTACCAGACTTTGTATCTTCAGTAAACCGTCACATTTGTTTCAACAATAGGAAGTTTGGAGTTAGGTCAGACCAACTTCTCAGCATGAACGAGCTGTGATAGAACATTCCTTTCCTGCATGACCTTTGGTAGCCATGACGACCTTTACACCCCCTAACCATTTCAGTATCCTGGACATACTGCCTCTGTTGCACAGTGTGTAATAACACAAAATGGTGAAAGCATTCAAGGCTAAAAATACACTTCCGTAGCTTGTTTGGCAGACTGTGAATAAGACCTCACTTGATAACTGTCAGAGTGGAGGGCTCATTGTAAGAGGGCCAAACCAATCGTTACATTTGATTGCTAACGTTACATTTGATTGCTAACGCTGGAGAGGTCAGTGGATGTGTCCAGAGCTAGCCCATTCATCCATTGAAACATGTGGTCAATTCAGTGTAATTTGGTCACCCTAGGATTCTTCAGCATGACTTGGTGACGGGGTTGTCCCCTGGGATTTATTTGTTTTTGGGACATATTCAAATTATCTGGCATTGCCCAGCAGAAAAGATCTACAAAATCCTATTAGTTTGAGTTACGCAGTCTATGTAAAACGTCAACATTCGTAATATTCCCACCCCTGGGGAATTTTTTTTTAAATGTACCAACCAACCCTATTGGCATGCCTACAAAATTTCAACCCCATAAATGCAAAACTGACAGAGGTATGAAGGAACATGCAGACACACAGCAACAAACTACTTTATAGTATATATCTCTTGCATAGCAACAAAGACCTTACATACTATATATAGTCTTTGATAGCAATCAATTGCGCAACAGTCTACATCAGAATCATTGCACCACCCTGTTCCAGGGTAACCTCATTTGGACCCTGTAATCACGCTAAACAACATATATCTGAACTCTGTGCGTTCCTTCAAATATCTGGGTAGACTAGGGCAGTCGAAATGACCAAGTGGAACATAGGATAGTGGGGCTAGCAAAGCCTTTTGCTGTCTAAGAAAATAGGTCTGGTCACAACATGGCATCCAGCGGGTCCTTTCTTGTTGCTCCCTTTATAAAGGGGTGAGGCTAGTTGATGCACTGACACCCTGCCTTCCTTACATCCCTCCAGGTCCTCCATAAATCAACAACCAAAGCCTTTGTTCCCTCTTCCTGTCTTTACTCCTGTACTTACCCCAAACATACTCCACTACTGTCAGGGCGTATATCATGGTATGGTTCTCGCTTCTCAATGACCGTTTATTCATGGTACGAGTCTGCCATGGATCCGGTACGGAGACTGGGAGTTGTCTACTCTGGAAAGAGGAGAAAGAGGAGAACTTGGAAAGGTGTTAAATGCACCAACACAGAATTAAATCATGAGCAAGTTTTATTTAAAGACAAGAAACTACATTATCCACATGTTACCATGTTCAAAATAAAATGTTGGTCTGGCCCCTGTGGTACTCTAGTGATAAAGAATGAATGAATCTACAGCAGCAGCAACAACAATAATGAATCAAAAGTGTCCATCAGGGTGTCTAGTAGAGTCCTGTTGACAGTCCTTGGTCAATTACCTGCAGGCATCTGTCTAGGGAATATTAACAAGGGCTGCAGACTAAGATGCATAGAAGCAGTAATTGAGCAATTTGATGTAGAACTGGGGAGTTGTATATGTAATAACGGTGATGTGTTGTCCACAAGTATGATGTGATGTGTTGTCCACAAGTATGATGTGATGTGTTGTCCACAAGTATGATGTGATGTGTTGTCCACAAGTATGATGCTACCTGGTACTCACCATCATGACAGCTGTAAAGGTACCACCTCAATTAGATAATTTCATTAGTTTTATTTCATACTCCTTTCGTGACAGATTGAACCTATCAGGTATTTACTATGACACGCTAGCTGGGTTTTTTATGTTATGATTTTTCAAATTTCTTCATGACTATATTCATATTATTTTATGCAAAAAAATATACCCA
Source organism: Lamellibrachia columna (assembly GCA_963662155.1). Taxonomy (NCBI): domain Eukaryota; kingdom Metazoa; phylum Annelida; class Polychaeta; order Sabellida; family Siboglinidae; genus Lamellibrachia; species Lamellibrachia columna. The sequence goes on from OY759264.1 coordinate 53,331,949, forward strand.
CACAAGAGTAGTTTGCTTTATATCTGTAGAGAATGAGTAAAGTAGAGCACGTGTTTGTCAGCAGCTGGTGAAAAGCCCTCATAGGGTGACGGCTGATCTCCAGGTGCATTGTACCTGTACCAAGGTACCAGACCTACCTGTATAATCATTTCCAGCAGTTAAACCTTTCAAGTAGCCACTGCTGCTAGCATATAGAGATGGGTTAAGACAATTCAAGCCATCTGTTGACATTTCTTGGTAATGTGTGGTCGTTAGCAGGATGTTTGTTTGAGGTCTGTGCGCACATGTGTGGTGCACGTGTGTGGTGCATGTGTGGTGCAGGTATAGTGCAAGCGCGGTGCATATATAGTGTCAGTTGTACACAAGAAGTACACGTGTAGTGTACATATGAATGGTGCATCAGTATGTCATATTGTATTTTATTTGTCAAGTTTATTAGTTCATGATATTTGGAGAATAGTATTTAAAATCAGTAGTCTAAATGCAAATTACAACAATGAAAGCTATCGTTTTTACTCTAGGGCAAAGACCACAATTGATTGGTAACCATATAATAATTAAAATGTTTCATGATTGTAAGAAAATGTGACCACTAGAAATTCTAAAACATCATGACATCAACTGGCCCTATGTTACCAATGTGCTGAACAAGTTCTGTAAAAATCACACCATATTGCAAATTTGCTTATCATCATAATTTGCAGTTTTCACCAAAGATCCAACATTTCAAACCTTGCATCCTAACTGTGTGAATAAATTGACATTTTGGCAAATAAAATCACTGAAATCAACTAACTTGCATATTTGTGTGAAATATTTCTGGATGTGTAACAGTGGTCTGAACCTGGAAGTGTAACTCTGACCCCGGAAGTGTAACTGGGTTTATCCCAGAAATGTAACAGTGTGTTGACCTCAGAAGTGTAACTGTGATCTGACCCCGGTAGTGTAACTGATCTGACCCGGAAGTGTAACTATGGTCTAACCCCTGAAGTGCAACTGTGGTTTGATCCCAGAGGTGTAGTCTGACCCCGGAAGTGTAACTGTGGGTTGATCCCGGAAATGTAACTAAGGTTTGACCCTGGAAGTGTAACTGTGGGTTGACCCTGGAAATGTAACTAAGGTTTGACCCTGGAAGTGTAACTGTGGGTTGACCCTGGAAATGTAACTAAGGTTTGACCCTGGAAGTGTAACTGTGGGTTGACCCTGGAAATGTAACTGTGGTCTGACCCAAGAAATTTAATTGTGGGTTGACACCTCCAATGATGTTTGAACAGGGATATGGCCATACTTGAAGACTATGACACTTATTTTGAGCACAGATGACCGTTTCTTGTGGCTGGCTGTCATGCATGTGTATGTAGTAACTAGGAATACTTGCGCATGAAGACACGATGTAGTTGTTGTGGACATGACTTTAATGGGTAATATCTTGTGTGTTGATTTTTGTGGAGAAAAATTATAAAATTTGACGGTTTTTTTCCAGCAGGTTGATGAAAGAATAACTGTTCACATGACTGAATTTCAGAATATTGAAAATTTGCGAACAGCATTAAAACGTGTTAACATTGTCGCCATTGGGAAAATAAGAAGTGATGAAAAATTGGCAGATTTAGAGACATTTTTGTCTAGCAGGTTGATGGAAGAAAGGGAAACTAAATAAGAGACTGTATCCAGTGTGTGTAGGATTGCCTCGGGCTTGTAGTCCATCTACAGCACCATGGACCTCTTCAGTTTCCAATCCATCTCAGTCACTGTCTTGTGATATTTGTGGTAATGGCTTCTAGGCATGTGGGCTGTCTCTTCTGATTTTTCTTCTCTGTGTTTGCATCAGTCACCAGTATTTTTTTCACTGTTATTTTGCAAACGGCCATAAACCTCTTTCAGGTGGGTTCAGCGACGGTTTACAAATGTGTTATTATGATTGCACTGTATATAATTACATACAGTCAAACTGAAATTAAAATAAGAACACACTGATTTAATTTACTTTCATGGCTCGAATTGATATGTTGCAGTTTGACATTAAACCATTCCATACATCAGTTACAGTTATTAAAAAAAGTTGTGTTTACTGTTTCATAGTAATGGGCTCTCGTTAGAACTCCCGTTGCAAGGAACATCAACTTAAAAGGAACAATGTTGAGATCGCTGTTCTGGCCTGCACTGTCTAATCCACGGATGTAAGGAACGTAGGATATATGCAACAGTTTAGACGTGTCCTAACATGCTCTAACAGCGAGATGTCCTGAGTCATACAGGTCTAGACATTGCGACTTGTTACTTGTAACCAAGAACTTTAATGTGAAAAGAAACAAAAGTCGTGGTTTTGGGGTTATACACCTAAAAGAGATAATAGAAACTAACCACGTGCAACTAAAGTTAAGAATACCACTGGTTTAGTCAGAATGTGCTCTAAAAGTGGGAGATTCCAGTCATTTCTACAGTTGACTGAGCACTGACATGTTAACCGGCATTGCAAATGGTTATGTTTTAGTAACTCTTATAAGTGCATAGGCCCCCCCAAACCATGACGTTTGTTTCCCTTTCATCTGTAGTGTAGTAATTCTAAGGAAGCACCCCATGTTATACCTACAGTGCATGTGCTAGTACAACTGATGGGAATGCTCATTACATTATAACTACATTTGTAAATCAGCATTGAAAGTTGGCACCAGAATCTGTGACATTCATGTTAAACTTGAAGTCAGTTCAGGTCCCTTTCAGGGTCTCTTATTATGATTGTGAAAGCTCAATTGAGCATAATAACAGACTCTGATATGTTCCTAAACTTACTTCAATACAGTTATAGAGCAGTCTACGAGACATTTGTCCCAATTACTTTTACTTAAGTACAAAGATGTGAACCAGGCCCAACTCTGTTTTTGTGATCACTATATATGTTCAGATATTTTTCTTAGAATTCAACACAGTGAGGTAAACAACTCTTATGTATTCGTGGAGATATGATCAGATGTTTTTGACCACAGAGCAGATGGTATCAGCCCCACACATGCCAGCTCATTATAGTACTTCTACATGGTAGACTAAATAATATATAGCTATCTTGAGCTATATTGAGGTGGTTTCCATATCAGGGTTTTCTTTCATACCTGAAAAGGTTTATGACAATAAAGTGTGCTTATTTGAGGACCGCACGTAGGCTTTGACTTGGCAGATCATTATATAACGTCTATTTTTTCAGATGGCATTCTATACTTGAAATTTCTTTCACTCCCTGAAAAGTTTATGATAATAAAAAATGTACTTATTCGAGGACAACACTAAAAGAACTACCTAATAAACGTACAGTACGCTTGAAAAAAATTGGGCGATGGAAAAATGTCAAGGAATCTGTTCATATAAGCGTACACCAAAATGTGTTTCTCTAGACAATAAGGTAATTGTTTAACACCAGTGGTGTCATTTGGTTACTGGTGTAGAACAACTGAAAAGTGGTGCCAACTGTTTAACACCAGATGGTGACACTTCTCAGTTGTTCCACACTAGTCAGATTACAATAATTATGGATCCTGCTGATTAAAAAGGGGTGTATCGTGTATGCTAATTAGAGCAAACAGCTTAATAGGTCAAATACAGTACCTCAAAATAAAAACTTCTTTGAGCTGGACAGATGTATACCTGTGAATGAACATATAATCCAATTTGTGTCAGTGACAAATGAACATCCGCCATGTTGATTTTTTCAAAATAAAACAATGTAGGAATTGGCAAACGATTTGACTTGAGTACTTCTTGAATGAAAGAATCTTGATTGTCAAATCACGATTGATGAAACTGTATGGCTGTGTAACCCAACAGGAGGCCACAGGACTGGAGTTACACATTAAATCCCACTTGACATTAGCAATTAGTCTTGTTCTCCCTAACCCTACACCTTCATCATTATTTATTCATATTCCAATTAACTTGCCATTGATGGTTAATTGATAGTTGTCTCATCAGACACAGGTTGATTAATCTGATTATTGTCATTAGAAATGATATATATCTTCACTTTAAGTAATGAAATTAAATCTCATTCACAGTTTTTACCAGTGGCACATGTGACAAAATGTGACATGTCCCAACTGTGAAACTATGATTGTCATGTACACAATAAAACAGTTATTTTTGTGCAGTTAAAAATGACATTTCCCATTGTGCACACATTGGAAGGAGCAAAATTACTCAAGTCTCGAGTTCTTTTACCCTAGACACAGGATAAAGGCTCCCAGATTTCAGTTTCTAATGGCTGACTGGCAATAATATATTATATGCATGTGTGAGTTACTGTAGGATTCCTTTTGCATGAAAACATGATGTAGCTATTTTGTATTCCATTTGACGGGAGCATCTTATGTGTTGATTTTCTGGAGAAAAACAATAGCATATTTTTATAGATTCTTTCCAACAAAAAGTTGATGAAAAAATAAATATTAACACAGTCGATTTTCAGGAGATCAGAATTGCAAATTAGCGAACAGAATTAAAAAACGTTAACATTGTCACCAAGGGAAGATAAATAGCGATCTGAACCCATTTGGACAGGATGAGATGTTCTTGTAATTTCTGCTGCATAATTTATGGCATTGAGAATTGAGGCCTCATTCTGATGGTGATGTGATTGAAGTTTGATGAATGCATAAATGAATTGCCTGGACAGATCACAACACGGTGTTAATGTTAGTAATATTGATTGTTTTGGCAGAAACATGTTTACCATAGATGATTATCAACTTTATACCTCGGGGGGGGGGGGAGGACACTCAATGCATAGCCAGTAAACCATTTTTGAGAATTTGTCTAACTGACCCCCAGAACAAGTTTTATACTTCTGTAAAAAAAACGCTTTTTGAGATGTTATATATATATATTATATATATAATGTGTGTGTATATATATATATATATATATATATATATATATATATATATATATATATATATATATATATATATATATATATATATATATATATATACATACATATATATACACCCTAAATTACCCACTAAGTTTGATTTGTGATTCAATAACCTAAATGTGTAGCATGCATTAATGTGAGTTGGACACAGAAAACACCCATTAAATCAAGGAAAGTGTCTTGTGGATGGTATACTGGCAATGCACTGAGTGACCCCCAGCCTACGTAATGTATAATGTTACCATGTATAATATGCAACTGGACTTTTAAGAAAAAATATACAGAAAATTACAGTAATGTTGTATAATGTACACTAACCCAGTTGACTCGCGTCAAAGGTTTAGCAATGACTGCTTAGCAATAGACCATCAAATTCTGGTAACCACAATGTATATACAATACTAATGAGTAGAACGTGCTGAGTTCGAGACAGGAAGGCAGTTGTGTTAGAACGAAGAAATTATTCAACACCTGTGACCCCAAAACATTATGTGCATTTTGGAAATTCAGGACAGAAAATTGGTTTAGCAAAAAAGGCTGCATTGTATTCGTTTGTTTCAAGTTATGAAATAGGCAAACTAGACAATGTAGACCTGTCATATTTGATGTTATCCTCCAAACCTCATGGGATATTCACTGGCTTTTGGTTGGAAAACAACCTGTCTGTGCGATTACATTTCACATAAAGTCAGATTGACTTTAGTCAAATCCACAAATATGATTTGGTCAAATATCGTTGTTTGTTGCTGCCACTATTCGGATCATGTAAATACCAATTAATGAAAAATCTGCAGAACAGCTGAAAACATCACCTTGTGAGATAGCGAAGGCAGAAAGTCACAGTTTATGTCTCTGTATATCGATTATTATGCAAAAAATTGGTTGATATTGACCACTGATGCTCGCATAGCTCTGATATTTAAGCAGAACATGCTCAATTTCAACTTTAATCAATTGTTTGATTGGTAAAATTGTATTGTTTACGAATATGAATATTTTTGTTTCAAGTTTTACATACAAATATGCATTAAAATAAATGTGATAAAACTATGGAAAAGTTTTTAAAAATTAATATGTTAAAAAATATATAAATACATTAAAAATATAAATATTTCACTCGATAAGTGAATTAATCTTTAACCAAAATAAATTGTGTCAGTGTCCACCAACAGATTATCAGGTTTTCCTAAGGTTGTGAACAACAAATGTCACTGTCAGCTTCAAGGGCCTTCTGAATAAAACAAACATATAAAATTATAATTCCTTCTGGTGAGGCCTAGTTAGTTTGACTCATCATGATCACCAACACTTGACTACTTGTTGTGTATGTATTGATCACTCCGTAACAACTTTAAGTCGAACATGTCCGTCAGGCAAACAGTGGTCCACATGCATTAGATTACTTTAAGACGTGAATTATTTATGTTACTTCATATACAGGTTTCCCATCAACATGCAAGACTGACCTTTTGTCTCCCTGGGCCGATAATGTAAGGCCACCACTGGTCTCCCTGGGCCGAGAATGTAAGGCCACCACTGGTCTCCCTGGGCCGAGAATGTAAGGCCACCACTGGTCTCCCTGTGCCCAGAATGTAAGGCCACCACTGGTCTCCCTGGGCCGAGAATGTAAGGCCACCACTGGTCTCCCTGGGCCCAGAATGTAAGGCCACCACTGGTCTCCCTGGGCCCAGAATGTAAGGCCACCACTGGTCTCCCTGGTCCCAGAATGTAAGGCCACCACTGGTCTCTCTGGACCCAGAATGTAAGGCCACCACTCGTCTCCCTGGGCCCAGATTGTAAGGCCACCACTGGTCTCCCTGGTCCCAGAATGTAAGGCCACCACTGGTCTCCCTGGTCCAAGAATGTAAGGCCACCATGGGCTACACATTTATTGCCTGGTTATTGTCTCGTGTTGTCTCCTGGCATAGAAACAGCTGGCATACCTAGTGTCTGTTACGGGTATTACATGTTGTGGTGATATATTACTATTACATTTGATTTTTTTTTCATGATTACATATTATATTGCATCTCACTTTGACCAAATAAAAAATATTATATTGCATATTACATTGGAAAGTAATATTTATTATATATTATATCACATGTTGCTTGAACTTTGTCTGGTAATTTACATGAGGATTTTTGGATATCAGAAATTGGTGTAGTGTTGTCAGTTTTGCCACTTTTGTATTAATTATTATTTTTATGATTTTACGATCTTTATTGATACTTTGAGACACTGGTGCGGAGTCTGCCAACAGATGGAAGCTGTTTTCCCATAGCACTGAGAACTTGTTTAGTAACAGCTGACCATTACATTCACAGTGATTTGTCTTGGCTGCTGCTATAGTTATGTTGTTGATTCCCTGGCAGTTCACACTTGGGATGTCTCGTCTCCTGGTGGCACAGAATGTCCTGGTGGAGTCTATAGGTTGATTCCCTGGCAGTTCACACTTGGGATGTCTTGTCTCCTGGTGGCATATAATGTCCAACACCTACCAGACAGGGTCTATACGTTGATTCCCTGGCAGTTCACACTTGGCCCTGTCTCCTGGTGTTCACATAATGTCCTGGTGGAGTCTATAGGTTGATTCCTTGGCAGTTCAAACTTGGCCATGTCTCCTTGTCACACAGAATGTCCTGGTGGAATCTATAGGTTGATTATCTGGCAGTTCACACTTGGCCCTGTCTCCTGGTCACACAGAATGTCCAGGTGGAATCTATAGGTTGATTCCCTGACAGTTCACACTTGGCCCTGTCTCCTGGTCACACAGAATGTCCTGGTGGAATCTACAGGTTGATTCTCTGGCAGTTCACACTTGGCCCTGTCTCCTGGTCACACATAATGTGCAGGTGGAGTCTATAGGTTGATTCCCTGACAGTTCACACTTGACCTTGTCTCCTGGTGGCACAGAATGTCCTGGTGGAATCTATAGGTTGATTCCCTGGCAGATCACACTTGACCTTGTCTCCTGGTGACACAGAATGTCCAGGTGGAATCTATAGGTTGATTCCCTGGCAGATCACACTTGACCTTGTCTCCTGGTGACACAGAATGTCCTGGTGGAATCTGTAGGTTGATTCCCTGGCAGATCACACTTGACCTTGTCTCCTGGTGACACAGAATGTCCAGGTGGAATCTATAGGTTGATTCCCTGGCAGATCACACTTGACCTTGTCTCCTGGTGACACAGAATGTCCAGGTGGAATCTATAGGTTGATTCCCTGGCAGATCACACTTGACCTTGTCTCCTGGTCACACAGAATGTCCAAGTGGAATCTATAGGTTGATTCCATGGCAGATCACACTTGACCTTGTCTCCTGGTGACACAGAATGTCCAGGTGGAATCTATAGGTTGATTCCCTGGCATATCACACTTGACCTTGTCTCCTGGTGACACAGAATGTCCAGGTGGAATCTATAGGTTGATTCCCTGGCAATTCAAACTTGGCCCTGTCTCCTGGTGACACAGAATGTCCAGGTGGAGTCTATAGGTTGATTCCCTGGCAGTTCACACTTGGCCCTGTCTCCTGGTGACACATAATGTCCAGGTGGGATCTATAGGTTGATTCCCTGGCAGTTCACACTTGGCCCTGTCTCCTGGTCACACATAATGTCCAGGTGGGATCTATAGGTTGATTCCCTGGCAGTTCACATTTGGCCCTGTCTCCTGGTCACACATAATGTCCAGGTGGGATCTATAGGTCGATTCCCTGGCAGTTCACACTTGTCCCTGTCTCCTGGTCACACATAATGTCCAGGTGGGATCTATAGGTCGATTCCCTGGCAGTTCACACTTGGCCCTGTCTCCTGGTCACACATAATGTCCAGGTGGAATCTATAGGTTGATTCCCTGGCAGTTCACACTTGGCCCTGTCTCCTGGTCACACATAATGTCCAGGTGGAATCTATAGGTTGATTCCCTGGCAGTTCATATTTGGCCCTGTCTCCTGGTCACACATAATGTCCAGGTGGGATCTATAGGTTGATTCCCTGGCAGTTCATACTTGGCCCTGTCTCCTGGTCACACATAATGTCCAGGTGGAATCTATAGGTTGATTCCCTGGCAGTTCACACTTGGCTCTGTCTCCTGGTCACACATAATGTCCAGGTGGAATCTATAGGTTGATTCCCTGGCAGTTCACACTTGGCTCTGTCTCCTGGTGGCAAAGAATGTTAATCACTTAACCAGCTAGGGTCGATTTCCATCCAGACTACTGCAATTACCTGGTGGAGCATCTCCAGATAATTCCTGCTGGGATTCATTGAGATTAACCCATGTTTGCTGTCAGGACAAATTGGGTAGTGCCATAAATTGAAAGAAAAGGAGGTTAGCCATGAATGTAATATGTAAACTAGGGTCAATTACGTAATTATTATATTTCCGATGTAGCCTATTACTATTAGGTACATAATACGCAATAGACCAAGGAATCCTGTTACATAATACGTATTACTTGCATATTGCTTCAAAAAATAACACTGCATTAGATATTATGTTACATATTACCTCAGGTAAAAAGGACCTGTCTTTATAATGATTCATCAGAAAGACTCCATCTGTATCATGGGACAACCTTCACTTGCCAGCGGATGCCTTCAATGCAAAGAAAAATATCCACTCATCAAAACTGTGGATGCTGGCATTGGCAGTGATTTATATTCATCACACAGAAACGACATTGGACTGGCTTTAGGAGGCTGAATTAGGGGTAAATGGGACGGGATGAATGTTACAGATATAACATTCTTGATGTGTCTTATGCATAGTGTGTGGTAGTGTGTGGTAGCATGTGGTAGCGTGTGGTAGCGTGTGGTAGCATGTGGTAGCATGTGGTAGCGTGTGGTAGTGTGTGGTAGCGTGTGGTAGTGTGTGGTAGTGTGTGGTAATGCCTGTGTTGCTCTGTAGTGAAGCGCTGTTGGTGGACGTCTTGTTTGGTCTGTCTCTGCACACTTTCTGGCCTTTGTTATCCAAGAATTTGACCTACAACATTTCATCACAAAATGTATGGTTATACGTGGTGATGACATTTTGTCACACAACATTGTTGACATATCATTTGGTCACATAAGAATTTGTCAAGACATTTGGTTACACATTTATTGACAAAGCCATTTGGTCACACAACATTTAGTGACATGTATATTTACATTATATATATATATATATATATATATATATATATATATATATATATATATATATATATATATATATATATTATGTACATGTAAATATACAGTGTGAGTAGTGTGTGCTTATCATTTTTATAAGTGTTTTATTCTTCATACAGACCAATTCGTCGCAGTATCTCTAAGAACCATTGATCCAGTGAATACATAGAAGCTGTTCAGTCACTGAGTTCCACCACTGTCTGCAGCCAGGTACTTGTGTACACAGCTCAGTGGAGTGAACAAAATAGCTAAAGTTTTGAATGTCAGCAGAACGATTCAAACCCTGACAGATGCTTTGATGCAAGGTTTAACCACAATGCAAGATCACACATGCATGCATGACACTTGTATTTCATGACTTAAGCTAAAGTCAGTAATGCGATGACTTAGAAAACACATCCATGTTTTTATCTAGACCACTTTTGCACTGTTTTACATATACCGTGCATATGTGTTATTTTTTTGGTAATTAAGCATATAATTTGCCCAGACAGAATGTTTTTTCCTGACTTATTTGGGAATGTTTCCCTGGAAAACTGCGTCTGCTCAGGTATTGTTAATGATAGAAGTCTGTCACAAAAGTGATTACATAGCGCTAGTAGAGTGTCGAGTGACAGCTGCTATTTTCCGATGACATTATCATGGGCATAATACCTAATACCTATCAGCTGATTGGCTGGTTCCATGGATTCATGTGAATGTCCTCCTGTGATTAAATTGGACCATGGTTCAGATTTTGTTTAGTTTTATGGAAACTGGTTCATCTACCTGAGCCAGTTAGATCCTGAATTATCTACCTGGTTCTCAGTCATGGTAGACCATGATTTATCTATATGCTTCTCAGTCATGATGGATCCTGATTTGTCTACCTGCTTCTCAGTCATGATGAATCATGATTTATCTACTTCTCAGTCATGATGGATCATCTATCTACCTACTTATCAGTATTGTGAATCCTGATTTATCTGCCTACTTATCAATCATTGTGGATCCTGATTTATCTACCCGCTTCTCAGTCATTGTGGATCCTGATTTATCTACCTACTTCTCTCTCATGGTGGATCCTGGTTTATCTACCTACTTCTCAGTCATTGTGGATCCTGATTTATCTAGCTACTTGTAAGTTATGGTGGATCCTGATATATCTACTTACTTTCCAGTTATAGTAGACCCTGATTTATCTACCTCCTCTTGTGTAAAGTTAGATCCTGATTGATCTACCTAGTTCTCAGTCATGGTGGAACTTGAACAACAAATTGAGTCAACGTGCTCAGGGGATTACAAATGAAACCAGTGTCGCCATCTAGAGGCTTGCAGGGAGAGGAGCTACTGTAATGATGACTTTTGCACTTCTCTGTTCATGATAATTACTGCTTAATGATTCTGGTTTGGTGCAGTTTATTATTATGAAAATGTTATTACTATTAAAATGTTATTATTATTATTATTAAAATGTTATTACTAGTAAAATGTTACTATTATTAAAATGTCACTATTATTTAAAAAAAATTATTATTAAAATTGTGTTATTATTATTAAAATGTTATTATTAAAATTGTATTATTATTAACATGTTATTAAAATATTATTATTAAAATATTATTATTAAAACGTTATTATTAAAAAAGTTATTAAAAAACATAATCAACAAACACCTGCTATGGCATTTAAAATTTTACCACATCTATATATGCACACAGGAAACTTGTGTCACAAACGACAAAGATTCCAGTTGCTTATGATCGATCTCCAGTTACATGCACACAAGATGATTTTAACAGCACACCTATGATCAGCACATAGCAGTATTAAAACTAAAAGACATGAGTATGCTACAATTTTATGATTGTTACTATTTATTGCCCATTCAGTTACTAAACTATTTTCTTGTACATGCTGATCCATGAGTTAGTTATGTTCGATTGTGATTGCCGTGGGTGCTGTCGTTTTGGATTCTAAGGACTCGTGTCATCATAACACTAACTGTTTGAATGAACTTGCAACAGGAGACATTTATAGATAGAGATATTTATAGTTTTTCGAAGCGATTTTACCGAGATATTTTTGTCTCCTAGATATCAAACATGTTTGATATTTTTGTCTCCATTGCTCGAACACGGAGTAGATTTCTGCAATAGCGGTCACAAAAGATCAAACTCTCCTGTAATTTGCCTGTGTGCACTAGGCTTGGAACACTCTAATATGTAATTGGGAGTGCTACTAGATTACTACAAAATAGAAAACTGATGACATGCTTACATTCACCTGGGAGTTGGGTGTATTTTTTTCAATATTGTTAGAGGAAGAAGATTAATTGGTGAGTCTGGCAGGCTGCTCAGTCACACATTTTTATCATTTACAGATAAAAAAAGTAATGATAGCCAATGCATAGACCCCCCACTGGCGTTATATTGTCATCTGTCACAATATCCTTTACATTTGAATCTGGTTGATTTGCACTTATTTATTAGAGGGATATCGTACACTATGTGCACTCACATTTCCTAAACTGTGTTTTCGATGGCGCATCATGACAAAATACAAAGTACATTAAGTCATAATTTCTGTGACACATCATAGCTCAACATGAAATATCTGGCTTAATCCTCCAATGTTCTTTATTTTTTAAAAGATTAATAACTGAAAATGATGTTTAAATTAAATTATACAGTGTATTTCTTGAACTTTATTCGTATTTGCATGAAGCTTATCATTTGGTTTTCTTATAGAGAGAGGACAATGCGTTGTATAAATTTGTATATTCACCCACCATGGAATGTGATATAACTTTTAAATGAATATTTGGTTTTATTAAAATCCTTGTGCTGGCATCATTGGATGTTTAAAAATTAATGATTTGTGACCAAAGACAAAAATCAAGTAATAATGTCAGTGGGAATAAAATTAAACAAATTGAAATTTTTTTAATTTATTTATTTAATCATCTCCAAATTCCAGAAAATGGGGTTGCTAGATCGGTGAACAAAACCAAAATATCCCTGGCCTTATAAGTGATCACCTGCTTATGCTTATGCATTAATATCTATAGGGATTTTCCTTTTTTATAATTTAAAAACGGGTGAAATTAATCGACAGGGTGGCTCATACGACAGAGATTATTTTTAGTCTTAGTAGGAGTCTCCCGTCCCTTATATGACATTATCTTTTATTTTCAGACCGTACTCTATATTCTTACCAGTTCGTTTTCTCATGTTGACATATATGTAATATATTGTATGGTTTTTGTGTTGAATATTCTGTTTTGTTGTCTCTGGGACGAATAAATATTTCCTGTTTCCTGTTTCCTGCTTAAACAGCTTAATTTACGATGTTCTCTCCATGTTTTATTGCTGATGTTTCTCATTAATAATTTTCTACTTCAGTTCTTGGTCTGACACAGATGTTTGTTGCTGTCATTGTTAAATCCTGCCACAAAATTAGTTCTGTTTTTATTGTTCTTTGTGAAGTCCCCGTCGTTTGTGGTTGATCCGCCCCCTTTCACTGTCCAAATATAGGTACCCACATTAGTTGTCTCGGCACGACTTTGTCTTGACCTTCAGACAACACCAAACACAGACTTCCATCCACAAATGGAAGAAATGGAGACATGCACTACGTTTTTATTTTGATGTTCTACACAGAATATTAATGATTCAGTGGTTACGTAGAAATCAATAAAAATCCACAGTTTTTGTCATCTGAGAATTTTCTGCGTTTTCCGTGCATTTGGTTACAGTGGATTTAATGGGTGGATATTTTCTAGCAAAATGTCGTATGTGGCTACAATGTTGCCCTGAATTTGTATGAGTTATGAATTGCTCCTTGTAGTGTAGAAATATTTTACGTAGCGACAAGACTAGCTTCAGTGTCTACTGTATATACCCACTAAAGTTAACCACAGGAGAAATCAAATATCTGGACGCTTTTGGACACATCTATTATATTGTGTGAAAATGTGAGTGTTAATATCTACTTTCTTTGAAACAAGAGTATTCTTAAGATCTGCAATTTGTAATTTAAAGGTTGTTATATGCAGTGAAAATGCTGGTTGTGGAGGGCTGCTGAATAAAGCCTAACTCCATGCCATGTCCTGTTGGGAATGATCCTATAGTATGGGGGGTGTGGCAGGAAGTAGGTTGGTCCTAAAAATGGTGGGAGGTTTGGATAAAAAAATTGGTGGTGATGGTGATAGGTGGGATTAGCAGGAGGTGGGAGGTTGACCCTGCAAACAAGTGGGAAATGGAAGGTTGGCCCCCAAAACAGGTGGGAGATTGGAGGTTGAGACCCCCGCCACTCACCCAATATAGGTTTTGAGCAGAGGTTGCTGTCTGGCTAAGATCAATATTCATGACCCAACTGATTATTTGTTATACACTGGTGATAGGTACACACCTCTGTGTACATATCCTTATCTCATTGTCTGCAACTGGACAGTTTATCTCCACAGCATCAGATGAGATTGCACAGCTGGTTATAATAAATTTGGCTGGTGTAAACTGTGCAGACAAAATAGAGAAGTAAAATGTTTAACTAGTGGCAAAAGTGACAAAAAATTGTAGCACATTTAAACAAATATCATCGATCACTGAGTGATAAATGATATTGTAACACATGCATGCTACTGTATATGTTATCATTGTTTTATCATAATGTATTGCAATGGGGCAAATATTATAAGTAATATACTTCCTTCTTGCCCTTTTTTCAACATTTTATAAAATGACAATGACATTATTAACGCAATTGTAATTTGTTGCTGTGATGTTTGCGTTGACACAAACTTCATTCATTCATCCATTCATCCATTCATTCATAACTTTTTGTTTTGAGTTTGCAGGTCATCGTTTGAACTGTCTGTTCTTAAAGTAGTGAAACTGCATTAGTTTGTATCATGAGAGTAGCATAAAGGTGTCCACCTCACTAAGCAATTTTTTTTATTTCATAAAGGAAACGCCCAGACATGTTTTCATCCTTTCCAATGTGAATCTTATTTTGTAAATGGTTATTTCTATTTTGTTGTAGTTGTGAATGTAGCACCATCGTGCGACAGTGAAGTGCACAACAGTTTGAGCAGTCACTAGGACTGGATGCTGTGCTAACAACACATCCTTTACCTTTTTTATGAGTAAAAAAGCAGCAAGCATAGACACAACATGTCAGCCGTTTTCTGTGAAACTGAACCATCAATATATATATATATATATGTGTGTGCAGAAATAAATGTTGCGTGCTGTACTAATCAACAGCCAAATAATATGGCTCAATCCCACGATGCAGTGCATTTATACACACCTGTTGTCTTGTGATCAAAAACATGACGTTCCAGGTACTGATTATATATAACTCACTGGAAAAGAACTGATTGCATCACAAGGTGCATGGTGAATCCAGTCTTGTGATTGGCTGTCATAACACAATATACCCAGTATTTAGCTTTGTCCCTTCTGTGCTCTCAATTTCAGGAAAACAAACCTGTCAAACTCCCATCTCCCACCTCCTGCACATTTTTTTAGGTCAACCTCTCGCCTCCTGCCTATTTTTAAAACCATTACCTCCCACCAATTTTTAGGGCCAACCTCACACCTCCCATGTCCTGCCAACACCATGCATGCTGTCTGTGATAAAATAACTTGCATTAAAACTGGAACATAAATACAACAACAACATTTCTAGAGCATATAATATTATATATATATTATTTAATTATGTGCATGCATGCGTGCGTGGTGCATGCATGTGTATGTGCGTGCCTGCTTGCGTGCGTGCATGTGTGTGTGTAAACAAAATATGTGTAAGCAAACCCAAATTGTTGATGTCTAATATATTTTCAATTTTCTTTTACAAGTGTAATGATCACCATCTTCTCTCTGTACACCGATGCCATTAAAGAGGCATAGAAACTATGTCGACATTGTCACTTTGGAGCTTCAGGTTTTTGTCAATGTTATGGCTATGGTAGCTGTAAAGATCACTTAACTGGTAGTAAATCCTGGCAGTTTTGTAGATGTGTTCTAGATTCTGGATGTAATTTTATGACTAATATTATGTCAGTGGCATGTGACCTTTCTGACAGCTTCAGTAACAGGTGATGAAATGATGACAGATTGTCTGTATCTCTGATGGGTGGTCTAAAACCAGGACACATAAATGTGTTGATCCCTGGCTCTCCTACCATCTGTTTAGGGCTGTAATAACCAAGTTACCCAGTTAGTGCAGCAATGGTGGTGAAATTAATGTAGACAAGAGCTCTGTGTAATCTGCATGCATATATTCCTGTTAATGATGATGTGGTAAAAACATAGCCTTTGGCTTCTCCTTGCAGTCTCTCTATCTACTCCAGGTCCATCATCTCTCTATCTACTCCAGGTCCATCATCTCTCTGTCTACTCCAGGTCCATCATCTCTCTGTCTACTCCAGGTCCATCATCTCTCTGTCTACTCCAGGTCCATCATCTCTCTGTCTACTCCAGGTCCATCATCTCTCTATCTACTCCAGGTCCACCATCTCTCTATCTACTCCAGGTCCATCATCTCTCTATCTACTCCAGGTCCATCATCTCTCTATCTACTCCAGGTCCATCATCTCTCTATCTACTCCAGGTCCATCATCTCTGTCTACTCCAGGTCCATCATCTCTCTATCTACTCCAGGTCCATCATCTCTCTGTCTACTCCAGGTCCATCATCTCTCTGTCTACTCCAGGTCCATCATCTCTCTGTCTACTCCAGGCCCATCATCTCTATCTACTCCAGGTCCATCATCTCTCTATCTACTCCAGGTCCATCATCTCTCTGTCTACTCCAGGTCCATCATCTCTCTGTCTACTCCAGGTTCATCATCTCTCTGTCTACTCCAGGTCCATAATCTCTCTGTCTACTCCAGGTCCATCATCTCTCTGTCTACTCCATGTCCATCATCTCTCTGTCTACTCCAGGTCCATCATCTCTCTGTCTACTCCAGGTTCATCATCTCTGTGTCTACTCCAGGTCCATCATCTCTCTGTCTACTCCAGGTCCATCATCTCTCTGTCTACTCCAGGTCCATCATCTCTCTGTCTACTCCAGGTCCATCATCTCTCTGTCTACTCCAGGTCCATCATCTCTCTGTCTACTCCAGGTCCATCATCTCTCTGTCTACTCCAGGTCCATCATCTCTGTCTACTCCAGGTCCATCATCTCTCTGTCTACTCCAGGTCCATCATCTCTCTGTCTACTCCAGGTCCATCGTCTCTCTGTCTACTCCAGGTCCATCGTCTCTCTGTCTACTCCAGGTCCATCGTCTCTCTGTCTACTCCAGGTCCATCATCTCTCTGTCTACTCCAGGTCCATCGTCTCTCTGTCTACTCCAGGTCCATCATCTCTCTGTCTACTCCAGGTCCATCGTCTCTCTGTCTACTCCAGGTCCATCGTCTCTCTGTCTACTCCAGGTCCATCATCTCTCTGTCTACTCCAGGTCCATCATCTCTCTGTCTACTCCAGGTCCATCGTCTCTCTGTCTACTCCAGGTCCATCATCTCTCTGTCTACTCCAGGTCCATCATCTCTCTGTCTACTCCAGGTCCATCGTCTCTCTGTCTACTCCAGGTCCATCATCTCTCTGTCTACTCCAGGTCCATCGTCTCTCTGTCTACTCCAGGTCCATCATCTCTCTGTCTACTCCAGGTCCATCGTCTCTCTGTCTACTCCAGGTCCATCATCTCTCTGTCTACTCCAGGTCCATCGTCTCTCTGTCTACTCCAGGTCCATCATCTCTCTGTCTACTCCAGGTCCATCATCTCTCTATCTACTCCAGGTCCATCGTCTCTCTGTCTACTCCAGGTCCATCATCTCTCTGTCTACTCCAGGTCCATCATCTCTCTGTCTACTCCAGGTCCATCATCTCTCTATCTACTCCAGGTCCATCGTCTCTCTGTCTACTCCAGGTCCATCATCTCTCTGTCTACTCCAGGTCCATCGTCTCTCTGTCTACTCCAGGTCCATCATCTCTCTGTCTACTCCAGGTCCATCGTCTCTCTGTCTACTCCAGGTCCATCGTCTCTCTGTCTACTCCAGGTCCATCATCTCTCTGTCTACTCCAGGTCCATCATCTCTCTATCTACTCCAGGTCCATCGTCTCTCTGTCTACTCCAGGTCCATCGTCTCTCTGTCTACTCCAGGTCCATCATCTCTCTGTCTACTCCAGGTCCATCATCTCTCTATCTACTCCAGGTCCATCGTCTCTCTGTCTACTCCAGGTCCATCATCTCTCTGTCTACTCCAGGTCCATCATCTCTCTGTCTACTCCAGGTCCATCATCTCTCTATCTACTCCAGGTCCATCGTCTCTCTGTCTACTCCAGGTCCATCATCTCTCTGTCTACTCCAGGTCCATCATCTCTCTGTCTACTCCAGGTCCATCATCTCTCTGTCTACTCCAGGTCCATCATCTCTCTGTCTACTCCAGGTCCATCATCTCTCTGTCTACTCCAGGTCCATCATCTCTCTGTCTACTCCAGGTCCATCATCTATCCAATGCTTGCTGTTGTCAATCCATCCCTTTTTTCCCCGTTTTTTCCTGGTAGATCTACTTCTATGCTGCTGGAAAGTACCAGACTGCCTGGTCTTCTTTTCCAATTGCTGTACATAGACAGCTTTCTTCTGTTGATAAATCACAGCAGATATTCTTCTTTAGATAAACTTTGAAGGAAATGGCATGGCATCCTACACTAAGACCACTAACCGAAAATCAAGTTGAAAATATTTGTTACAATGTGTATGTGTGTACATAATCCTTCCCATCCTACATAACCCCTCCCGTCCTACATAACCTTTCCCATCCTACATAACCCCTCCCGTCCTACATAACCTTTCCCATCCTACATAACCCCTCCAGTCCTTCATAACCTTTCCCATCCTACATAACCCCTCCCGTCCTACATAACCCTTCCCATCCTACATAACCCCTCCCGTCCTACATAACCCTTCCCATCTTACATAACCCTTCCCGTCCTACATAACCCTTCCCATCCTACATATCCCCTACCCCTCAAATAATAATCCCTCAAACACAATGCTATATTTCTTCCCTCGTTCCTGCTGTAAAGTTTGTACCAAAAAATTACAACATCTTCAGCAGGGTGAAACAAAACTTGGAACTATGGCTTTCTCAGTCGCTGCACCAACTCTTTGGAGCTCACTCCCTGTTAATCTTTGGTCAGTCAGTAGGAAATATAATAAAAATTTGCCTTCATCTGAAGACTTAGTGGGGCGCGGTAGTTGTGTGGTAGAGCAGCGGGCTTTCAGTTGAAGGGACCGAGGTTCAAAACTACCTGCTGCCCTTTCGAAACTTGGGCAATTTCATTCACCACATTTTGCCTGTTTCTTTCGGAAGAGACGCTAAAAGCTGCTGGTCCCTTCTACCTGGTGTCTATGCTAGGGGAAGCAAAAGATCCCACGTAGATTCAAAGAGATGTGGTCTCTGTCTCTAACCCACTGATTCTAGCTCCCGTGGCCGGAGCTGCCTCCCGGTCGAGCGCGTGAGAGGCGCCGACCAGGCAGTGTGGACGGCAGTAATGTTGTAGCTGACTCCCCAGGGGTCTATAGCAGAAAAGTAGTAGTATCTGAAGACTTATCTTTTATACTTTCCTTACTTAGCTCCTAGGCATACTTGTCCATCTGTTGCTGTATTTAATTAACATTGTATGTTGATTTCAAGATTGCCTTGCCCATTCATTTTGATGTGTCTCTGTGCATTTAGGTGCGATAACAGTTTTTGTGTTATTATTATTAACGATATCTAAGAAGAATATGATTATAAACAAAAACAACATGGCTAAGACGTCAATTGTTTCATGCCAACTAAGTCTGTTCCACATGTCTAGTATTCTTAGAAATTGCACCACCGGACAAGATCATGTTATTTGGCAGAGAAGAAATATTTTGTTCCAAGTTGTGAAGTTTTCACTCAATCTAAGGGATGATTAAAAAACAGTAGAACAAATCAGTACATGTATACCACTTGCAAGAGTGTTCAACTTGTCATTTAAAGAGGGAGCTGTTCCTTTTAAATGGAAAGAAGCAAACATCATACCATTATTTAAAAAGGGTTCGAGAAAAAAGTAAGAGAATTACAGACCAGTGAGTTTAACGTCAGTGATTTGTAAATTATTAGAAAGGTTAATTAAAGACCATATGGTGAACTTCCTTGTTAGGCATAAATTATTAAATTCATCTGAACATGGATTCCTAAAAGCGAGGTTATGCTTAACAAATATGTTATGTTTTTTGGAAGAAATCACCAAGTGGATAGACGAGGGATCACCAGTAGATATTTACTTAGATTTTTAGAAAGCTTTTGACAAAGCCACATCAAAGATTACTACTTAAATTAAAAGCCCATGGTATCGGGGATGGCATAATTGACTGGACAGAACAATGGCTGACTGACAGAAGACAGAGGGTTGTAGTAGATGGAGAGGTTTCAAACTGGAAATCTGTTTTGAGTGGGGTACCACAAGGATCAGTATTAGGACCTTTATTATTCTTAATATATATCAATGGCTTGGATGACAATTTAACAAGCAATGTACTGAAATTTGTGGATGACACAAAAGTGTTTAGAAAAATTTACACTGTTAAAAGATTAGTATATGTGGTGTGATGCTAATCGTGAGTTCATGTGTTGTATGTTTGCCAAAAGAATTCTTGTTTGAGACCTTCGCGAGACAATGTTGGTGTAGAAAATCTTGTGGGGAATGTGATTAATTACATCAATGGCATCTCAAGGACATTAGTTGTGAATATATTCATCAAACCCGTCGTTGTAATGCATTAATCGTTTACTCGTTTTTACCATTTTTTTTTTTAACCTTTCAACAGCTTTCAGTTGTTCCAAACGTTACAAAGAAAATGGACTGAAAAATGGGTAAAACATTAATATGAAGGACATTAAACTGCCGTGCCAGATAAATAAATTGTCAACTCATTCATTGTGTCCAGTTACCAGTGACACAACCTCCTTGCACTCACTCTGATATTGTACCACACCCTGGGCAGGTTTTATTGACTCCATCTATCCATCTTCCTGGATTCATGGTAGACAGATCTATGATTGCTAGTGATTTTTTTACTTATTTTAAAACTTATTTTTAACTCATTTTTAACTTATTTTAAATTTATTTAACAATTATTTAAAAATTATTGTTAACTTAAACTTATTTCTGACTTATTTTATCTATTTAACATTGTTAGCACTTTTGAACATTTAACCAGATTTTACTCGGATAAATGTCTAATTTATTTATTTTATTTATTAAGTATTGCCAGATGCAATTCATACTACATGCATCACTGTCCGTAAGTCAGAAACACAAGACACACACACTTGGCAGTGACACATCCCCTGCCAACAGCCATGTAGTGACCATATCACAAAGACAGGTGTTTTCGTCCTACTTGTCAAATGGTCTTACTACAGATCTAAGACGACCTCCCGTATATCATGGCTGTCATGTATACCATGGATCCGTGACAGGGTCGCGACTGATAACACAGACATGGTGATGCAGGTGATTGATCTATAGGTGTGGTGTTGTTACCTGTGCCCAAGTCACACGTGGATAGTTACATCTGTCATCATGACTTGCACGTGGCTGGGCAGTGGCTGCATTCATTGTCTTTAAAACGGAGCATGCATGGCACATTGCTACATTACTTAATGCAGTAGTTTAGGGGAGACGATATATCATTATAAATTATTTGATGAATATATGTAGTAAGTTTAATTGATATGCTTCCTTAGTGGTTGAATATTACACATAAGAACAAATAAAAAATTATCAAACATTATATGCAGTAAAATAATACAACATTAAATTTCATATAAATAAGAGAATAATAAAATGAAATAAAAAATGGAATGAGACCCCCCACAGGGTTCATGCTAAGCCTTTATCATTCATCGTAGAATCCATGCATATTGTGTTTATCATGCTAAATTGCGTTTTCATGTCATAATGACATATATATATATATAGTAATCCAAAATGTGAGAATTTCAATTTCTAATTACAGCATAGTGGTTAGCATTTCGGTGCCTCAATAAGATGACTAGAGTTTAAATCTGTTTGCTGCTGTTCTAGGCCTGGGCAATTTTGTTCACCCCAATATTATTGCAAACTTAAGTTGTTTAGAAATATGATTAGTTTTTCTGATTGTTGCTCTTGTATGGTAGAGGGATGTTTGGCAACTTTCTGTTTTTCCTCTGTACTGAATGTGTTGTTATTCTAATAAAATATTAAAATACAATATTAATGTAGCACTATAATCACCTAGTGCTCTATAGCGCTGTACCAGAGTATAAAAATGAATATATAAAAATTATTTAAAATAATTATATTTCTCTAGAAAGCAAACAGTTTATGTGTTGTTGGGTAGTCCTTTTTCAGATTCATGGTTTCCCTCAAATAGTCTACTCCAATTACAGTGAGTATCTACAACTGTGTTACTGCTTCGTAATAGTTACTATGGTACTGCTTTGTAATAGTTACTATGGTGCAACCATTTTTACAATTTAAAATAAACAACTAAGTACAACAGGGATTCGGATATTACACTCACTGTGACATTTACGTATTACAGTTTGTAAATCATCCATTGTAAAAACATCGTATGTAAAAAAACAAAGCTGTGTGCACCACATAAAACATGTTTCTTTCATACACGCAGGACGTCCTTAGCACATTCATTTCTATAATAAGAGAGTCGATGAATCTGGTTTGAAAGTGGAATTCTATAGTGAGACAAATCAGGATATAACTTTTCTTAATGCAGAAAACAGTAATCTAACAACACAGGATATCTGTGTGATTGCAGTCAGTTACAGAAGCATGACAGTCCAGATAATAACACCTCACAGCAGAAATCTTTGATCCAAATGCTGCCCAGATGGAAAATGTTATTCAGTTGAATTAAGGTGGATACTGGGATCTATGGAGAACTGATTTAAAGAAGCCATTAATGCTACAATAGTCTGGATAATTTTTCATGGGATTAGAATTGTTAGGATTTTGACCATAGTTGACCCCAGGTGCCCAATTAAAAGTCAGATAATTTTTATCGTAAATCACATTTTATAGTATAAACTTAAACAGATTACATTCAAATTATATTATTAAAGCTGCTTCCTCAAATGGTTCAGCCCATCGCGAATCCAGTTCATTTATGTCTAGATGTGTAGTGTGTGACTAGCTTAAATAATGTGTGCAGTCTGTTTAATAAAAACATGCCTATTTTTTTTCAAATTGTCGAAACAATTGACTTTAGTCGTTAGATCTGGTAAGGATTAAAATAGTGGATATCCAAAATGGTAAACGCTGTGTGGGTCAGTGTTGATATGGGCGTGACCTCCATCCTCTCGCCAATCACATGACAAAGTTGTGAAATTTCACCAAGGAAGAAAATCGTGATTTTTCAGCATGTCGATTTTTACTTCAGTTAATGCTTGAACAAGCATTTACTAATTTAATAGTTTGTGCGATGGTTTCACAAAAACTACATACAAAAGTTGCACAAACGAGCTAGCAAGTTGCAGTGGATACTAGGTAGGTTTGGTTTTTCACTAAATTTATTTGTAACCTGCCCTCCTTAGACATGTGTCAATCTTGTTTTTAAACATATTCACACTGCTAGCAGTTATACACAATCTGTATATAATTTGTTCCATTCATTTATTATCCTCTGTCAGAACGAGTACTTCCTGATATCCAATCTACACTGATCCTTTACTAATGTTACCTCATGTCTTCTAGTTCTATTATCTTTCTTGATTGAGAAAAAATATTGCTATCAATATTTTCGTACCCATTCAATATCTTAAAACTTCAATTTGATCTCCTTGTAACTGCCTTGTCTCTAGGGTTGTTAAACCACATTCTCTCAGTCGTTCTTCATATCTAAGAGGGTATTCAAGAGGCAGCTGGACAGCATGTCTAGATGACTACCAGGTAGATATGAGACTGCGTTCCTTGACCTTTTCCCGAGGTGTTCTAATGTGTTCATTCAGACTTCGTCCATCAGTAATTGGATTTGGAGACAGATGACAAGTCGTTTGATGTTACTCCTGGGAGAAATGTTGCAAATACTATCATTATTATTGACCTGATGAGTTCATTGTAGATAAATCGATAGCTCTCAAGATAGTCCACAGTAACAAGTCACGAAGGGCACACATCCATAAACATCATGTGCTGATGTCTCTCCAATTTCAGGACATGCTGGAAGAGAATTCTGAAACCTCCATAGTTCATATTAATGCCACTGAAGGGACCATTGTCACTCACTTTCTGAAATAGCTGATTCCAAAATTACAGTACCTAGGTAATAATTTGATAATGTAAAAACAAATCAACATATATATATATATATATATATATATATATATATATATATATATATATATATATATATATATATATATATATAATATGTTGTTTTGTTTTTACATTATCAAATTATATTATATATATATATAACAGCATTTCAACAGAATAGGATACGTCACCTATTCTGTTGAAGTGTTGTTTAACTTTTATTTGACGTCCTGCAACTACTGTGTTATAATTTACCTGAAGAACTGGTAACAGTGTTTGTGTGTAACCAGTTATATTGACATTTACTGATAATATTAGTGATAACTCAATGAATTATTTACATTTTGACATAAATATTTACATTGATGAGACGATGAAGTATGCTACTTAACAACTGAACTTTGTCATTGACATGTGATAGAGAGCAAGTGGCATATGGCAGAAGTCATGATGGAATGAATCAAGAGCCTACCGTCACAAACATAACATTGCCAAATCTCATGAATTCCTAGCGACATGACTTTAAAAAAGATGTAAAATGTGATGGCTTTGCAATAAAGACACTGCGGTTTGGCCACTGTCCCCACTAGTAGCGTGACGACATTTGTCTTAACGACACCTATAAGGTTGCAATCAGTAAATAATCACTAGGTGGTTTATTTTTCTGCCTGCCAGATCCTCTTAACTTGCCTGGTGTGGTTGTTTTTATGTGCGATGGAGACTTTGGAAGTCATACAATGCCACACAGACTCAGTATCATTACACCAGAGTTTTATCGGCATAGTTTATCTCCCTACGTCAGTCTGGGACAAGGTGACCTGCGCCAGGTATGTACCGGTCACTATAGCCTGCCTCAATTTAATATCAGGTGTAGACGATCAGTGTCTTACTTCTGGGGTTCATGGCATATGAATTAATTGCCAGTGATTTTGAGACGGTCTTCCTTTTAGCAATTTTTTGCTGTCTGTAAAGTTATTTTTGAACAGGGGGGATTTGGCCGTATTTGAGGACTAGGATACTTATGCTGTGCCTAGATGAACCTTTCTTGTGGATGGCTGCCAACTTATGCACGTGGCAGTTACTATAGGATCCTTTGCGCATGAAGACATGATGTAGTTGCTTTGGACGCCATTTGGTGGGGAGCATCTGGTATGTTGATTTTCTGGGAAAAGAATAGTAAATATTAATGTGGTTGATTTTAAGAATACTCAAAATATATAGTTGTGAACAGCATTAAGAAACATTAAACGTAATAAAAACAAGGCACTAGCTAAAATGGGACATCACCTCGGAACTTGCCGATAAGCACAGGAAAAATATGCAAAATCGAGGCAAGCCGGTAGAACAGAGTGGTATTTCGAATTAGTAATTAATTGAATTCTAATGAATTTTTCGGTGTTGTACAAATGGAAATATAACTAAAAGATGTAATATAATATGATTTCAAGCAATCATTGTATTTATTCCTTTTAACATTGCTGCCAATGGGAAAGTTTATATATGTCAAGAGCTATATAAGTTATGTTGTAATTCTGAAACTTGGCGAGGTGCCAGCAGTAGTCTATCTGAATATTGTTAAAGTTGTTTACAGTTGTTTGTTGTTATTTACCTTTGTTTACACGGTTGTTTACAAGTGCTGATAATGGTTTAAGATGATTTATAGCTGTTTACATTTGTTTTCCCTTGTTTATAATTGTTTACCCTTGTTTATGATTTGGCTGTTCTGGCCAAAAATGTCTCATGTTCTCCAAAACACTGAGAAACGTGTGCGCAGCTGACTATTGTAAAAAAAAAATTAACTAAAAAATTTGTCACAAACCTGTTAAATAATAATGCAAAATTTACAAATATATTTTCCGAAATTCCAATTGTATTTTGAGATAGTCTTATGACATTAAAGTCTAAATCCTAACCATGAGCAGTAATCTCTTGGGGTGGAAAGTTCTGTTCTCACAAACTGAACTCTGGTCTAAATGATCTGGTATTTAGACAGGTGCGTTCAACCAAGTGTTTACCCTAATATCTGGACAGGCTTCTGGTCTTGTGGCATTATGATTGTGATTGTCTGCACTGTTAACTTTGTTTATGCCCTCATTATGTAACTGAAGATGTCTCAAGTGGTTGACACTTAACATCCGCTAATGCCATCTGTGACACGAGAGGGAATTACACGAAGACTTCTTGTGTTATGAGGTTTCAATCTACACAGAATAATACACCCAAGGTCTGGAAGTATAATGGTGTGTGCTGTTTAGTAATGCGTGCTAATGCATTTTGTCTTCACACTCATCCACCTCACTCCCCCATCCACCTCACCCTCATCTACCTCACCCCCATCCACTTCACCCCCATCTACCTCACCCCCATCCATCTTACCCCCATCCACCTCACCCCATCCACCTCACCCCCCATCCACCTCACCCCCATCCACCTCACCCCATCCACCTCACCCCCATCTACCTCACCCCATCCATCTTACCCCCATCCACCTCATCCCCATCCACCTCACCCCCATCCACCTCACCCCCATCTACCTCACCCCATCCATCTTACCCCCATCCACCTCACCCCCATCCACTTCACCCACATCCACCTGACTTCCCATCCACCTCACCCCATCAATGAAGAGCCTTAGTTATGAAGAATGACTGAAAGAATGGTTTAACAACCCTAGAGACAAGGCGGTTAAGAGAAGATCAGATTGAAGTTTTTAAGATATTGAATGGGTATGAAAATATTTATAGAAATATTTTTTTCTTACTCAAGAAAGATAATAGAACAAGAGGACATGAGGTAAAATTAGTAAAGGATCAGTGTAGATTGGATATCAGGAAGTACTCGTTCTCACAGAGGACAATCAATGAATGGAACAAATTATCTGTAACTGCTAGTAGGCGTGAATACGTTTAAAAACAAGATTGACACATATCTCAGGAGGGCGGATTACACATAGATTAAAAATGTTGGAATCTCCATAAACCAATGATAACAGTCTGCCACCAAGTGAAAAGACAAAATGTGATGGAGAGGATCCATCGGAAGAGCTATTTCGAGGCAGTGATAGAGGGGGTGAGGAAGAGAGCGAGGGTATTTGTGGGGGACTCAATAGTTAGGAAGACTGACATCCACCTCACCCCCCATCTCCCAAGGGAGATGACGTGGTAGTTTGCTCCTGGGGCCAAAATAGAGGTGATAACTGAGAGGGTAGAAAACATTTTGGGTTCAGGCAAGGGTGGATCTGTTTTAGTACACGTAGGGACAAATAACGTATAGAGGGAGGGTACAACTGCCAAAGTAAAGAAATATAGGCAGTTGGTCAGAACACTAAAACAGATGCGGATTGAGCAGGTAATACTGTCAGGGATTTTACCTGTAATGGGCAGGAGGGGTCACAAATATCGAAATTGTCTGGGGATGGCAATTAACATGTTAGTCCAGAAGCTATGTAGGGAAGAGGAAGTTGGATTTGTGGATTTATGGGGAAGTTTTGTTGGGAGGGCTGATATGTACATGAAGGATGGGCTTCATCTAAGTGGAAAGGGGGCGGCAGTATTCGCGGACAAACTTTCAGCAGCAGTAGATAGTGACATGGGTACAATGACAAATATTTTTGGAAGTAAACATTGTTTAAACTAGAAGTGCAGGGGGGTTACCTAGAGGTGTCTCAAGCAGAACAAGAGGCCACTAGCACAGATAAACCAATGTTAAATCATCCGAAAAACATCTCTGAAAAAGGTTATAGATGCGTATGTTTAAATGCAAGGAGCATAGTAAATAAGAAAAACGAATTAAACATTATGGTAGAAGATATTGACCCTCACATAATTGGTATAACCGAATCATGGGCCAACATAGATATAACAGATGCTGAATTAGGATTGACAGGATACGTAATGTTTAGGAAAGATCGAATAGGAAGAAGGGGCGGGGGAGTTATTTTATATGTTAAAGAATCTATTCAGGCTTATGAAATAAAATTAGAAAGCGAAGCAGACTACGATGAAGCTGTTTGGTGCAAAATTGTTTCAGGGAATAAAAAATTAACTATTGGATTAGTTTACCAAAGTCCAAACATAAACGTAGAGGTTAACACAAAAATACAAAATGCTATAAAGGAAGTTAGTAAAGGGGAATATATCATAATGGGAGATTTTAACCATGGACACATACAATGGAAATCTCTAGAGAGTACAGGGGGTGAGGACCAATAATTTATATTTTTAATTCAGGAGAGCTTCCTTACTCAGCACGTGCTAGAACCAACCAGGGAAGAAAATGTATTAGATATAGTTTTATCATCACAAAAAGAATTAGTGGACAATGTAAAAATACATGAACCATTGGGTAACAGTGACCACAATCAAATACATTTTGACATCAATGTAAAATCAGAAAGTAAATATAAAAAAACGTATAGGAGAAACTTCCACAAAGGTAACAATAAAGATATGAGAAAATACTTAGCAAAGCTAGATTGGAATAACATGCTGATGAATAAGACCACAATTGAATGTTGCAGTATTCTAAAATATGAAATTGAGAGTATCATCGATAAATTTGTTCCCTTGAAAAACCAAGGAAAACGGTCTAGAAAGAAACACTTGTCAAAGGAAGCTATTAGAAAAATAGTGTTTAAGCAAACTATGTGGAGGGTTTATAGGCGTACCAGAAAGGATGAAGACTATGCAAATTACAAAGAGGCCTAGCTACAACTGAAATTAGAAAATCTAAAAGAACCTTTGAAAAAAAATTGGCAGGTAATATAAAAAATTACAGCAAGAGTTTCTGTGCTTATGTAAGGAGTAAACAGAAAGTTCGAGATAAGGTCGGACCACTGGAAAACAACAGGGGAAACATAATTTCAGACGGGTTTCAAATGGCAGAGGTCCTGAATGAGTATTTCAGTTTTTACCACAGAAGATATCAGCTCACTTCCAGTTCCATTTACTAAATTTGAGGGCAATACATCAGAACATTTATGCCAGTTATTTGTAACTCCTGAAATGATAGCAAAGAAAATTAAGAAGATGAAAGATAATAAATCACCTGGAGTTGATGGGATACCACCAAAACTGCTTAAGGAAATTATTGAGCAAATTAGTACACCACTTGCAAAATTGTTTAACTTGTCACTAGAAGAAGGAATAGTTCCTTCAGAATGGAAAGAGGCAAACATTATGCCGCTATTTAAGAAGGGATCGAGGAACAAGCCAGAAAATTACAGACCAGTGAGTTTAACATCAGTTGTATGTAAATTAATCTAAACATTTATTCGAGACCACATGGTGGAATTCCTTGTAAAACATAAATTAATAAATACATCTCAACATGGGTTCCTAAAAGCAAGGTCATATCTAACTAATCTCTTATGTTTTTTTGAAGAAATTACAAAGTGGGTAGATGACGGGTCACCAGTGGATGTTGTCTACACCTGTACTTAGATTTTCAGAAAGCTTTCGATAAAGTGCCATAACAAAGATTGTTACTTAAACTAAAAGCCCATGGCATAGGTAATGATGTAATCAACTGGATAGAAAAGTGGCTTACACACAGAAGACAGAGAGTAATAGTAGATGGTGAGATTTCAAAGTGGAAATCTGTTTTGAGTGGGGTACCACAGGGATCAGTATTAGGCCCTATACTGTTTTTAATATATATAAATGATTTGGAAGATGACATATCTAGCAAAGTACTCAAATTTGCAGATGACACAAAAGTATTCAGAAAGGTTACTAATGATACAGATAAACAAAGTTTACAGGATGATCTAGATAAATTAGTTAAATGGTCAGAAAAATTACAAATGTTATTAAATTTTGGGAAGTGTAAATGTATACACATAGGACATGGAAACATGGACGAAGAATATAAAATGGGGGATGCTGTACTAGGTAGAACCACACAAGAAACGGACTTAGGAGTAACATTTAGTGCTGACATGAAAGTTTCAGAGCAATGTGGGATTGCTGCTTCGAAAGGAAATCAAATTCTAGAGCTAATTAGGAGAACTATCATGTATATGGAGAAACAACTAATTATACCCCTGTACAAAGCAATAGTTAGAACACATTTGGAATATTGTATTCAAGCATGGAGGCCATATCATAAAAAGGACATAGACAAGCTAGAAAGAATACAATGAAGAGCAACTAAAATGATTCATATTCACATTACTAGCATTAACACAATCATTTGGCAGTTTGTTCCATTCATTTATCACCCTCTGTGAGAAATGTACTTTATCATGTCCAACCTACACTGCTCCTTAACTAATACTGCTTTGTGTCCTCTGGTTCTACTGCCGTCTTTAAGTTTGAAGAATATATTCCTATCAACATCCTCATAACCGTTCACTATTTTAAACACTTCTATTTGGTCTCCTCTTAGTCTCCTGGTCTCTAGTGTTGTCAAGCCACATTGTAATAAGCGACTTTCGTAACTAAGGTCTCTCAATTCTGGAATCATTTTAGTTGCATTCTTTCTAGCTTGTCTATGTCCTTTTTACAATACGGCCTCCATGCTTGAATACAATATTCCAAATGTGGTCTAACTATTGCTTTGTACACGGGACAATTAGCTGTATCTCCTTATACATGATAGTTCTCCTAGTTAGCCCTAGAATTTGATTTCCTTTTGAAGCAGCAATCCCCCATTGCTCTGAAACTTTCATGTCAGCACTAAATTTTACTCCTAAGTCCTTTTCTTGTGTGGTTCTACCTTTTTACAGCATCCCCCATTTTATATTCTTCGTCCATGTTTCCATGTCCTATGTGTATACATTTACACTTCCCAAAATTGAATAACAGTTGCCATTTTTCTGAACATTTAACTAATTTATCTATATCATCCTGTAAATTTTATTTATCTGTATCATTTGTAACCTGTCTAAATACTTTTGTGTCATCTGCAAATATAAGTACTTTGCTAGATATGTCATCTTCTAAATCATTTATATATATTAAAAACAGTATAGGGCCTAATACTGATCCTTGTGGTACCCCACTCAAAACCGATTTCCAGTTTGAAATCTCACCATCTACTATTACTCTCTGTCTTCTATGTGTAAGCCACTTTTCTATCCAGTTGATTACATCATTACCTATGCTATGGGCTTTTAGTTTAAGTAACAATCTTTGGTGTGGCACTTTATCAAAAGCTGAAAATCTAATTAGACAACATCCACGGGTGACCCGTCATCTAGCCAATTTGTAATTTCTTCAAAAAAACAAGAGATTGGTTAGACATGACCTTGCTTTTAGGAACCCATGTTGAGATGTATTTACTAAATTATATTTTACAAAGAATTCCACCATGTGGTCTCTAATTAATGTTTCGAGTAATTTACATACAACTGATGTTAAACTCACTGGTCTGTAATTTTCTGGCTTGTTCCTCGATCCCTTCTTAAATAGCGGCATAATGTTTGCTTCTTTCCATTCTGAAGGAACTATTCCTTCTTCTAGTGACAAGTTAAACAATTTTGCAAGTGGTGTACTAATTTACCCACAACAACAGCAAGGGTTAGGTTAGTTCAATCAGGTTTTGTGCAGAGTGGACAAGCTAAACTTAACTAAACAGCATCCTTGTGTTTTGCCTGTTGTTGAGGATATTTATAATTATGCGCATCAGATGAACAATCCCACATTATCACCCACATGTGCGTATCGAATTCAAACTGAACATGTATGTGTCCTAATCCAGGAGACATCTCCTTATGCTGTGCCAATCTCCCATGGCAAGTGTTTGGTTCAGCAGCAATTGATACAGGAAGTGGCTTGTGACAGAGATGCCAAGAAGCTCGTATCAAGGTTCTCGTTGATGTCCATTGTCTGTATCGGTTTCTCGTAATTCTACATTTGCGGGGATAGACGGAACAAATTGGCGTGCTCATTTCTGTCCTGAAGGCTGCATTCTTGTACAATCTCAGACACCAGGTTTCCATGACACAGTTCACAGTATTTGTTCCACTGAACTGATTGGACAGATGCATCAGTAATAGTTGGTACCTGAATAGCATGTTTTTGATCACTAGATAAATGCAATGCATTGCGGGATCGGAAGTACGACACTTAATTTTGTACTTTAGGGAGTCGAAACAAGGATGTATTCACAACAACAGGAATGTAAATAGTTAAATAATTACTGTTACAACAAAGAATACATCGTACCAACAATAACACTTATTGATATTAAACAGAAATCACAAAGCTAGCATCAGAATGCAAAAATTAGCTGATCTGATGTTTGAATAACTTAGAACATGATTGAGCATGCGTTGACATAGATACACGATTGTTTCAGCGAATGGCAAAAGATTCATGCGAACTACACGTTGTACATCGGTCAACAATCTCACATGATTTCAAGATTTAACAAGATTGCCATCCCAAACAACAAGTTCCAGATGGCAAGTGGACAAGGAAGCCATTGGCTTATCGAGAGTCCAACAATTTTCTCATCTATGTGTAGCCCGCCCTTATCAAATATCTGTGAATTCTATTTTTAAACATATTCACACTACTAGCATTAACACAATCATTTGGCAGTTTGTTCCATTCATTTATCACCCTCTGTGAGAAAGAGTACTTTCTCATGTCTAACCTACACTGCTCCTTAACTAATGCTGCTTTGTGTCCTCTGGTTCTACTGCCTTCTTTAAGTTTGAAGAACATATTCCTGTCAACATCCTCATAACCGATCACTATTTTAAACACTTCTATTTGGTCTCCTCTTAGTCTCCTGGTATCTAGTGTTGTCAAACCACATTGTAATAAGCGACTTTCGTAACTAAGGTCTCTCAATTCTGGAATCATTTTAGTTGCTCTTCATTGTATTCTTTCTAGCTTTTCTATGTTCTTTTTACGATATGGCCTCCATGCTTGAATACAATATTCCAAATGTGGTCTAACTATTGCTTTGTACAGGGGTACAATTAGCTGTTTCTCCTTTTACATCATAAACTTTGTTTATCTGTATCATTAGTAACCTTTCTGAATACTTTTGTGTCATCTGCAAATTTGAGTACTTTGCTAGATATTTCATCTTCCAAATCATTTATATATTTTAAAAACAGTATAGGGCCTAATACTGATCCCTGTGGTACCCCACTCAAAACAGATTTCCACTTTGAAATCTCACCATCTACTATTACTCTCTGTCTTCTGTGTGTAAGCCACTTTTCTATCCAGTTGATTACATCATTACCTATGCCATGAGCTTTTAGTTTAAGTAACAATCTTTGATGTGGCACTTTATCGAAAGCTTTCTGAAAATCTAAGTAGACAACATCCACTTGTGACCCTTTACATTGTTGTTATATTATACACCAGAGGTGCCACTGGTTATTTTGGGTAGACTCTATTGCCAAATAACTGACATGTTACTACAGAACCAAGGAACCAACCAGACTGCGAGGCAGGTCATTCTGAATCTGTTAGCGTCAGCAGAAGACATGGTCATCACCACGATAAAGCACCTCAGGACTTCCTGGCAGGATGTGGTGCTTCAATCCCAGTCTAGATCACCAGTTTTTTTCAGTCTTGCTTGACATGACAATTACATTTTGAGCGAGGCAGTATGTGCAATATTGCATCCTGTGCTATTTCTATGCTGGTGCACAATTTGATTAACAAAAATAAAAACATTTTCTCAGCACACGAGCAGGAAATGCACCAAATGTGGTTTCTGCCACTAGATTGAAGGGAATATAATTATTCTATAAGGTTGGGTTGGGCGGCTGTGTACTACTTCAAAAACCTGATTTGAGCTAGCATGATGGTTCATTTGAGCTGGCATGATGGCTCATTTGAGCTGGCATGATGGCTCATTTGAGCTGACATGATGGCTCATTTGGTTTGGTGCTTGTCTCATAAGCAGAGGTACTGGGTACAGACCGGTTGATGGGCCACCCGGTCGTTTCATAAAAATTGGGTACAACTGGCTGAGTTGTGTAGCACCCCCCATGTGGGTCAGATAAGACACTAACACCTGTTGGTCCCTTCTACCTGGTGTCTATGCCTGGTGGAGTAAAAGATCCCACACAGGGGTAAATGTGTAACCTGCCATGGACTCACAGAGATGGTGGTGTCCATCTGTAAAATGACATAAAACATCCCTGCAGTAACCATGGACATAGGGCTGTTTTGAGTATTGAGATTTAAGACAACAATACTGTTCTTTTACAGCTGAGACTGGCAGAAGAAAAAAAATGCTTGTCATCGCAATTAAATTTTACCACATGCACTCTTATCTGTGGTAATACTAATGGACATGATAACTGCGAGAGCTTATGACTCTACCCAGTCAAGTTTTAGTAGGGCAATGACATGGCAATGACCCCACTTTCATCTATTTCATGCCCTAAAACTCAGGTACAATTGCCTGTATCACAAAGTGTTCATATGTAGACGTTTGACATGGATCATGCAACTCGCAACACTCATAGAAAACACGCATAGCATTACTAACAATTGTACATACTACTGTTCTCAGTTACATAGTTAAACATCCACATATGTAATATCCCCACCTCGGGGGAATTTTTCATGTACAAGCCATCCCAATAGGCCCCCACCGGGCATGCCTACAAAATCTGCTTGCTCATAAATGCGAAACTGATGGAGATATGAAGGAACAGTCACAAACTACTTTATTATATAGACATAATATCTTTTCATTGCCATCAGACAGCCCTAGTTCCGTGCTTGCACATGCTGCATGCTGCATGCATTCAATTACACAGTATGTATTGCAACAGCATGTCATTTTGTGAATGAGCGAGCAGTGTGCTTATGATTAGAACTAAGTTAAAACTTATGATTAGAACTAAGTTAAAACTTATGATTAGAACTAAGTTAAAACTTATGATTAGAACTAAGTTAAAACTTATGATTAGAACTAAGTTAAAACTTATGATTAGAACTAAGTTAAAACTTATGATTAGAACTAAGTTAAAACTTATGATTAGAACTAAGTTAAAACTTATGATTAGAACTAAGTTAAAACTTATGATTAGAACTAAGTTAAAACTTATGATTAGAACTAAGTTAAAACTTATGATTAGAACTAAGTTAAAACTTATGATTAGAACTAAGTTAAAACTTATGATTAGCACTAAGTTAAAACTTATGATTAGAACTAAGTTAAAACTGGTGCAACTTGTTATTGTTCAGATATATGTGCCAAACACTAAATCAGTTATCACTCGACCATTCTATTAGTTTGAACTAAGTTAAAATGGTACATAATATATGTTTTAGAAAATAATTTTTAAGTGTGTGCTTCTAAGGAACATCAGTAGACAATAGCTGTTTGCAACAGTTGCTCCTGTGAAGTTATTTAGAATGCAGTGATCTTAGTATGTTATATTTCTGATGATATCGGGACATTTTATTACTTGGAAAGGCTCATTTACATATTTTAGAGTCTGGATCCTTCTCAGAATATACACCAAATGAGCTAAAACCTGTCAGTAATGAACAGTGTGAGAGTACAATAATCAGTCTATTAATGGCAGGTGTCAATCAGTTATTTAATTGTTGGTTATTTATTTACATTGTGAGAATAAGATAATCATACCATAAGTGACAAGTGTCAGTCATTTATATAATTGTTAGTTATGACTGCACATTTGTTGAAATATTTAGCTGTGGTATCAGCTGTTTTTTATCAAAAAATTACAGTACATTAAAACATGATTCAGTGTGTTTTTGTGAAGTTGACGGGTGCTAAATATGTCACCTACTCAGTAGAAGATACATATATAACAGCGCTTTAACAGAATCATACAAGGGTCCAGTAAATCTGTTCAGGTTGACAGATTATCTACACCAGATCAAGGAATACTAAATAATTGATGAGAAAACACAATGGATCCACTAAACACAATCGATCCACTAAGCACAACAGATTGCTTTTGAATGGTTCACTGCATGCATTTGTATATTGATTTTTCAGGGCCTTGGAACCGCAACGGCAGGCGGTATGTGAATAAAATGATTAATGGGTTTTCTTGGTCAATTGTGGGATGATGTTGTACTACAATAGGTTTATAATTTATGATCTTTCGTCTGGTCATTCATATATGATCAGTGCTGTCCAGCAGGGAATAATTGATCCAGTGCTGTCTGGTCAAGCCATTAGGCAAAGTAAAAAATCCTGGTTTCTCAACAGAACCTTTTCTAAGAGTAAATGAGGGATGAGGGTTTTTTGTATACTGATGGAGGTGTTAGTATACTGATGGAGGTGTTAGTATACTGATGGAGGTGTTAGTATACTGATGGAGGTGTTAGTATACTGATAGAGGTGTTAGTATACTGATGGAGGTGTTAGCAGCTATAAAAGGGACTATTCTCAATCATCAACAACAGAAGTGTACCAAGTGTGTTTCTTTCTTACACTTCTCCACACAAATGTGTAAAAAAGGTGCCTTTCGACATGATTCAGATCTAACTTATCACTTGTTGCTTAGAAGAAATGTATTTAGAAGACAATAGAAAATCATATACCAAAAATTGTGGCACCAGTTTTCAGATGCCCGTGCTGATGAGAAACTAGGAATTGAGATACCTTAGGCCCTAGTTTTTATGGGTCAAATATTACAGGCGGTATTTAACCATTTTAGTACTACAGCCCTGATCTACTGTGACCACTGAATACTGCATTCCCAGTGAATATGCAAGAAAATCGACTGCATCAAGATTTCAGCAACAAAAATGCATTTTATGAATAGGAATATTATATATATTATGAAAGTACGATAATCAGCGAGTAAAATGAGCCATATCATTTTACATTTCGTCGTCATGGTAACTAGCAATCCAAGATGGCCACCACGGTTTCAACGTTTTTGCAGTTGCTGAACGCAGTTGTATGCCAATGGCAATGACAATGTACATATTTAATGCAAACTACTCATGTTGATCATGCTATAGTGTACTATGATATAAAATACAATATAAAGTACATTTTGTGGAGTATGAGAAAGTAAAAAACAAGTTATTTATCTGTATTTTAAACATATATGACAGAAGTGTTCATTTGTATATTTGCTAACACATTCATTGCTACTGGACCGATTCCAATCAAACTTTGCATTTTGACGAATTCTCAGACACCTTTTTCTTCTAACAAAAATTAAACTACGCATCATTCAGCATTGCCATTGATAGTACAGTGCGCAGCTCATCCTCGGCGTTTACACTGTCACATTCATCATCACTGACGTCTGAGTAGCCATCAAAAATACTCCCGCTGTCAGTATCTGTTTTGCCACAGGCTTGGCCGCTAAGTTCGCTAACATCATTGTTGTTTTGATCGTCAGCATCCGACAAAGATTCATCGCTAAAACTATCAATAATCCATCCAAAACATACGGCGGTAAACCGTCAGTTGAAGTAAAGCTGTCCGCCATTGCATCCATAGCAGATTTTGATAATCCATCATTAAAAAACGCGATAATCTCCGTAAAATTGTATTGACCGATAATAAACGATTGCCGCTACCGAATAGATAATTCATTCGCCATGATAACCGTATATAACAAGTGGCTCCACTTAGTGGATAATTATGAGTAAAAGCGATTTAAATGGTGAACGTAGCCAATGCCGGTACTGTAGCGTCACACACCGCAAGGCCGGTATACCGGCCTGTCATACTGAAATGGTTAAGGCACTGGGATTGGACCAGAAACATTTTGTTAATTGTAGATGCCTTCATTGAGGGTGGGAAGATTATATTCAAACTTAGTGGGTCTGGGGGGGTATGTTGTTAAGAAAACATTCTGTCTGATATTGGGAAATCTGTTGTAGTGTTTATAATAAATAGTAACATAATCTTATCTGAAAATATGTCTGTGAAATTGGTAAATTGTATGGAATTGTTTTAAAACTTGGCTAGAATTATGTATAAAGCAGTGTGATGCTAATTGGTATTTATGACATTTTAATACACCCAAAAAATGGAATGTTGTGTACTCTAATGACTGTATTAGAACTGACTCTGGTGGCCCGTTCTTACAGAGATGTTGTGATGGAAGATGGAATGCTGCAATGTTCTTGTTATGCAAGTATTAGTGGACTCCAACTGTTCCAAGTTGTTCACAGTCAACCTGCTTGCTGTGTCTCTGTCAATGCCATGCCATTGGTGACAACACCAGCACTGGTAGATAATGGGCAGTGTCAGATCCTTTCTGATGACTTGTGTCCATATGATATGTGGGTCTGTCCCAGTCAGACTTGGGGTCAGTTACGTTGTAACTGGAATCGAGACATAGTTTTTAATTGCAACAACAACCAAAATCCATTATTTGAGCATGTTTAATAAACACAGAAAATTAGTCGAATGCCCAGACCTGGGCCTGATGTTCTCAGTGCTGGTGCACAGGAAGTACTATTTTGGAATTGGTATATATTGGAATTGGTATTTTATGGGTGGAATTGGTTTGCTGTAATTGGTGTGTAATTGGAATTTATGTAACTGACCCCAAGCCTGGTCCAAGTAACCTGTGGATTAGGTTAATCATTAAGGCTATTTAGTAGTGAACAGGTACTAGACCATGTGAACAGGTATGTCACGTCAGGCGTCATCTCAGTTGTGTACTAGGTAGGAACTGAAAAACCACTGTTGCTTGGTGAAGTTTCCACATAGAGGCCTAGTTTCAGTAGCGTTTAGAAAAACAGGTAGGAAGAGAGAACTATTATTATCAGTTATGACTCTTGTTGTAGGCTCCTATGCTGTCAGACTAATTGTGATGAATATAATAACTATGTTGCTGAAAGCAACGTATTGGCCATCTAGTTTTACAAACTGTTACTTATGAAATAAATATTTTTTATATAATATATAAAAATTATTTACGACAATACCTAATATGGGATGGCGACACTTTACTATTTACTACTAAAGATATTTTATACATGGAAAAGGAAAACTGCAGTTTAAAGTAAAAAAAAACATTTCTATCGACTGCAGATGACACTTGCGAGAGACAACACAATACACGCACTTATGATGAACTGGATTGCAGCGTATATTTCCGCAGATGTCAGACAGTTGTGCACCCTCGACAACCAAGTGGTATGAACTGACAGTGAGGGTAGTCAAAATTGCATTTCAACGTCATCATCATTATCAACATATTCCATTGTAACTGGATTTTTCATTGGTATGACCTGTATAATTTTGATATAAAAAATATATATTTGATATAAAAAGTATACATTTTATATAAAATTAATATATTAACATATAGTAGTAAATAGGAAAGTGACGCCATCCTATATTAGGTATTGTGATAAATAATTTTGTCTTGGAATTGACATTGGACTAGCTGATAGTACCTTGGGTAGGTTGCTGGACTGGGGAGGTAAACGCTTCATCAGTGACTCGTTTCCTCAGAGGCCTGTCCAGTAACCAGGCGCGGTCTTGTGGCTGTCCAGTAACCAGGCACGGTCTTGTGGCTGTCCAGTAACCAGGCACGGTCTTGTGGCTGTCCAGTAACCAGGCGCAGTCTTGTGGCTGTCCAGTAACCAGGCGCAGTCTTGTGGCTGTCCAGTAACCAGGCGCAGTCTTGTGGCTGTCCAGTAACCAGGCGCAGTCTTGTGGCTGTCCAGTAACCAGGCGCAGTCTTGTGGCTGTCCAGTAACCAGGCGCAGTCTTGTGGCTGTCCAGTAACCAGGCGCAGTCTTGTGGCTGTCCAGTAACCAGGCGCAGTCTTGTGGCTGTCCAGTAACCAGGCGCAGTCTTGTGGCTGTCCAGTAACCAGGCGCGGTCTTGTGGCTGTCCAGTAACCAGGCGCGGTCTTGTGGCTGTCCAGTAACCAGGCACGGTCTTGTGGCTGTCCAGTAACCAGGCACGGTCTTGTGGCTGTCCAGTAACCAGGCGCAGTCTTGTGGCTGTCCAGTAACCAGGCGCGGTCTTGTGGCTGTCCAGTAACCAGGCGCGGTCTTGTGGCTGTCCAGTAACCAGGCACGGTCTTGTGGCTGTCCAGTAACCAGGCACGGTCTTGTGGCTGTCCAGTAACCAGGCGCAGTATTGTGGCTGTCCAGTAACCAGGCGCAGTCTTGTGGCTGTCCAGTAACCAGGCGCAGTCTTGTGGCTGTCCAGTAACCAGGCGCAGTCTTGTGGCTGTCCAGTAACCAGGCGCAGTCTTGTGGCTGTCCAGTAACCAGGCGCAGTCTTGTGGCTGTCCAGTAACCAGGCGCAGTCTTGTGGCTGTCCAGTAACCAGGCGCAGTCTTGTGGCTGTCCAGTAACCAGGCGCAGTCTTGTGGCTGTCCAGTAACCAGGCGCGGTCTTGTGGCTGTCCAGTAACCAGGCGCGGTCTTGTGGCTGTCCAGTAACCAGGCGCGGTCTTGTGGCTGTCCAGTAACCAGGCGCGGTCTTGTGGCTGTCCAGTAACCAGGCGCAGTCTTGTGGCTGTCCAGTAACCAGGCGCAGTCTTGTGGCTGTCCAGTAACCAGGCGCAGTCTTGTGGCTGTCCAGTAACCAGGCGCAGTCTTGTGGCTGTCCAGTAACCAGGCGCAGTCTTGTGGCTGTCACAGACGCAAATAAAACACAAGTCATCAGCAGAACTACTTGCACTGTCCTGCTACATCTGTAAACATGAACCCTGGAGCACCAGTGGCTGTCATCAGGGTGAGGTATGAACCCCGGAGTACCAGTGGCTGTCATCAGGGTGAGGTATGAACCCCGGAGCACCAGTGGCTGTCATCAGGGTGAGGTATGAACCCTGGAGCACCAGTGGCTGTTATCAGGGTGAG
This sequence comes from Lamellibrachia columna, assembly GCA_963662155.1. Lineage (NCBI taxonomy): Eukaryota > Metazoa > Annelida > Polychaeta > Sabellida > Siboglinidae > Lamellibrachia > Lamellibrachia columna. The sequence goes on from OY759264.1 coordinate 53,373,156, forward strand.
GTATGAACCCCGGAGTACCAGTGGCTGTCATCAAGGTGAGGTATGAACCCCGGAGCACCAGTGGCTGTCATCAGGGTGAGGTAAGGCAGCTCCATCATCAACACGGAAGGGATTGAGGAACAAGCCAGAAAATTACAGACCAGTGAGTTTAACATCAGTTGTATGTAAATTACTCGAAACATTAATTAGAGACCACATGGTGGAATTCCTTGTAAAACATAAATTAATAAATACATCTCAACATGGGTTCCTAAAAGCAAGGTCATGTCTAACTAACTCTTATGTTTTTTTGAAGAAATTACAAAGTGGGTAGATGACAGGTCTAACTAACTCTTATGTTTTTTTTGAAGAAATTACAAAGTGGGTAGATGACAGGTCACCAGTGGATGTTGCCTACTTAGATTTTCAGAAAGCTTTCGATAAAGTGCCACATCAAAGATTGTTACTTAAACTAAAAGGCCATGGCATAGGTAATGATGTAATCAATTGGATAGAAAAGTGGCTTACACACAGAAGTCAGAGAGTAATAGTAGATTGTGAGATTTCAAACTGGAAATCTGTTTTGTGTGGGGTACCACACGGATCAGTATTAGGCCCTATACTGTTTTTAATATATATAAATGATTTGGAAGATGACATATCTAGGAAAGTACTCAAAATTTGCAGATGACACAAATGTATTCAGAAAGGTTGCTAATGATACAGATAAACAAAGTTTACAGGATGATCTAGATAAATTAGTTAAATGGTCAGAAAAATGGCAGATGTTATTAAATTTTGGGAAGTGTAAATGTATACACATAGGACATAGAAACATGGATGAAGAATATAAAATGGGGGATGCTGTAAAAAGGTAGAACCACACAAGAAAACGACTTAGGAGTAACATTTAGTGCTGACATGAAAGTTTCAGGGCAATGTGGGAGTGTTGCTTCGAAAGGAAATCAAATTCTAGGGCTAATTAGGAGTACTATCATGTATAAGGAGAAACAGCTAATTGTACCCCTGTACAAAGCAATAGTTAGACCACATATGGAATATTGTATTCAAGCATGGAGGCCATATCGTAAAAAGGACATAGACAAGCTAGAAAGAATACAAAGAAGAGCAACTAAAATGATTCCAGAATTGAGAGAACTTAGTTACGACAGTCGCTTGTTACAATGTGGTTTGGCAACACTAGAAAGCAGGAGACTAAGAGGAGACCAAATAGAAGTGTTTAAAATAGTGATCGGTTATGCGGATGTTGACAGGAATATGTTCTTCAAACTTAAAGAAGGCAGTAGAACCAGAGGACACAAAGCAGCATTAGTTAAGGAGCAGTGTAGGTTGGACATGAGAAAGTACTCTTTCTTACAGAGGGTGATAAATGAATGGAACAAACTGCCAAATGATTATGTTAATGCTAGTAGTGTGAATATGTTTAAAAAATAGAATTGACAGATATTTTGATAAGGGCGGGCTACACATAGATGAAAAAATTGTTGGACTCTCGATAAGCCAATGGCTTCCTTGTCCACTTGCCATCTGGAACTTGTTGTTTGGGATGGCAATCTTGTTAAATCTTGTTAAACATAAGATAAAGGTAAAGGTTCTTATACAGCGCTGTATCCAGGTCTTGGGACCATTCATTGCACATTACATGTCACCCTCTGGCAGACTGTTCATTTCAACACCAACTCAACTGTATTGGGAAGCATTCAGCCACAATGTAATTACTACACAAAGACTACATATTTATTGATATCCACCACTGTCTATAGCCAGGTACTCATTTATACAGCTGAGTGAATCGAGGCAACGTGGAGTGAACAAAATGGCCAAAGCTTCAAAATGGCAACAAGAGGATTTAAACCCTGGTTCTCTCAAATAAGAGTCCAGTGTTCGAACCACAGAGTCACTGGAAACCCAGACTGTTTAGTTGCAGGTTGACATGGCATCTAAAAGAAGGACAGCCACCATGGCTTGTGTTGAAGGCATTTGTCCAAAATGTCAAACATTTGTTAAAAATCCAGGTTTCAATGAACAGATGTTGTCCAATGCTTGATGGGTGTGGTCAATGAAGTATCGCCCTGACATAAACATACACTTTGGGAGCATAGTAGATGGAGGCTGATCTGCAGACTGCTTGATTTGTTGTGCTTTCTTGACCTTGTCAGTCCTCAAGTGTTGGAAAGTTTGTTTTGAAATTTGTGTTAGGCCACGCTGCGAAGTGATTTTTTTTGGTAGTAATACCAGGTTTTCTGTGAGTAGCCCTTGATTGTCAGTGGACTTGAGAAAGTCTGTCTGTCATGTTGTTGATCTTTTGCGGTTTCCATCTAACCTTATGATTCAACGTCTTCATTTTCTGTTTCAGTTTCACTGTGTTATAAACCATCTTTGAAGACAATGGCTGGTCTTGTGAGAAGTAACTGTGGCCAGTACTTAATCTACAAGCCTCTTTCGTAGGACTTGGAACATCTTAATCGTCTTTTTCAATCTGGATTTCTGTTCTTTTAGGTGCCAGTTAGAATGTTGCACTGTCAGTGTAGAGGATCAGGGTTTAAATTTACCTGCTGTTGTTTTGAAACTTTATAAATTTGTTCCAATCAATTCACTCGGCTGTATAAAATCAATAATACCTGGTTATAGAAAGTGTTGTATATTTGAACAAATAATATAATTGCTGCATGGCTGAATCCTTCCTGACGAGTGAAGTTGGTATTTGAATGAACAGGTCTGACCTTTCAGCAGGGCCTGGATACCCCGCTACGAAATGACAAACCTTTCAGATCACCTTTTTCTAGTGTCATTTATTGTGTTCCTCACAACCAGATTAGTGTATGCAGTACCTGTCTGGCTGGTTACATAGCCATTCATCAAAGTAAACTGGTTCAATAGCACTGACCCAGGTGATGCACTTGGTGAATGCTTTTAAGAAAGAGAGTGAATGGAATCTCTCATGCATTTTCCTAAACAGCTCCCCCTTTTGTATTTGTAACTAACAATTATTGATGTTGTATGTGTTTAAAGACAAAAACAGCAGATAGTAATTCATGAGTATGTCCGTTCCATGGTAGGTTTTAAAGGACTCAGTCTCAGTTTGTATTTTTTGTGCCATACTTAACTTTGATGCCAGTTTAAAATTTACAGTTCTTGTCAATATATATACATTCAGCCATAATTCATCCAAGACTAAACTATTATAACTGGGCAGGTATAATTTCTGCATTGTTAATCAATGTAATTTATTTTAAATGAATTTTGTAAGTATATAAATCATGTACTAAAGATTTATTGATGTACCGTAACTTGGATGGTGCCCCTAGTGGATACAAACATGTCATGTCTGGTACCAACTTGTGAATTAACCAGGCACTATCACACATCACTTCCAAAACCGCAAGAGTCCATGGGGTAACACCCTAATTCTCACTCTTCATTATGGGTCTAACTTTCCCAATCCTTGGGCAGTGAAGTACCGGATTTTCCCTAAGGATGATCTTCTCTCCTACGGGGCACTATCAACTCTGGGGTTCTCCCTGACAGACACATAATAGTGCAGAATAGAACAAACATACAAGATTGATGATGATTACCAACAGTATCTGATGTACTTTATGTCGTTTCTGTTCTCGATCTGTTCACTGTTATTCTACATGATAGAAACATTCATCATAATACAAGCCACACTGTGTTTGTCTTGTGTAGTTAATGGTGTTGTATACTGATTGATATCTTCATGAGACATTACTTGCCCAGGTACAGTTGGTTCACTGTGTGTGTCACTATCTGATCTGCACATCTGATATGTGTTTATAGAGATTGTATTACTGCATATAAAGCAATAGAAGCTGGTCCAATAACAACACAGTGTAGTTTCACCTAAAGCAGCAATGATGAAGACATGTTATAAGATATTGCACTGTTGCTATAGTTAGAACTGAAAGGACATGGTTTTCCTAAAATGGCTGACATCGATTAGGAATCAGGAATGACGTGCACGTCGGTCACACTATTAATAACAAAGGCTACTTCCAGTATGTGATTCTAAACATGACATCGCCCAAAGCCTAGAAAAATTAGTGTAGGTCTATGATACTTGTTTAGAAAAATAGCTAATTAATATTGTTGTGATCTGTCTTTTAGTGACAAATTCAGACACACAGTTTTTTCTTGTGTTCAGTGTGTTTGTGTGTGTGTATATATTAATATATATGTATAATATATATATATATATATATATACATACACATATATACATATATATATATATATATATATATATATATCAACTTAGTCCAGATGAATGTGTTCTATTTGGTAGCCAACTAGTTCAACATTGATTGATTGAGAGGGTTTCTAGCAGTATAAACTAAATAATTCTGATCATGCAAGCAATTATAATAATAATAATAACCACCACCTCAGTAACAGCCACCTCGGTAACAACCACCTCGGTAACAACCACCTCGGTAACAACCTCCTCGGTAACAACCTCCTCGGTAACAGCCACCTCAGTAACAACCACCTCTGTAACAACCACATCGGTAACAACCACTTCGGTAACAACCACCTCGGTAACAACCACCTCTGTAACAACCACCTCGGTAACAACCACCTCGGTATCAACCACCTCGGTAACAACCACCTCTGTAACAACCACCTTGGTAACAACCACTTTGGTAACAACCACCTTGGTAACAACCACTTTGGTAACACCACCTTGGTAACAACCACCTCGGTAACAACCACCTCTGTAACAACCTCCTCTGCAACAACCACTTCGGTAACACCACCTCGGTAACAACCACTTCGGTAACACCACCTTGGTAACAACCACCTCGGTAACAACCACCTCGGTAACAACCACCTCGGTAACAACCACCTCGGTAACAACCACTTCGGTAAGACCACCTCGCCATTATGGTATTCCTGGGACAGTCGCAAATTATTTCCATAATAACATAGAACATTTAGTCCTGCTAATATGCTAACCTCACTATTAGGCTCACTTTGGTCATGTCCCGAGTGCGACCCAAATAGTGAGGTTCCACTGTGTTTATATTTTTCTTCTTCTTAAACTTCTTATAATTAACATGGATTTTGTGGGGGAGCTTTGCAACAGGAAAGATAATCGTAAAAGTGTGATTTGGAAATACTTGGCCTGGGAGATGTAAAAACGGAGGGAGAGGTGTTGCAGGGTTTAGAGGTGGGGCTTCATAACTTCTTGAGGCAGGCTGTTCCATTCAGTTTCTTAAGTTGTTTTGGCTAGATGTATTCATGATGATGATGGTATATATAATATATTGTTATCATCATTTATATATATATATGTATATACATATATATATATATTATACCATCATCATCAATACATACTATATATAATATGCTGCCATCATGAGCAATTGTGAACCAATTCCATAAAGATTGATTGTTCATTGCTAAATTTTGCAATGGAAGATCAACCACTTGTTCTCACAGGTCAGTTTGGTGGATTTGTTTCCAGCTGTTTCTCTTGCCAGGAGTTTGTGCCCATACATAATTTTCGTTCCATGTACTTATTAAAGTACTTTGCACAAAATCTAAACTGTTCGTGTTTGAAATCAATACATTATGTGATGTGCCTATGTACTCGACTTGAAATTTCAGTCATAATTTTCCGAAGTTTCCAGGAAAGTTGCTAGACTATGCTAGAATATTTCAACAGCGTTTATGCAAGCGGTGATATTGATCAGTCCAGACCTATCCCGTCCTATAAATTATGGACAAAACATTCACGTAAATTCTCGTGTGTCACTAGATGTCTAGTTCATTTGTCTGTCATATCATAGATTCACTCTGTGCTGGCGTGTTAGTCAGAGTTAGTCAGAGGGCATACATGTTTTTTGTGCTGCTCAAGAGATCAGAGTAAACAATACTCATCGTAAGTTCTATTAGCTACATTTTAAATTACATTTTTTACATTCAAACCAATGTTTTTGCACAGCTATATAATGTAATTGATAGTTTTATCTAAAATTGTACAGTTGTGGGAAAATGTTGCCTAAAATCCTTACACCATATATACATGTATACAAGATGTCACTGGTTGTCTTGTTTGTATTTTACCTGTGTTTTTTGTTTGTGTACAGGCATGGAGCCAATGGACCCATCTTGCGCGGATCATGCTTCTGGGAACCCAGCATCTGGGGACCCAGTCCCCAAGTTGACAGGCCCGTTGGACATGAATGATTCACCATCGAAGAAGATTCCTGCGAAGTTGCGTGAGAAGGGGTTGTGTAAAGTATGCTCCGACACAGCGACAGGAATGTACTTCGGGGCTCTCGTCTGCGTCCCTTGCAAGGTGTGCAAATTATATTCAGATATTCATCCTCATCATGCGCAGTGTCTGTTGCAGACGTAGGCGATCATCACCCTCTGATTCCCACAGTCACAGGTGTCTCTAACAGTCACGCTATGCTTTTTCCTGACAAAGCTGCTAGACCATCAAGGATGTTCAATCTCTGTCACCAGATGTTGTCTTTCACATCACATTGTCTAGAGATTCTGTCTTCTGATTCTACGCGTGATCTTCCTTTTTTGTTAGCTCTTCTTACAAGTTCTTCATTGCTTTTACTTTCTGTCCATCATGCTCTTAGCATTTGTCTCAAAACCACATTTATGTTGCTTCTGTGTTCTTTTCTAACTGCTAAGTCATTATTAAATGTTTAAATATTATGTCCCAATTAAAGCTCCCCTCCCCCAGGTTCAGAATCAGCTGTTTAGTAAAATAAAATATTGGCTGGGACGGACTCATTCCCTGTTCTCGCTGTATTAAAAAATGTGCCTCTTAAATTAATTAGCCTAAAAGAATCAAATCGCTCTGGCCTGAAGCGATTCTGTTATGCAGAGCCCACTTTATATGTAAAGTTACATATAAATAAAAAGTACACCAAGCTAATAATCTGCATGACCACCAGTTTAGTTGTCTGTCGGAAGTTGCCATCAAGAAGAGGCAAATGATGACATGATGGGGTCGATCGATCAATACTACCAGCATGTTACACACGCATGCATGCACACACACCACGCACCACACACACAATCTGTGGAATTGATTTGTCATGTTTGTACAATTAATCTGACATTTATTATAGATAAGATATTTTTGTCAGAATAAACAATGCACAGTTTGCATGTCAATTTATGTAATTTGCAGCTGGGAGAATGTTTCAGTGACTAAAACAATTTCTTTCCTTCAGACTAGGTCCCCTGCTGAGGCAGTTTGCTAGTTTTATTTTTTGCGCAAATGAGCCAGCATGTCTTAATCGATAGTAGATAGGTTCGGTTTTCAGCTAAATGAGCTTGAAACAAGACAGGGAAAAATGTAATTGTATAGACAGCCTAAGTAAGCCTCCGTACCTAAATACATGAATACAAATAAAACAATTACACAAATAACTTGAGGATTATTCTCTCAAATGTGGTCAGCAGTAGATACTCCAATACGTATTTAGTATAAAGACATTAACATACTTACATATTTACATATGATATGGAATGACGTGTGTAATCTGTCACTAAGGGATCATGTCAAAACATCGGTGTGTGATACTACATCAAATTTTATTCATGGGGTGCAGGGGGGGTTAGGTGCAGTGGAGTTAGGTGCAGTGGAGTTAGGTGCAGGGGAGTTAGGTGCAGTGGAGTTAGGTACAGAGGAGTTAGGTGCAGTGGAGTTAGGTGCAGGGGAGTTAGGTGCAGTGGAGTTAGGTGCAGTGGAGTTAGGTGCAGTGGAGTTAGGTGCAGGGGAGTTAGGTGCAGGGGGGTTACGTGCAGTGGAGTTAGGTGCAGTGGAGTTAGGTGCAGGGGAGTTAGGTGCAGTGGAGTTAGGTGCAGGGGAGTCAGGTGCAGTGGAGTCAGGTGCAGGGGAGTTAGGTGCAGTGGAGTTAGGTGCAGTGGAGTTAGGTGCAGAGGAGTTAGGTGCAGTGGGGTTTGGTGCAGGGGGGTTTGGTGCAGGGGGGTTATGTGCAGGGGGGTTAGGTGCAGAGGAGTTAGGCGCAGTGGAGTTAGGTGCAGTGGAGTTAGGTGCAGGGGGGTTAGGTGCAGTGGGGTTAGGTGCAGTGGGGTTAGGTGCAGGGGGGTTAGGTGCAGGGGGGTTAGGTGCAGGGGAGTTAGGTGCAGTGGAGTTAGGTGCAGGGGGGGTTAGGTGCAGGGGGGTTACGTGCAGGGGAGTTAGGTGCAGGGGGGTTATGTGCAGTGGAGTTAGGTGCAGTGGAGTTAAGTGCAGAGGGTTTAGGTGCAGGGGGGTTAGGTGCAGGGGGGTTAGGTGCAGGGGAGTTAGGTGCAGAGGAGTTAGGTGCAGGGGGGTTAGGTGCAGGGGAGTTAGGTGCAGGGGAGTTACGTGCAGGGGAGTTACGTGCAGGGGAGTTAGGTGCAGGGGAGTTAGGTGCAGGGGAGTTAGGTGCAGGGGAGTTAGGTGCTGTGGAGTTAGGTGCAGAGGAGTTAGGTGCAGGGGGGTTAGGTGCAGGGGAGTTAGGTGCAGGGGAGTCACGTGCAGGGGAGTTAGGTGCAGGGGAGTTAGGTGCAGGGGAGTTAGGTGCAGTAGAGTTAGGTGCAGAGGAGTTAGGTGCAGGGGAGTTAGGTGCAGTGGAGTTAGGTGCAGTGGAGTTAGGTGCAGAGGAGTTAGGTGCAGGGGGGTTAGGTGCAGGGGAGTTAGGTGCAGGGGGGATTAGGTGAAGGGTAGTTAGGTGCAGGGGCGTAGCAGCTGATTTCTTTAATGTTGTACATTGATTTTTTTTTATTAAATAAATTTAATTCCCATTGTCTATTTACATTATTGTCAGAATCCTTAAATTTGGAAAACCAAATTTAAGGATTCTGACAAAGTTTAATTGGCTTTAAGATTATAATTATAATCGCAAGTAATGTTCACATTTTTAACATGGCTGGCACTGAAACATATACAAAGCTATTGTGCCTTACACTGTGTAATTACATTATTAAACAAACCCATTAATTTAACTCAGAACAGCGACAGGAATGGCAGATTTACTTCATCATTAATACGTGTCATGCAATTAGTTGTGATTGTGTTGAATTACAATTATATTCACCTTTCTCCAGTCTTTCTCTCCAGTCTCCAAGGTTTAACCTACATCACTTGCAGTGTTGTTGCTAAAAGCACATAAGGACTCATTTCAGCAAAAGCCCTTCACAAAAAGAATATTTTTATTTGGTATTATTATAATATGTAGGCTATATACTGTATGCAGCAAGACGAAACAAAGTGAAGCAGCCAACATGTAATGGTATTGAAAACTATTAAAAACTAGTGATTGTTCTAAGTTTGGCCAGCTGAGTTTTATTGTCGGGCAAGTGCACTGACAAAAAAATTTATGGATATTATGTCCCATAATTGTGCATTAGGTATTTTTAAACCATGTTTTTCTGATTACGTAAATAGTCATCATGTCACCCTCAAGGTTGTTTGATTTTACCAATCATCAGTTCAACATATATATATATATATATATATATATATATATATATATATATATATATATATATATATATATATATACATATCTGTCATAATGCTTCAGCTTTTCAAAAAGTCTGCTTGGCAAGCAGACTTTTTGGTTATCAAAATAATATGGCGAATGTAGGAAGTGATAACGCAAAGTCAGATTGATGAGATGATGATTTTGGGCAAGGACAGGCGATAGAAATGATGACCTGTCTGATAAAAACGATTTGAAACCGTGGTAGTCCATTGGGCCAGCATAATATGAAAAATTGTGGCCCGAACTGGCCCGACAGCCCCCCAAAAGGTACCATGCCAGTGTTAATGTCAAGGCCTGTATTGTCCAGGGTTGATGTAGGTCAAAGTGTCGTGCAACAGGTTTTGTGTCATGTCATACATCAGCGTTATAAGATTATCCCTGGGCAGATTTGGGGTCAATTACATTGTAATTGGAGTTTGAGTGGTAATTCCAATTCCGGAATGGGTAAAAATGTACTTGGTATTTTCAATTACTTTTTAGTTCATTTTCAATTACTTTTCAATTAATATTTTTTTACTCAAATTATTCCCTACAAATAATCAATAAAATATAATATGTTACATATATCATATTTGTTTGTCATTATTTATCATAATATACTCAAATTAAATAGAGCTGCTCTAAAATATGTGTTATTTTCGGGCTATGACCATGTCTATGGTTGCTCTGTTCACATAAAGTTATTTCTATATGGAATTGATAATTGGAATTAGAATTGATAATTGGAATTAGAATTGGTATTGATATTTTGGAATTTAATTTGGTATTTTTGAATTGATATAATGTAATTGATGCCAGGTCTGATGTAGACGCAGTCTTCCATCAGTCTGCATTTCAATGTGTGTCTGCCCATTCTTGTAGACGTTCTTCCTGCGTTACGCCGGAGACAACTTTGCTTTCCGGTGCAAACGCGATAAGGGGTGCGAAATCATAACGGCCACTCGCACTCAGTGCAAGTATTGCCGCTACCAGAAGTGTCTCCACGTCGGGATGACGCGCAAAGGTGAGTGTCCTTTCTGGTGACACGATACCGACAGTACACGTAATAATAACACAGATATTGATAACAATCAATACAGGATGAGTGACATAAAAATTATTGGTCTGTCTGCCACAGAAACTGCTCAGAATGAATGACTTGTGGCAACTCTGGTGGTTGTCGTAACAATCATTGCAGAGCAGTTTCATGGCCGTGACAGTGACAAGACGTCCCAATCGTGGTCCGAATTTAAATACTCAGAATTTATTTTTGTTTCATGTCAACAAAGACAAATCAAAATTGCAAAACCACAAAAATCTATTTATTTGTTGCACACAGTAAAATATTTGTAGGAATGTTTTACTTGAGTAAGTATTCATGTTAGTCACATTACGTAATCCACCCAACCCTAGGATAAAAATACATACCTCAGTATGCTATCTTTACATAGACTAACACTGCGCTGTGACACTGTGAAAACCAACATTGTTACAGCTTCTTAAACATGAATGAAAATATGATATGAGGATACATTAATAGTGCATGTATTGACAACAAACTGGACCGATGCTGTAAGCCCTCCCATGCAAGGCATCACAGCTGGTCTTTCAAATCATCTACAATTTGACCACGAATGAGCAGAATGTATGAAAAATCTAAGTTGAAAGAACACTGTGAAATGATCATGTCAAGATGACCCCCACTGGCCATACAGACAGTGTGGTGAGATAAAAAGTATTTTATTGCAGCCATATAATTTTGACCACTGTGAAGATAGGAAGTTACAAAGGTCACAATATCACCATTACTTGTTAAGAGTGCCGAGTTAACAAAATTTTGCCATTGGCTTTATTATTCTGCACCAGTGAAGTTGTGTTTCTATAATTGATGATGTGGTGGTGGGAGATATGGGGGGGGACGGGGGTTCCGGCTGATATGCATAAAATGTCCAATGTGCAGATACACATACGAAGAGAGGAAGTTATCAGCACACTCTTACATACGCACATGTATAGATTTTTAGTATATAATATTCACGTAGGTACATATACTTCATGACGGCAGGGGAGCATATAATTATAAGTACAAAACAAGACATGGTTTGGGTGAACTTGTAGATCATTTAATGCCAAAACATCACGTGTTCAATAAAAACGTACTATTAAATACACATGATAATGTCTCCCTCTGTTCAAGATCTATGAGTGACTAATGCTAAAATCTAAAATACTAGCTAAAAAAAAAATTTCTACATGGCACCCACAATGGCAGGATGTGTGAGCGAGAAACGTGAAGGAGGGTGTGCTACACCCGCAGCTGCAAGGTTCAGGGCCTTGTCGATGAGGCACGAAGTGGGTTATATAGGCGGCCGGTGCGGGTGTTCATGGGAAAAACGATTCCTGCTAATCAGCAGAACTTACAAATAATTAATGATACTGCCAACTGGCACACGTTAACAGTAATTAGACAAAGAACAACGCACGGTATCAAATTACACTTATTGTGTAAATAAAGATATATATATTTTTAAATCTCATCATTTAATTAACATTAATCTATGAATATTAGTAAATTAATCTATATCACATATCATGAAACAATGCAATGTTTACTCGTTAAAGGTGTGTATTTGGTTATACTCCATCAACTTGAAAAGGGTATAATTTTGCGTAACTGGTGGAATGTGACTCCCATCAAAAAGGGTGTATATTTCAATCCTCTCAACATGAAGAGGATATATATTTTTTGTAGAAGTCTAATACATGTTTAGGGGGTCAGTTAGATAAATTCTCAAGGGTGGTATACTGGCAGTGTATTGGGTGGCTCCCCCTAGGGGTGTAGCTGTTCATATCTATGTGTTCATTCACTGGGCTGTATAAAATTACTGAATACCTGGCTACAGACAATGGTGGTATTAAGTGAGCAAATAGCTTATGTGCAGTAACTGCAGCATGGCTGAATGCTTCCTGGAAAAGTTGTACTGGAATGAACAGGCCTGCCAAAGGGTGAAGCGTAAAGTGGGTGTCAAATAATCATGTGTCACCATCAGTCACTTGTAAATGCTTTACTCAGTTTTGCTGTAATTAAGGTCTGTTGTATTGCAGCCATTTGTAAAATGACTGGTGTTTCTGTCAGGTTGAGTTTGTCTGTATAGAGCTGAGAATGTGTTATTGCTTGAATCTGAACTTAGGCCACCTGCGCTGTGAGTACTGGACATTTCTGTCAAGCGGAATTGATCACTCAGTAAAGATAATTCGAGAATTCCCATTAGTAGGTCAGGACAGTGTATGTGACATCTGCAGTGAGGCTGAATAAATCGGGACAGATCAGTATTTGTTTTTTCATATGGGACACAAAATAATGATTCTCATTTAATTACATTGGCACCCGTTGCGGCATAAAATCCTAAAAAAATTTCTCGTGAAAATCAATATGGCAGATGCTCCCTGTCAGATGTCACCAAAAACATTTTGTGTACACAAGCAGGGGATCCTTCCTTCACTGACAGGGATCCTTCCTTCACTGACAGGGATCCTTCCTTCACTGACAGGGATCCTTCCTTCACTGACAGGGATCCTTCCTTCACTGACAGGTCCATATTCTGCCAACCAGCAACTAGATATTTAACATTGTGTGCAACCAAAGTGTTGTAATCAGCAACCAAAGTATTGTAATCAGCAACTGAAGTGTTGTAATCAGCAACTGAAGTGTTGTAGTCAGCAACGGAAGTGTTGTAGTCAGCATCTGAAGTGTTGTAATCAGCAACTGAAGTGTTGTAGTCAGCAACTGAAGTGTTGTAGTCAGCAAATGAAGTGCTGTAGTCAGCAACTGAAGTGTTGTGGTCAACAACTGAAGTGTTGTGGTCAGCAACTGAAGTGTTGTGGTCAACAACTGGATAAAGTGCCTGTTGTGGTCAATAACTGAGGTGTTGTAGTCAGCAAATGTGCCCTTTTCCCTGACCAGAAACTACGTTTTTAAGATGCAAAAATCTTTGAAAAGGAGATACAGGCACTTTATCCATATGCCATGGAGATGGAAGTGGAAGGGGATACAGGCACTTTATTCATATGCCATGGAGGTGGAAGTAGAAGGGGATACAGGCACTTTATTCATATGCCATGGAGGTGGAAGGGGATACAGGCACTTTATCCATATGCCATGGATGTGGAAGGGGATGCAGGCTCTTTATCCATATGCCATGGAGATGGAAGTGGAAGGGGATACAGGCACTTTATTCATATGCCATGGAGGTGGAAGTGGAAGGGGATACAGGCACTTTATTCATATGCCATGGAGGTGGAAGTGGAAGGGGATACAGGCACTTTATCCATATGCCATGGAGATGGAAGTAGAAGGGGATACAGGCACTTTATTCATATGCCATGGAGGTGGAAGTGGAAGGGGATACAGGCACTTTATCCATATGCCATGGAGGTGGAAGTGGAAGGCGATACAGGTACTTTATTCATATGCCATGGAGGTGGAAGGGGATACAGGCACTTTATTCATATGCCATGGATGTGGAAGGGGATACAGGTTCTTTATCCATATGCCATGGAGATGGAAGTAGAAGGGGATACAGGCACTTTATTCATATGCCATGGGGGTGGAAGTGGAAGGGGATACAGGCACTTTATCCATATGCCATGGATGTGGAAGGGGATACAGGCTCTTTATCCATATGCCATGGAGATGGAAGTGGAAGGGGATACAGGCACTTTATTCATATGCCATGGAGGTGGAAGTGGAAGGGAATACAGGCACTTTATTCATATGCCATGGAGGTGGAAGTGGAAGGGGATACAGGCACTTTATCCATATGCCATGGATGTGGAAGGGGATGCAGGCTCTTTATCCATATGCCATGGAAGTAGAAGGGGATACAGGCACTTTATTCATATGCCATGGAGGTGGAAGTGGAAGGGGATACAGGCACTTTATTCATATGCCATGGAGGTGGAAGTGGAAGGGGATACAGGCACTTTATCCATATGCCATGGAGATGGAAGTAGAAGGAGATACAGGCACTTTATTCATATGCCATGGAGGTGGAAGTGGAAGGGGATACAGGTACTTTATTCATATGCCATGGAGGTGGAAGTGGAAGGGGATACAGGCACTTTATTTATATGCCATGGAGATGGAAGTAGAAGGGGATACAGGCACTTTATTCATATGCCATGGAGATGGAAGTAGAAGGGGATACAGGCACTTTATTCATATGCCATGGAGATGGAAGTAGAAGGGGATACAGGCACTTTATTCATATGCCATGGAGATGGAAGTAGAAGGGGATACAGGCACTTTATTCATATGCCATGGAGATGGAAGTAGAAGGGGATACAGGCACTTTATTCATTTGCCATGGAGATGGAAGTAGAAGGGGATACAGGCACTTTATTCATATGCTATGGAGGTGGAAGGGGATACAGGCACTTTATCCATATGCTATGGAGGTGGAAGTGGAAGGTGATACAGGCACTTTATTTATATGCCATGGAGATGGAAGTAGAAGGGGATACAGGCACTTTATTCATATGCCATGGAGGTGGATACAGGCACTTTATTCATATGCCATGGAGGTGGAAGTGGAAGGGGATACAGGCACTTTATTCATATGCTATGGAGGTGGAAGTAGAAGGGGATACAGGCACTTTATTCATATGCTATGGAGGTGGAAGGGGATACAGGCACTTTATTCATATGCTATGTAGGTGGAAGGGGATACAGGCACTTTATTTATATGCCATGGAGATGGAAGTAGAAGGGGATACAGGCACTTTATTCATATGCCATGGAGGTGGATACAGGCACTTTATTCATATGCCATGGAGGTGGAAGTGGAAGGGGATACAGGCACTTTATTCATATGTTATGGAGGTGGAAGTAGAAGGGGATACAGGCACTTTATTCATATGCTATGGAGGTGGAAGGGGATACAGGCACTTTATTCATATGCTATGTAGGTGGAAGGGGATACAGGCACTTTATCCATATGCCATGGAGATGGAAGTAGAAGGGGATACAGGCACTTTATTCAAATGCCATGGAGGTGGAAGTGGGAGGAGATACAGGTACTTTATTCATATGCCATGGAGGTGGAAGGGGATACAGGCTCTTTATCCATATGCCATGGAGGTGGAAGTAGAAGGGGATACAGGCACTTTATTCATATGCCATGGAGATGGAAGTAGAAGAGGATGCAGGCACTATATTCATATGCCATGGAGGTGGAAGTAGAAGGGGATACAGGCACTTTATTCATATGCCATGGAGGTGGGAGTAGAAGGGGATACAGGCACTTTATTCATATGCCATGGAGATGGAAGTAGAAGGGGATACAGGCACTTTATTCATATGCTATGGAGATGGAAGTAGAAGGGGATACAGGCACTTTATTCATATGCCATGGAGATGGAAGTAGAAGGGGATACAGGCACTTTATTCATATGCTATGGAGGTGGAAGGGGATACAGGCACTTTATCCATATGCTATGGAGGTGGAAGTGGAAGGGGATACAGGCACTTTATTTATATGCCATGGAGATGGAAGTAGAAGGGGATACAGGAACTTTATTCATATGCCATGGAGGTGGATACAGGAACTTTATTCATATGCCATTGAGGTGGAAGTGGAAGGGGATACAGGCACTTTATTCATATGCTATGGAGGAGGAAGGGGATACAGGCACTTTATTCATATGCTATGGAGGTGGAAGGGGATACAGGCACTTTATTCATATGCTATGTAGGTGGAAAGGGATACAGGCACTTTATCCATATGCCATGGATATGGAAGTAGAAGAGGATACAGGCACTTTATCCATATGCCATGGAGATGGAAGTAGAAGGGGATACAGGCACTTTATTCATATGCCATGGAGGTGGAAGTGGAAGGGGATACAGACACTTTATTCATATGCCATGGAGGTGGAAGGGGATACAGGCACTTTATTCATATGCCATGGAGGAGGAAGTGTGAGGGGATACAGGCACTTTATTCATATGCCATGGAGGAGGAAGTGGAAGGGGATACAGGCACTTTATCCATATGCCATGGATGTGGAAGGGGATACAGGCTCTTTATCCATATGCCATGGAGATGGAAGTAGAAGAGGATACAGGCACTTTATTCATATGCCATGGAGATGGAAGTAGAAGGGGATACATACACTTTATTCATATGCCATGGAGGTGGAAGGGGATACAGGCAGTTTATCGATATGCCATGGAGGTGGAAGTAGAAGGGGATACAGGCACTTTATCCATATGCCATGGAGGTGGAAGTGGAAGGGATACAGGCACTTTATCCATATGCCATGGATGTGGAAGGGGATACAGGCTCTTTATTCATATGCCATGGAGATGGAAGTAGAAGAGGATACAGGCACTTTATCCATATGCAATGGAGATGGAAGTAGAAGAGGATACAGGCACTTTATTCATATGCCATGGAGATGGAAGTAGAAGGGGATACAGACACTTTATTCATATGCCATGGAGGTGGAAGGGGATACAGGCACTTTATCCATATGCCATGGAGGTGGAAGTAGAAGTGGATACAGGCACTTTATTCATATGCCATAAAGGTGGAAGTAGAAGGGGATGCAGGCACTTTATTCATATGCTATGGAGATGGAAGTAGAAGGGGATACAGGCACTTTATTCATATGCTATGGAGATGGAAGTAGAAGGGGATACAGGCACTTTATTCATATGCCATGGAGATGGAAGTAGAAGGGGATACAGGCACTTTATTCATATGCCATGGAGGTGGAAGTGGAAGGGGATACAGGTACTTTATTCATATGCCATGGAGGTGGAAGTGGAAGGGGATACAGGCACTTTATTTATATGCCATGGAGATGGAAGTAGAAGGGGATACAGGCACTTTATTCATATGCCATGGAGATGGAAGTAGAAGGGGATACAGGCACTTTATTCATATGCCATGGAGATGGAAGTAGAAGGGGATACAGGCACTTTATGCATATGCTATGGAGATGGAAGTAGAAGGGGATACAGGCACTTTATTCATATGCCATGGAGATGGAAGTAGAAGGGGATACAGGCACTTTATTCATTTGCCATGGAGATGGAAGTAGAAGGGGATACAGGCACTTTATTCATATGCTATGGAGGTGGAAGGGGATACAGGCACTTTATCCATATGCTATGGAGGTGGAAGTGGAAGGTGATACAGGCACTTTATTTATATGCCATGGAGATGGAAGTAGAAGGGGATACAGGCACTTTATTCATATGCCATGGAGGTGGATACAGGCACTTTATTCATATGCCATGGAGGTGGAAGTGGAAGGGGATACAGGCACTTTATTCATATGCTATGGAGGTGGAAGTAGAAGGGGATACAGGCACTTTATTCATATGCTATGGAGGTGGAAGGGGATACAGGCACTTTATTCATATGCTATGAAGGTGGAAGGGGATACAGGCACTTTATTTATATGCCATGGAGATGGAAGTAGAAGGGGATACAGGCACTTTATTCATATGCCATGGAGGTGGATACAGGCACTTTATTCATATGCCATGGAGGTGGAAGTGGAAGGGGATACAGGCACTTTATTCATATGCTATGGAGGTGGAAGTAGAAGGGGATACAGGCACTTTATTCATATGCTATGGAGGTGGAAGGGGATACAGGCACTTTATTCATATGCTATGTAGGTGGAAGGGGATACAGGCACTTTATCCATATGCCATGGAGATGGAAGTAGAAGGGGATACAGGCACTTTATTCAAATGCCATGGAGGTGGAAGTGGGAGGGGATACAGGTACTTTATTCATATGCCATGGAGGTGGAAGGGGATACAGGCTCTTTATCCATATGCCATGGAGGTGGAAGTAGAAGGGGATACAGGCACTTTATTCATATGCCATGGAGATGGAAGTAGAAGAGGATGCAGGCACTTTATTCATATGCCATGGAGGTGGAAGTGGAAGGGGATACAGGCACTTTATTCATATGCTATGGAGGTGGAAGGGGATACAGGCACTTTATTCATATGCCATGGAGGTGGAAGTAGAAGGGGATACAGGCACTTTATTCATATGCCATGGAGATGGAAGTATAAGGGGATACAGGCACTTTATTCATATGTCATGGAGATGGAAGTGGAAGGGGATACAGGCATTTTATTTATATGCCATGGAGATGGAAGTAGAAGGGGATACAGGCACTTTATTCATATGCCATGGAGGTGGAAATGGGAGGGGATACAGGCACTTTATTCATATGCCATGGAGATGGAAGTGGAAGGGGATACAGGCATTTTATTTATATGCCATGGAGATGGAAGTAGAAGGGGATACAGGCACTTTATTCATATGCCATGGAGATGGAAGTAGAAGGGGATACAGGCACTTTATTCATATGCTATGGAGATGGAAGTAGAAGGGGATACAGGCACTTTATTCATATGCTATGGAGATGGAAGTAGAAGGGGATACAGGCACTTTATTCATATGCCATGGAGATGGAAGTAGAAGGGGATACAGGCACTTTATTCATATGCTATGGAGATGGAAGTAGAAGGGGATACAGGCACTTTATTCATATGCCATGGAGATGGAAGTAGAAGGGGATACAGGCACTTTATCCATATGCCATGGAGATGGAAGTAGAAGGGGATACAGGCACTTTATTCGTATGCTATGGAGATGGAAGTAGAAGGGGATACATGCACTTTATTCATATTCCATGGAGATGGAAGTAGAAGAGGATGCAGGCACTTTATTCATATGCTATGGAGATGGAAGTAGAAGGGGATACAGGCACTTTATTCATATGCTATGGAGATGGAAGTAGAATGGGATACAGGCACTTTATTCATATGCCATGGAGATGGAAGTAGAAGGGGATACAGGCACTTTATTCATATGCCATGGAGGTGGAAGTGGAAGGGGATACAGGTACTTTATTCATATGCCATGGAGGTGGAAGTGGAAGGGGATACAGGCACTTTATTTATATGCAATGGAGATGGAAGTAGAAGGGGATACAGGCATTTTATTCATATGCCATGGAGATGGAAGTAGAAGGGGATACAGACACTTTATTCATATGCCATGGAGATGGAAGTAGAAGGGGATACAGGCACTTTATTCATATGCCATGGAAGTGGAAGGGGATACAGGTACTTTATTCATATGCCATGGAGGTGGAAGTGGAAGGGGATACAGGTACTTTATTCATATGCCATGGAGATGGAAGTAGAAGGGGATACAGGCACTTTATTCATATGCCATGGAGATGGAAGTAGAAGGGGATACAGGCACTTTATTCATATGCCATGGAGGTGGAAGTGGAAGGGGATACAGGTACTTTATTCATATGCCATGGAGGTGGAAGTAGAAGGGGATACAGGCACTTTATTCATATGCCATGGAGATGGAAGTAGAAGGGGATACAGGCACTTTATTCATATGCCATGGAGGTGGAAGTGGAAGGGGATACAGGTACTTTATTCATATGCCATGGAGATGGAAGTGAAACAGTGATCTATGCCCAAATGAGATATTTGTAGTTTGTGTGAATACATCCAACACCAAGCATATTATTGTATGCCTATAAAGACAATAGGAGAGAACAAAGTTTATGTATGGCAATGATGCCATACTTGCTTCCTATATTATATGGCAGTAAAATGGTGTGTTACTTTCTATCCCAGCCTGCAATGCATGGCTAAAATGTTCTTCCATGAGTTTGTTGCTGAGAGAAGATTGACATCTGTTGCATTGGTGAATGGTGATGAAACAGGTTATAGTATATTAAAGTAAACAAGACCCTGCATGCTTAGTTAGCAATTCTTATGGCCCATTTAATTATACAGTTGTTATGGTACATTATACAGTTGTTATGGTGCAATAAAAAGTTGTTATGATCAGGGGTGAAAACTAACATTTTTGTCCATCAGCCCAATTGGGCTGGTAAGTTTCAAAATCTACCGGTGTTTGTGTTTCCAGAGCGTCCATCCCATGTCCAGCTGAGGGACGGTCAGCAGCAGTGCGTGGTCTGTCTTGATCTGGCCAATGGGGTGCACTTTGGCGCTGTCACCTGCGAGGGGTGTAAGGTAAGGGCGTGGGGGTTTGGCAGGGTGGAGCTATGATAGTGGGGTAGGGTGAGCAGCGCAGACCTCATTAGACATGGCATGAAACTCTCGTGCAATTAAAATATAAGATGTAGAATTTCATTAAAAATTAACTATGAAATATGGTGAATGTTTTCTTGATTCACGAGATATGGTGAATGTTTTCTTGATTCACCAACAAATATTTTATTGTTAGTTAGAGGTTTTGGCAGTAAAGTTTGTAGTAATGTTGATTTTGATTGTAACAACAATTTTTAAACAAATAATATAATGTGAATTACTTAATATAAATTTTTTTACCGCTCAGTTATTTACAATTTTAATTATTAAATGAGTTTGCCATCACTAACAGTGACAAAGTGCGTAAGATATAAATATTAAATCTTGCTACTCTAAAAAGCTACATTATTCACGCATTCATTTTAATTTTGCAGAAGTTTTTCCGGCGCGGTTTGACAGAACACGAGTCATATCAGTGCAAGTTGGACAAGACCTGTCCCATCAACCCTCGTACTCGCAACGCCTGCCGTTACTGTCGCTACCAGAAGTGTATCAATGTGGGCATGTCACGCGAAGGTAGATTTACGATCTTGTGTACCGACTGCGTCACGCATATACACTGAGTAATGATATGAGTCCAGCTCACAAATGTTATGCGCTTACTTTTGTTCATCATCGGCTATGCAGAAATTCTCAAATTTAATGAATTCACACGTCCTGTCAAGTGTGTGCTGGAATTATCTATAAAGCCTACCATTTTATTTCAGTGAAAATTAATATTGATCATTTAAACAATCTTATAAAAATTGGGAGCAATTTATGGATACTTTTGCATGTTATGGATATTTTGAGCTTGGCAGTGTTTTAGCTGAACAATAGTGATGCTTCTTGCTGCATATGTGTTTCCATCTGCCAACAGGACGTATGCTAGAGGCACATGTAGGTTTGATAAAGTTTGATTTGCTCATTATTTGAAACTGTAAGAAAATTTTTTAACTATAAAGAAAATCGCTGATGGATTATATATTGTACCTACCAGGGTTGGCATGTAACGAAGTAAAAGTACTTCGTTACAATACTTGAGTAGTTATTTCAAGTAATTGGCGTGTAACGAAGTAAAATTTTGACTAAATACTTTTTACTTGTAACAAAGTAGTTTTATCTAAAGTAACGCGACTTTTTACTCCGTTACTTTTATTTACTTTGCAATATATTTTCGTTACATTTTTTGCCGAAACCGTTGCTGCCGGTGGCGCTCCACCGTCAACAACATTTCAAAAACTTTTCATAGTCGCCAGGCCAAAAGCTAATAATATCATTCAATCGCATGCCAGTTCGCGATCATATTTGCATGCATACCTCTCTTCGGGAAATCAACGCAACCACTGTTTTATATCTACGTCAGTGAACGAAGTCTGCCAAATATTGGCATAGGTCAGGTCAAGGCCGTTGACATGAAATGTCACTTCGAGCACACAACGCTTCAATGCCATCTCAAACCACAATGCAAATGTCTCCGTTGCACCATATAAACTATTAATGAGTAAGTTTCCAACACGTATTATAAATATTAAAATTTGCAATTTCGACAATGTATTGATAATCCCCATACACTGACACAATTCTGATATTCGTGAACGAACGCGCATCATGGATCAAGAACGAGAACCGATTTTCGCCCATTGGCATTGCCATTGTCAGCAACGGCCTTACCGGCTTACATCAGTGTTAAACAGCATTTTATTTTCATGAATAAAATTCATATTGCAATGTTTAATAAATTCATAGTAATGATTACTCCACAGAACTAAACAGTAAAGAATTGATACTCTGCCATTTGACAGCATCCTTTCCCAGCAATGGCTTATTCAAGCTGACCCATAAATAATATCAAAGACAGGGACAGGGGCCCTGACAGGTCACTTTTAATTGCAATTAGCAACAGCATTCCTCTGTTGCACTGGTCTGTCTTCTGATCAATTCTAGCCCCAGCTGGCACCAGGTAACCAACACAGCTAGCTGCTAAAGCTTGTTGTTTCAATGTTTGTGTGAGCTGATAAGACATGTCTGGGAAGACATGAGAAGGTGGGGGTTCACAAGCCAGATGGCTTCAGCCAGGCATCAAATGTCTTTGTTAATTTTACTATGGGCAGTGCTAGGTTGTATTACCTCTGACCAGTTTCCCTGAGAGGCTACTACTAGTACTGGACTGACCCTCTACCTACTCAGATACAATCACACCTGCCTATACATATCCTGTTGTACAATCTAGCTCCTCCCATACCTCAGTGGAACAGGTTGATAAAAAGACAGATTGTGCCTCATCATTAATTAAGTTCTGTATTTAGATGAAATTATTTGATGATGTGAGCTTTCATTAAAGATAATCTAATTTTCCAAGCATCCAAGTGAGCACCGTGTTCAATGGTGGCAGACCTATTGACCAGCTAAGGCTGTCTGGGAGCACATTGTTATAGGCAGAGTGGTTGCAAAACAGTTGTCAGATTCAAATTGTGTAATTTATATAATATTACTCATGATTTTGTTGTTATTTTTAAGTGTTGTACTTTTACTTCATGTACTAAAAGTAATTTTACCTTTTACTCAAGTACTTTTTTTTACAAAGTAATTTTTCTTTTACTCAAGTAGTTTTTAGGTGAATTACTTTTAGTTTTACTCAAGTACAAAATAAAAGTAATTCAGTCAACCCTGGTACCTACACAGTCTATTGGTGGCTTAAAACACTGCTGTTGAGATTACTATGTGTGTTTGTTTCTTCTTCAGCCATTCAGATGGGTCGACCATCAAAAGTGCGCTACTCGAGTGAATCCGGCCCCACGAACTTGAATCTAACCACAAACAATAGCAACGAGGCTGCAGATGTCACGTGCTCCAATAACGGTGCCCCGAGGGTGGATGGGACTGGGGCGGACCACGAGGGTGACCGTCGTAGCACGTCCCATTATGGGGGCAATTCATCAGACAGCACAAATCATGGGTACTACCATTCTGGTTCATCCAAAATTGCAGGCAATTCCTCCAATCCAGGTGACAACAGCTGTGACCACGAAGACAGTGGCCGCCGTCGGATGAGTTCGGCAGGAAGTAATATCAGTGCAAACGAGATGTGCGATGGACGGAAAACAACAGCGTGTGGTAAAAAGCAGCAACACGAGACATGCCCATTAGAGAACGGCACACAGATGCGGAATGGTATCGCGAACTACACGAGGGTAGCAACAATGGAGAATCACAATTCACTGCCCGACCTTGCCGTGACCTCTCCTGCTATGTCGTTCGATTTGACGCACGACAGCATAGGAAATGTCAGCGGTTACTTTCACGGTGGTTCGACGGTGCCGCCGGCGATGCCCACCCCAAATATCTTCTGCGACCTTGCCATCAAGACGGAGTGCGAAGAGCTGCCGTCGCCATGCGATTCCATGGATGAAGCAACTCCATCGATGATGGGGTTTGGCGACATGCGGGACCGGACCGAACAACTGGGCATTGATTTGGCGACAAACATGCTGTCCAGTGTCAGTGCAGATAATATGGGCAGTGGCTACCCAGTTGTTCAGAACATGCCCTCGAATTTTGTAAAATCCGAGCAACATAATAGTTGTCGGTCACCCGGGGTGCTGCAGCAGCCGTTTAACAGCAACATCAACTCGGGTTACAACAATGTCAACATCCGGAATCCAGTGTTGGTGGCGCCACATGGTAGGCAGATGTTCGGCGACAAGGAAAGGGTAAACAGCATGCGCATGCAGAACGGTTCCGGATTGGTCAGACATGGAGCTGTGCTGCCACCTAGAAGTGTGTGGGAAAATGATCAGTACGCGCAGGGCGATTTCGCCCGCTCTCCGCCTCAGAGATATCCACAGCCGCCTCGCCATGGGATGGAAACATTTGACATGGTACCAGAGATTGAAGGGGTAACGAAGCGACGCCGTTTATCAGCACCACCGTCACACCTTCAGACGCAACAGGAGTGTCATCACCCCGACGTCATCGGGTATGGCGGTTGTGACCAGATGCACCACCAGGTGCCATCGCCGGGGCAACGACTGGTGCAACATGTTCAGCCATCACCCCCACCGGCACAGAACATGTCGCACTTGACCCCACCCTCGCCCCTTCTGCACCACTCGCCCCAACCCCAGACGCCATCTCCCTTGCCCATGCAGCCCACCCCGCCCCTATCACAACCCCAGACCCCGTCTCCGCAGCAAACACCCCCGCCCATCATCGTTCACCACTCACAGTCACCAACACCACTACCTCTGACACCCCCGGTGGTGCTGTCACGCCTACAGGGCATCGGTAGTGGTTCGACACAGACACCGTTTCACCACCAGCTGCACCACCAGCAGCAAATGCAGCAGCAGTTAATGTTGCCGTTGCAGCAACAGCTGCAGCAGCGTCCGTTGCCTCAAAAACAGAAGCAGTGGCGATCAACTGAACCGTATCAAGCAAAGCAGGCAGCAGCAGAGGAACAACAACAACAACAACAACAGCAACAGCAACAGCAGCAGCAGCAGCAACAACAACAGCAGTTGCAGCAGCAACAACCGCAGGAGCAATCACAGGTATGATCATACACCTGTCTATTACATGTTTGTGTACATCAATAGTTTTCTGATCAATGCTAAAGCAAAACAAAATTGTTTTGGGGCTATGCGTCTGAAATTGTCACACCCGTGGTTTGTTCTAAAAGTGGGAGATCCTTGTCAGTTCTCCATTTAACTGGGGGCTGACATGTTATCTAGAGCAACTGATAAGCGCATGCGTAGTTCTATGAAATCAGTTAACCTAGATTATCTTTGTGACATATTATGGGTACATTCAAAATCAACACAGAGTCTTAATCAAATGGGCTGCTATGTTGGAAAGGGGACTAGTTTAGTAAACAAAGGAATAAGTGTGGCTGCCATGTTAGTGACATGTTTGTCTTGATGCGAGTCTCGTTGACCTTCATATTTGTGATTTGTATTAATTATTTTAACTTGTACAAATGGTAAAATGGTCTGTCTGTCTCTGCTGTCTGCCTGTCTATCTGTCCGTCCAATGAAATTAAGATGCTGTGTGTTCAACAAAGTTTTACTAGTAAACCACTGGTGTGATATTTTTAATTGTTGTTGCAAATGGTAATGTTATAGACCCAAAACCATGGTTTGTTTCCCTTTGTGTCTTTGCTGTATCCGTCCTGGTATCTAGAACACTTGATATTACCAGTGACCCATGAATCTGTAATGACAAAATACAGCTACTAAATTTAAATTTTGCAAAACATTTAACAAGAGATTTCACAAGATTGCCATCCCAAACAACAAGTTCCAGATGGAAAGTGGACAAGGAAGCCATTGGCTTATCAAGAGTCCAACAATTTTTGTCATCTATGTGTAGCCCGCCCTTATCATATATCTGTTAATTCTATTTTTAAACATATTCACACTACTAGCATTAACACAATCATTTGGCAGTTTGTTCCATTCATTTATCACCATCTGTGAGAAAGAGTACTTTCTCATGTCCAACCTACACTGTTCCTTAACTAAAGTTACACTAACAAAATTTAATAACATTTGCCATTTTTCTGACCATTTAACTAATTTATCTAGATCATCCTGTAAACTTTGTTTATCTGTATCATTAGTAACCTTTCTGAATACTTTTGTGTCATCTGCAAATTTAAGTACTTTGCTAGATATGTCATCTTCCAAATCATATAATTATGTATATTAAAAACAATATAGGGCCTAATACTGATCCCTGTTATACCCCACTCAAAACAGATTTCCAGTTTGAAATCTCACCATCTACTATTACTCTCTGTCTTCTGTGTGTAAGCCACTTTTCTATCCAGTTGATTACATCATTACCATGGGCTTTTAGTTTAAGTAACAATCTTTGATGTGGCACTTTATCGAAAGCTTTCTGAAAATCTAAATAGACAACATCCACTGGTGACCCATCATCTACCCACTTTGTAATTTCTTCCAAAAAACATAAGAGATTGGTTAGACATGACCTTGCTTTTAGGAACCCATGTTGAGATGTATTTATTAATTTATGTTTTACAAGGAATTTCACCATGTGGTCTCTAATTAATGTTTTGAGTAATTTACATGCAACTGATGTTAAACTCACTGGTCTGTAATTTTCTGGTTTATTCCTTGATCCTTTCTTAAATAGGGGTGTAATGTTTGCTTCTTTCCATTCTGCAGGAACTATTCCTTCTACTAGTGACAAGTTAAACACTTTTGCAAGTGGTGTACTAATTTGCTCAACAATTTCCTTAAGCAGTTTTGGTGGTATCCCATCAACTCCAGGTGACAATTTTCAAAACTTGACAGAAACTATTTAGTAGCAAACAACTGAATTTTACATGGATAATTATGTTATAAACTTCCTGAAAACATTGAGGCATAAATTCCACAGGGGAGACCCCTATCTGGTCGTTGAACTAATTGATAATAACTCTTTCCGTACCCACTTTATATGCTAATGAATGCACATATTAATTTATTGTCATACTACCTCCTCTTCGCCCCCCTAGGTGGTGCATAAGGCCACTTTATTTCGTCATGAGGATGACGATTTAAAGGAGCAACAAACACCAATGTGGTCGACGTCTGTCGCCTTCTCAAAATTTGTGGACCACACAAGCAGTAGCGCACCTGGAGGGCTCGGTGTAGCGCAGCAACTGTCGCAGGAGATCCTCTCAGGGATACAGGATGATACCGTGAAGCCAGGAACGCCGGTCGTCAGCTGCACCGAAAACATCGACATTGACGTGACTTACATGGACGGCTACTGGGTTGAGCCAAAGTTGCCTGACGAGAATGTCTTCTTCACCGAGTCGCACCGGTGGATCATCGACCATATCATGAAAGCATACAACAAATTCGTTGAAACGGGCACCAAGATCAACAAGCAGATCAACACTGAGTTTGAGGTTTGTGCCGACGTTAACACGAGTATGAGTACAGTTCGATGTGTTATTTATATCTCAGGAAACTTGTTTGTGTTCTCAGAATATTTTGGTTGACTCACTCGGTTTTTGTCAGTGGACTGACATTGCTACACACAACATATTCATAGAATACAAACTAGTTTCTTGAGAGGTCAATAACGTGTCATAGCATCCATCCATTCAACGATGAGTAAAGTTGCATTCACAATTTCACATAGAAAGGTAGACCGAGCTAATTCCATTCTAATTCCTGCTCCGGGAAAGCAGTTTCAATGGATGATTATATTACATTTGTCATTTTAGTTTAGGTAGATATGTTTCATTTTTTATTTAATTGAACTTAATTTAATTATAATTTTATTTTATTTAGAATAACAGGTTGAACTCATCAAGACCTTTGTGCATATCGTGTCCTTGTTGGTAAATCAGATCTAGTTGATCAGTGTCCAGTGATAAGTACCCTAGATGTAGTCAGCAGAAGATTTCATTGGTCGATGTGACAGATATACGATTTATTCAGGTGGATTCCATCATGGACATTGCTTGTTTCAAATATTGCAAAATGCATAAGAAATTTGCTAATCTGAAGAACTTCCTGTCTTATATGTCAACCGTCATACAGGAAATATGTAAAATCTAACCTCCACGGCGAGAAGAGTTCTACTGTCCGAGGTTGCCTTATTGTTGATATTTGCCATAGTAATTGTTCTACTACACATAGTGTCCATTTGCCGTGGTGATGCTTTCAGGAGTGGATGAAGGAGAACCCCAATGTTGATCCGGACAAGATTCCTCCAGAAGTTTTGCGGATAAAACTTGTACGACTCTACACATTGTCATCCGTGAATTACTGCGAGAGTTTGCCAGGTACGTGGATGCGTCACAGTATGTGTGTATACAGTCGAACCTCATTCATCTGACGCCATTAATTTGGAAGCATCGGTATCTGGACATCATTTCACATTTCAAAAACATTAATACTCACTGTTAATCAGGAAATCCATGTTCCAAATCCAGAAGATCAATTTGGGCATCAAACCTTAATTTTACTCAAAAACTGATATGCTGAATCGATCAACAAATATTTGCTCATTAACCGGTGTCTTTTCAGTTTTTTTAAATAATTTGAAGAGGTAATTGATTCAAACAGTCATAAAATAAGAACAATATACAGCAACATACTATTATTTACAGAGAATCAATTTTAGATACTTATTATCGTTCATGTTGAAGGAAAATTTGAATGATTCATCTACAGTTGTATCCAGAAAACTAATTATTCCATACATAATAACTGGGGACCATGTTGTCTGGATTATTGAGGTTTGGCTATAATTCACTTGCATTTAACAAAGTGTTTGTAGAGAAACATTTGTGCTGCACAAGTGCATATATTGTAGTTATCTCCAAACAGATGATATGTTCATTTTGACATTATATTAAAATAAAGCTTCTTGCAAGTTGTACCGTAATGAAACCATAAAAAGTGTTTATGTGGTATAATTTTTAAATAAAGGGTTTGGTCTAATTTTTTTTACATAATAGGAAATACATCTTTGTTAGAATTTACCCTGTGACATATGACACTGGGCAGTGTTGATGTCACAACAGTTATCCTGTGAGAATTTGAAATGTTTGCTAACAATATTATTTTTATGTAATTGTTGGCATTTTCATTCAACGTTTTTGTTCAGAATTGACTTCATTAGTTTGCATGTGGTCTACTCTCTCTAACAGATTTGCTATCATCATTAAATAATTTTAATTAATAATGTACATGATTTTAATCTGCAGAAGAAATATATATGATACAAAATGTTTGTGCCACAGGATTCCGTGAGCTGAACGAAACAGACCAGTACACAATCCTACGCTTTGGCCAGTCGCAAAGTCGCATTTTAGTTGCTGCGCAACACTGGTACGACCCTGATCTCGAAGAATTCCGCAACTTTTATCCGTGGAAACCAAGGCCTCCTCGCCCAGACTACAAGTTCCGTCAGGATGTTCTAAAATACTCAAGACTGATACGCTCTCTTGAAATGGACCTCATCGAGGCTTCACTGCTCAATGCGCTAGTTCTCGTTGCAGCCGGTAGGTAGCACTGTTAGTTTGTCATACATTTTTTTAGCCCTGTGTTTTAATGTCATTTGAATTAGATTTACAAAAAAGGTTCTTCCTAAATACAATTTTTGCTTATCTCATTTCAGGCTCATTTCAGGAAAAATCAAACCTACCTGGTATTCACTATGACATGCTAGCTCTAGTATCAACTATGACTTGCTAACTCTAGCACCCGCTATGACATGCCAGCTCTAGTATCAACTACGACATGCCAGCTCTAGTATCCACTACGACATGCCAGCTCTAGTATCCATTTCGACATGCCAGCGCTAGTATCCATTTTGACATGCCAGCTCTAGTATCCACGACGACATGCCAGCTCTAGTATCCACTACGACATGCCAGCTCTAGTAGCCACTACGACATGCCAGCTCTAGTATCCACTACGACATGCCAGCTCTAGTATCAACTATGACTTGCTAACTCTAGCACCCGCTATGACATGCCAGCTCTAGTATCAACTACAGCATGCCAGCTCTAGTATCCACTACGACATGCCAGCTCTAGTATCCACTACGACATGCCAGCTCTAGTATCCATTTCGACATGCCAGCTCTAGTATCCATTTTGACATGCCAGCTCTAGTATCCACGACAACATGCCAGCTCTAGTATCCATGTCGACATGCCAGCTCTAGTATCCATTTTGACATGCCAGCTCTAGTAACCACTATGACATGCCAGCTCTAGTATATACTACGACATGCCAGCTCTAGTATCAACTATGACTTGCTAACTCTAGCACCCGCTATGACATGCCAGCTCTAGTATCAACTACGACATGCCAGCTCTAGTATCCACTACGACATGCCAGCTCTAGTATCCATTTCGACATGCCAGCTCTAGTATCCATTTTGACATGCCAGCTCTAGTATCCACGACGACATGCCAGCTCTAGTATCCACTACGACATGCCAGCTCTAGTAGCCACTACGACATGCCAGCTCTAGTATCCACTACGACATGCCAGCTCTAGTATCCACTATGACATGCCAGCTCTAGTAGCCACTACGACATGCTAGCTCTAGTATCCACTACGACATGCCAGCTCTAGTATCCATTTCGACATGCCAGCTCTAGTATCCACGACGACATGCCAGCTCTAGTATCCACTATGATATGCCAGCTCTAGTAGCCACTATGACATGCCAGCTCTAGTATCCACTACGACATGCCAGCTCTAGTATCCATTTCGACATGCCAGCTCTAGTAGCCACTATGACATGCCAGCTCTAGTATCCACGACGACATGCCAGCTCTAGTATCAACTACAACATGCCAGCTCTAGTATCTACTACGACATGCCAGCTCTAGTAGCCACTACAACATGCCAGCTCTATTATCCACTACGACATGCCAGCTCTAGTATCAACTACAACATGCCAGCTCTAGTATCCACTACGACATGCCAGCTCTAGTAGCCACTACGACATGCCAGCTCTAGTATCCACTACGACATGCCAGCTCTAGTATCCATTTCGACATGCCAGCTCTAGTATCCACTACGTCATGCCAGCTCTATTATCCACTATGACATGCCAGCTCTAGTATCCACTACAACATGCCGGCTCTAGTATCCACTTCGACATGCCTGGTCTACTATCCACTACGATATGCCAGCTGTAGTATCCACCACCACATGCCAGCTCTAGTATCCACCACCACATGCCAGCTCTACTATCCACTACGACATGCCAGCTTTAGTATCCACTATGACATGCCAGCTCTAGTATCCATGATGACATGCTAGTTCTAGTATCCACCACGACATGCTAACTCAAGTATCCACTATAATATGCTAGCTCTAGTATCCACTACAACATGCTGGCTCTAGTATCCACTATAACAAGCTGGTCTAAATGCTTTATATACTATGACCTAAGGCTAATGACGCTTTATATACTATAACCTAAGGCTATAGACACTTTATATACTATGGCCTAAGGCTATAGATGCTTTATATACTATGACCTAAGGCTATAGACGCTTTATATACTATGATCTAATGCTATAGACGCTTTATATACTGTGACCTAAGGCTATAGACGCTTTATATAATATGACCTAAGGCTATAGGTGCTTTATATACTATGACCTAAGGCTATAGACAATTTATATAATATGACATAAGGCTATAGACGCCTTATATAGTACGGCATAAGGCTTATATACACATTCACAAGTTGCCTGATCTAACGATCAATTCTTTCACTGATTTCAACAAAAGTATGCACTCATTTATCAAACGGACTGTGCTTTTTACTTAAGATACGCTGTGTTGTGTTGTAGATTTCCCTGGCCTCAACAACTGCCCGGTGATTGAAGAGAAGCGGGCCGAAGTGTTGAGGGCCTTCCGCGCCTACACGACAGGTCAGCATTCACAACCTTATGCTTCAGGATTGCAACTGTTTTTTTTTAATATAGATCATGCGTGTTCTTCCATGTTGCTCCCTTTATAAAGGGGTGAGGCTAGTTCATGTACTGCTGCACCGCCCCAGCTGTTATCCCTTTCCTTGTTCCCTTTATAAAGGTGTGAGACTAGTTCATGTACTGCTGCACCACCCCAACTGTTATCCCTTTCCTTGTTCCCTTTATAAAGGGGTGAGGCTAGTTCATGTACTACTGCACCACCCCAGCTGTTATCTCTTTCCTTGTTCCCTTTATAAAGGGGTGAGGCTAGTTCATGTAGTGCTGCACCGCCCCAGCTGTTATCCCTTTCCTTGTTCCCTTTATAAAGGGGTGAGACTAGTTCATGTACTGCTGCACCGCCCCAGCTGTTATCCCTTTCCTTGTTCCCTTTATAAAGGGGTGAGACTAGTTCATGTACTGCTGCACCGCCCCAGCTGTTATCCCTTTCCTTGTTCCCTTTATAAAGGGGTGAGACTAGTTCATGTACTGCTGCACCGCCCCAGCTGTTATCCCTTTCCTTGTTCCCTTTATAAAGGGGTGAGACTAGTTCATGTAGTGCTGCACCGCCCCAGCTGTTATCCCTTTCCTTGCTCCCTTTATAAAGGGGTGAGACTAGTTCATGTACTGCTGCACCGCCCCAGCTGTTATCCCTTTCCTTGCTCCCTTTATAAAGGGGTGAGACTAGTTCATGTACTGCTGCACCGCCCCAGCTGTTATCCCTTTCCTTGCTCCCTTTATAAAGGGGTGAGACTAGTTCATGTACTGCTGCACCGCCCCAGCTGTTATCCCTGTCCTTGCTCCCTTTATAAAGGGGTGAGGCTAGTTCATGTACTGCTGCACCACCCCAGCTGTTATCCCTGTCCTTGCTCCCTTTATAAAGGGGTGAGGCTAGTTCATGTACTGGTGCACCGCCCCAGCTGTTATCCCTTTCCTTGTTCCCTTTATAAAGGGGTGAGACTAGTTCATGTACTGCTGCACCACCCCAGCTGTTATCCCTTTCCTTGCTCCCTTTATAAAGGGGTGAGACTAGTTCAAGTACTGCTGCACCACCCCAGCTGTTATCCCTTTCCTTGCTCCCTTTATAAAGGGGTGAGACTAGTTGATGTACTGCTGCACCACCCCAGCTGTTATCCCTGTCCTTGCTCCCTTTATAAAGGGGTGAGACTAGTTGATGTACTGCTGCACCACCCCAGCTGTTATCCCTTTCCTCTTCTCCCTATCCGCAGCCTTCTCCCTGCACCTGTCAGCCTCATCCTTACATCCCTCTTTATGCAGTCTTCCCATCTCAGTCTTCCCCTTTCCTATGGCCTGACTGTTTCACCCACTCTGCTCCCTATGACAGTCGGCCCGCCTCCATCGGCACCAACTGACCTGCCCATATCATCCAGCTTCTTCCCATTCTTCCTGTAGGGCTGAAATGCATCCCAATGTCTTCCCTAGGATGTTAACCTCCTTCATCTGCCATATATGCCAAATGGCTACCATCAATTCTGATATCTTACAGTGGCTTACATATGTTTCTGTAATAACATACCACATAATTTAACTTAACAATAATAAATCGTTGACAGGCATTATCTTTGTTTTGGTTGATGGGACACTGAATGTATTAGTATGTACAACATCTCACTTGGTTAAACAAATATCCTTACAAAATAAGAGTTACTAAGGTGACCTTTCACCTCTTAATATTTTTGAAAATAAAACTGGGACATTTTAATCATACAGAACCCCAACTAGCTGCATATCAGAAACCAATGAAAATAGTTGTACGGTCCATTTTAGTTTGAGCCTCTACATTGTTACATTACTGATTTAAAGCAAAACAAAAGTCATGGTTTTGGAGCCACGCACCTAAGAGATAATAAAAACTAACAGCACAACCGATAAGTGTATGCGCAGTTCTATGGAATCAGGTAACCAGAAAGTTCAGCATGTGTCTGTCTGTCTGTCTGTCTTTCTGTCTGTCTGTCTGTCTGTCTGTCCCATGAAATTAAGACGCTGTGTGTTCAACGAGGTTTTCCTAGTAAACCACTGGTGTGATATTTTTATTGTTGTTGTAAATGGTTATGTTTTAGTAACTCATATATGTGCTTATGCCCAAAACCATGACTTTTGTTTCCCTTTAACTCAAGGTTGGTTTTGTTGCAGTGAAGTATGGTACGCCGAACAGTCGTATCGAGGAATTGTTCCAGCACATTCCACAGCTGCGAGACATTGGTCTGTATCATCACAGAATGACGTTTTCGATGCCCTACGTGCCTGACAGTGAACAGGATGACACCATGGACTCATAGGAACCAGCATGTGTAGTGTTAGGGGTTGTGTTCAGGCCGTTCGCCTCGTCCAGTAATGTTAGCCCGTCATGCTAGGTGTATCCAACAGATGGCGCCACAGAAGACTCAGTATGCTGGTGCAAGTGTACAGTCGTGTCACCTGCTGGATTGTGTTGACAGTACTCAGGTTTTGTACAATGTTGTGGGTATCAGTAGCGTAATGGCGAGAGGATCGAGAGAGACAAGGAGATGGAGAGGGAGAGAGAGAGACGTGCGAGGTCATATCAGTTTTGAGTACTTGCCTGGAATGGTGGAATTGTGCTACAAAATGAAAGATAATGCTTTTGTTGTGATAAAATTCTTGGTTTAAGTGGGGTTGTCTTGAATTAAAGCTTGCCGCGCAGACCTCCAAGTGGCATAAAACAACTCATATGATATCAGCATGTAAATTGTTACTGAACTCTGTTAAATTCATATTATAGGACTTATAACTGCATTTCAG
This sequence comes from Lamellibrachia columna, assembly GCA_963662155.1. Taxonomy (NCBI): domain Eukaryota; kingdom Metazoa; phylum Annelida; class Polychaeta; order Sabellida; family Siboglinidae; genus Lamellibrachia; species Lamellibrachia columna. Next base: position 53,408,067 of record OY759264.1, read on the forward strand.
ATTTATAATTATTTTTGCTCAACACTGTCGAAGGGACAAAAAGTGTCTAAAAAATTCTCTAGAGCAAAAATTTTTGACCCTGAAAGGTAGCAATGCTTCCTTAAATAAGTTATATGATGTTGAAAATAAGAATTGTGTTGTTTGATGTGACAAACTGTGCCATATGTTGATTAAGGTGAGAACAGATGTGGAAAGATTTTGTTTGTGATGTTTGTCTGAGGAGTGGTCGTGTGCTCGAATCAATTACGTTGACTAGAAATGACAGATTTTAGTAAACTAAATGATGAAAGATCTCATACGTGTTTCATCTGTTAGGTAGATATTCAGGTTTTAGACATGCAGTTTAATGTGATGGTCGTTTATATTAGTTGGCCTAATTCAGGATGTTTTACGAAGGCTGTAGTTTTTTGTGCATCTGGTGGCCAGACGGTGCTTTGTCGTGGAAAATGTGCAGTTTATGAAATTATTTACTCTAGGTTGGAATTGTTTTGAAAAACCGACAAATGCCAATCTGTTCAAAAATATCATGGAAGTTGTGTCAGATTTTGACAGTTGTGATCAGGGCGTGCTTTTGTGTTTTCTACTGCAGAGTGGGGGAAGGGTCAAGAGGGTACTTTCATTGGTTAAAAAGCGGCAGTTATATAAAAAATGGCAATTTACTTACTGCTCAGAAAATCACCCTTTTATTGAACTGTTTGCTATTTGACCACTGAAAGTGCTCCTTTGGGCCCCATCAGCAAATTGTCCTTTTATGGACAAAAGGGCGTTATTATGCCCTTTTGTTAATCGAAAGTGCCCCTTTGGGCCATTGCCATATCAGTAAATTGTGTTTTTATAGGAACTGTTGCCCTCTATTCCATTGCGATTGCCTGCAGTGAAAGTTTAATTAATAGGAATAAAATGTCATGACAAAACAAATACCTATGTATAAACAGTAAAAGGGGTTGATGGGGGGACAAAGATTGGGGGAAGAGGGCAAGTTGGTTCAACCGGGGGCAAATGAAATGGCTGAGGGACAATGCCCTCAGTAATATGTAAACAAAAAGCCCTGGTTGTGAATCACAGTTGTTTGTGTCAAGCTTGTAGATAATCCTACAATCTAAGCTACCTCTGTTGTGCGACTAGAAATAGGTTGTACGCAAACGGTTTTTGTCGTTTCAGGATGAATGCTTAGCTTTGCGTTCTACTGCACGCAGCATGTGGTGGTGCCGCTGTGGTTGTATAAATTGTTATTTTAAGCGGTACCGCCTTTTTCACAGGGTGCTTCATCGAAGGGTTGCTGAAATTTGCGTACGCGCTAGTTTTAACATGTACAGAGAAGAGCATTTGTATTTTGTAGTACGCAAAGTGACTATTATCGGTGCCTGTACGTGGTGTTTGATGAGGAACATAAAGTTGTCTGTTTAGTCTATTCCTGTGACTGTTGTCTTCTGTCTTAAACTAGAACTGAAAATGTGGGATGCCAGTAACCAAAACCATACTAGCCGCCAGGTGTCTCCGCCTCCATCAGTACCCCTGGCAGATCAACATGTTGAAACATTGAATTTTCAGTTGCTGTGTTAATCAATACGACTGAGAGCTCAAAGTTATAAGGCCTACATACATGACTGCATACAGGCCTACATACAGGAACTTAATTTGAATTTGTTGTGGAACCGTCATCGCTGGTCAGACTGGTAATGATAGTCATGTCCTGGAAACGCTCTTTGAAGTTTGTGGTTCCCAGGAACACATTAACCAAGACAGGAAGTGGGACGAAGTACAAATCATTCAGCCTACATCCACACATGGCATGGGATAACCTGACAAATCTACATTTCAACAGGTCAATCTGCCAGGGGTACTGTAGTACTATTACCATCCCTGGCTAGCGAGGATGACCAGGGGTACTGTAGTACTACTACCACCCCTGGCAAGCGAGGATGACCAGGGATACTGTAGTACTACCACCCCTGGCTAGCAAGGATGACCAGGGGTACTGTAGTACTACCACCCCAGGCTAGCGAGGAAGACCAGGGGTACTGTAGTACTACCACCTCAGGCTAGCGAGGATGACCAGGGGTACTGTAGTACTACCACCCCTGGCTAGTGAGGATGACCAGGGGTACTGTAGTACTACCACCCCTGGCTAGCAAGGATGACCAGGTGTACTGTAGTACTACCACCCCTGGCTAGCGAGGATGACCAGGAGTACTGTAGTACTACCACCCCTGGCTAACGAGGATGACCAGGGGTACTGTAGTACTACCACCCCTGGCTAGCAAGGATGACCAGGTCTACTGTAGTACTACCATCCCTGGCTAGCAAGGATGACCAGGTGTACTATAGTACTACCACCCCTGGCTAGCGAGGATGACCAGGAGTACTGTAGTACTACCACCCCAGGCTAGCGAGGAAGACCAGGGGTACTGTAGTACTACCACCCCAGGCTAGCGAGGAAGACCAGGGGTACTGTAGTACTACCACCCCTGGCTAGCAAGGATGACCAGGTGTACTGTAGTACTACCACCCCTGGCTAGCAAGGATGACCAGGGGTACTGTAGTACTACCACCCCTGGCTAGCAAGGATGACCAGGTGTACTGTAGTACTACCACCCCTGGCTAGCAAGGATGACCAGGTCTACTGTAGTACTACCACCCCTGGCTAGCAAGGATGACCAGGTCTACTGTAGTACTACCACCCCTGGCTAGCGAGGATGACCAGGTGTACTGTAGTACTACCACCCCTGGCTAGCGAGGATGACCAGGAGTACTGTAGTACTACCACCCCTGGCTAGCAAGGATGACCAGGTGTACTGTAGTACTACCACCCCTGGCTAGCAAGGATGACCAGGGGTACTGTAGTACTACCACCCCTGGCTAGCAAGGATGACCAGGTCTACTGTAGTACTACCACCCCTGGCTAGCAAGGATGACCAGGTGTACTGTAGTACTACCACCCCTGGCTAGCGAGGATGACCAGGTCTACTGTAGTACTACCACCCCTGGCTAGCAAGGATGACCAGGGGTACTGTAGTACTACCACCCCTGGCTAGCGAGGATGACCAGGTCTACTGTAGTACTACCACCCCTGGCTAACGAGGATGACCAGGGGTACTGTAGTACTACCACCCCTGGCTAGCAAGGATGACCAGGTCTACTGTAGTACTACCACCCCTGGCTAGCAAGGATGACCAGGGGTACTGTAGTACTACCACCCCTGGCTAGCAAGGATGACCAGGTGTACTGTAGTACTACCACCCCTGGCTAACGAGGATGACCAGGGGTACTGTAGTACTACCACCCCTGGCTAGCAAGGATGACCAGGTCTACTTTAGTACTACCACCCCTGGCTAGCAAGGATGACCAGGGGTACTGTAGTACTACCACCCCTGGCTAGCAAGGATGACCAGGTGTACTGTAGTACTACCACCCCTGGCTAACGAGGATGACCAGGGGTACTGTAGTACTACCACCCCTGGCTAGCAAGGATGACCAGGTCTACTGTAGTACTACCACCCCTGGCTAACGAGGATGACCAGGTGTACTGTAGTACTACCACCCCTGGCTAGCAAGGATGACCAGGTGTACTGTAGTACTACCACCCCTGGCTAACGAGGATGACCAGGGGTACTGTAGTACTACCACCCCTGGCTAGCAAGGATGACCAGGTCTACTGTAGTACTACCACCCCTGGCTAACGAGGATGACCAGGGGTACTGTAGTACTACCACCCCTGGCTAGCAAGGATGACCAGGTCTACTGTAGTACTACCACCCCTGGCTAGCGAGGATGACCAGGTGTACTGTAGTACTACCACCCCTGGCTAGCAAGGATGACCAGGTGTACTGTAGTACTACCACCCCTGGCTAGCAAGGATGACCAGGTCTACTGTAGTACTACCACCCCTGGCTAGCAAGGATGACCAGGTCTACTGTAGTACTACCACCCCTGGCTAGCAAGGATGACCAGGTGTACTGTAGTACTACCACCCCTGGCTAGCAAGGATGACCAGGTGTACTGTAGTACTACCACCCCTGGCTAGCGAGGATGACCAGGAGTACTGTAGTACTACCACCCCTGGCTAGCGAGGATGACCAGGAGTACTGTAGTACTACCACCCCTGGCTAGCAAGGATGACCAGGTGTACTGTAGTACTACCACCCCTGGCTAGCGAGGATGACCAGGAGTACTGTAGTACTACCACCCCTGGCTAGCGAGGATGACCAGGTGTACTGTAGTACTACCACCCCTGGCTAGCGAGGATGACCAGGTGTACTGTAGTACTACCACCCCTGGCTAGCGAGGATGACCAGGAGTACTGTAGTACTACCACCCCTGGCTAGCGAGGATGACCAGGGGTACTGTAGTACTACCACCCCTGGCTAGCGAGGATGACCAGGTGTACTGTAGTACTACCACCCCTGGCTAGCGAGGATGACCAGGAGTACTGTAGTACTACCACCCCTGGCTAGCGAGGATGACCAGCTGTACTGTAGTACTACCACCCCTGGCTAGCGAGGATGACCAGGAGTACTGTAGTACTACCACCCCTGGCTAGCGAGGATGACCAGCTGTACTGTAGTACTACCACCCCTGGCTAGCGAGGATGACCAGGAGTACTGTAGTACTACCACCCCTGGCTAGCGAGGATGACCAGCTGTACTGTAGTACTACCACCCCTGGCTAGCGAGGATGACCAGGAGTACTGTAGTACTACCACCCCTGGCTAGCGAGGATGACCAGGGGTACTGTAGTACTACCACCCCTGGCTAGCAAGGATGACCAGGTGTACTGTAGTACTACCACCCCTGGCTAGCGAGGATGACCAGCTGTACTGTACTACTACCACCCCTGGCTAGCAAGGATGACCAGGTGTACTGTAGTACTACCACCCCTGGCTAGCAAGGATGACCAGGTGTACTGTAGTACTACCACCCCTGGCTAGCAAGGATGACCAGGGGTACTGTAGTACTACCACCCCTGGCTAGCGAGGATGACCAGCTGTACTGTACTACTACCACCCCTGGCTAGCGAGGATGACCAGCTGTACTGTACTACTACCACCCCTGGCTAGCAAGGATGACCAGGTGTACTGTAGTACTACCACCCCTGGCTAGCGAGGATGACCAGGTGTACTGTAGTACTACCACCCCTGGCTAGCGAGGATGACCAGGAGTACTGTAGTACTACCACCCCTGGCTAGCGAGGATGACCAGGTGTACTGTAGTACTACCACCCCTGGCTAGCAAGGATGACCAGGTGTACTGTAGTACTACCACCCCTGGCTAGCGAGGATGACCAGGAGTACTGTAGTACTACCACCCCTGGCTAGCGAGGATGACCAGGGGTACTGTAGTACTACCACCCCTGGCTAGCGAGGATGACCAGGTGTACTGTAGTACTACCACCCCTGGCTAGCGAGGATGACCAGGAGTACTGTAGTACTACCACCCCTGGCTAGCGAGGATGACCAGCTGTACTGTAGTACTACCACCCCTGGCTAGCGAGGATGACCAGGAGTACTGTAGTACTACCACCCCTGGCTAGCGAGGATGACCAGCTGTACTGTAGTACTACCACCCCTGGCTAGCGAGGATGACCAGGAGTACTGTAGTACTACCACCCCTGGCTAGCGAGGATGACCAGCTGTACTGTAGTACTACCACCCCTGGCTAGCGAGGATGACCAGGAGTACTGTAGTACTACCACCCCTGGCTAGCGAGGATGACCAGGGGTACTGTAGTACTACCACCCCTGGCTAGCGAGGATGACCAGGTGTACTGTAGTACTACCACCCCTGGCTAGCGAGGATGACCAGCTGTACTGTACTACTACCACCCCTGGCTAGCAAGGATGACCAGGTGTACTGTAGTACTACCACCCCTGGCTAGCAAGGATGACCAGGTCTACTGTAGTACTACCACCCCTGGCTAGCGAGGATGACCAGGGGTACTGTAGTACTACCACCCCTGGCTAGCGAGGATGACCAGGAGTACTGTAGTACTACCACCCCTGGCTAGCGAGGATGACCAGGTGTACTGTAGTACTACCACCCCTGGCTAGCAAGGATGACCAGGTGTACTGTAGTACTACCACCCCTGGCTAGCGAGGATGACCAGCTGTACTGTAGTACTTCCACCCCTGGCTAGCGAGGATGACCAGCTGTACTGTAGTACTACCACCCCTGGCTAGCAAGGATGACCAGGTGTACTGTAGTACTACCACCCCTGGCTAGCAAGGATGGCCAGGTCTACTGTAGTACTACCACCCCTGGCTAGCGAGGATGACCAGGGGTACTGTAGTACTACCACCCCTGGCTAGCGAGGATGACCAGGAGTACTGTAGTACTACCACCCCTGGCTAGCGAGGATGACCAGGTGTACTGTAATACTACCACCCCTGGCTAGCGAGGATGACCAGGTGTACTGTAGTACTACCACCCCTGGCTAACGAGGATGACCAGGGGTACTGTAGTACTACCACCCCTGGCTAGCAAGGATGACCAGGGGTACTGTACTACTACCACCCCTGGCTAGCGAGGATGACCAGGAGTACTGTAGTACTACCACCCCTGTCTAGCAAGGATGACCAGGAGTACTGTAGTACTACCACCCCTGGCTAGCAAGGATGACCAGGTGTACTGTAGTACTACCACCCCTGGCTAGCGAGGATGACCAGGGGTACTGTAGTACTACCACCCCTGGCTAGCGAGGATGACCAGCTGTACTGTAGTACTACCACCCCTGGCTAGCAAGGATGACCAGGTGTACTGTAGTACTACCACCCCTGGCTAGCAAGGATGACCAGGTCTACTGTAGTACTACCACCCCTGGCTAGCGAGGATGACCAGGGGTACTGTAGTACTACCACCCCTGGCTAGCAAGGATGACCAGGTGTACTGTAGTACTACCACCCCTGGCTAGCAAGGATGACCAGGTGTACTGTAGTACTACCACCCCTGGCTAGCGAGGATGACCAGGAGTACTGTAGTACTACCACCCCAGGCTAGCAAGGATGACCAGGTGTACTGTAGTACTACCACCCCTGGCTAGCAAGGATGACCAGGTCTACTGTAGTACTACCACCCCTGGCTAGCGAGGATGACCAGGTGTACTGTAGTACTACCACCCCTGGCTAGCGAGGATGACCAGGAGTACTGTAGTACTACCACCCCAGGCTAGCAAGGATGACCAGGTGTACTGTAGTACTACCACCCCTTGCTAGCAAGGATGACCAGGTCTACTGTAGTACTACCACCCCTGGCTAGCAAGGATGACCAGGTCTACTGTAGTACTACCACCCCTGGCTAGCAAGGATGACCAGGTGTACTGTAGTACTACCACCCCTGGCTAGCAAGGATGACCAGGTGTACTGTAGTACTACCACCCCTGGCTAGCAAGGATGACCAGGAGTACTGTAGTACTACCACCCCAGGCTAGCAAGGATGACCAGGTGTACTGTAGTACTACCACCCCTGGCTAGCAAGGATGACCAGGTGTACTGTAGTACTACCACCCCTGGCTAGCGAGGATGACCAGGAGTACTGTAGTACTACCACCCCAGGCTAGCAAGGATGACCAGGTGTACTGTAGTATTACCACCCCTGGCTAGCAAGGATGACCAGGTCTACTGTAGTACTACCACCCCTGGCTAGCAAGGATGACCAGGTCTACTGTAGTACTACCACCCCTGGCTAGCAAGGATGACCAGGTCTACTGTAGTACTACCACCCCTGGCTAGCAAGGATGACCAGGTGTACTGTAGTACTACCACCCCAGGCTAGCAAGGATGACCAGGTGTACTGTAGTACTACCACCCCTGGCTAGCAAGGATGACCAGGTGTACTGTAGTACTACCACCCCTGGCTAGCAAGGATGACCAGGTCTACTGTAGTACTACCACCCCTGGCTAGCAAGGATGACCAGGTCTACTGTAGTACTACCACCCCTGGCTAGCAAGGATGACCAGGTGTACTGTAGTACTACCACCCCTGGCTAGCAAGGATGACCAGGTCTACTGTAGTACTACCACCCCTGGCTAGCAAGGATGACCAGGAGTACTGTAGTACTACCACCCCAGGCTAGCAAGGATGACCAGGTGTACTGTAGTACTACCACCCCTGGCTAGCAAGGATGACCAGGTGTACTGTAGTACTACCACCCCTGGCTAGCAAGGATGACCAGGTCTACTGTAGTACTACCACCCCTGGCTAGCAAGGATGACCAGGTCTACTGTAGTACTACCACCCCTGGCTAGCAAGGATGACCAGGAGTACTGTAGTATTACCACCCCTGGCTAGCAAGGATGACCAGGTGTACTGTAGTACTACCACCCCTGGCTAGCAAGGATGACCAGGTCTACTGTAGTACTACCACCCCTGGCTAGCAAGGATGACCAGGTCTACTGTACTACTACCACCCCTGGCTAGCAAGGATGACCAGGTGTACTGTAGTACTACCACCCCTGGCTAGCGAGGATGACCAGGAGTACTGTAGTACTACCACCCCTGGCTAACAAGGATGACCAGGGGTACTGTAGTACTACCACCCCTGGCTAGCGAGGATGACCAGGGGTACTGTAGTATTACTACCACCCCTGGCTAACGAGGATGACCAGGGGTACTGTAGTACTACCACCCCTGTCTAGCGAGGATGACCAGGGGTACTGTAGTACTTCTACCACATCTGGCTAGTGAGGATGTCTGCCAGGGGTACTGTAGTACTACTACCACCCCTGGCTAACGAGGATGACCAGGGGTACTGTAGTACTACCACCCCTGTCTAGCGAGGATGACCAGGGGTACTGTAGTACTTCTACCACACCTGGCTAGTGAGGATGTCTGCCAGGGGTAATGTAGAACTACTACCACCCCTAGCTAGTGAGATGACCCAATCAGTCCAATATGAAAGCCCACTAATAATGTAAGATGTTTGCCGCCCTGCCTCATAATACAACATAATTTGTTTTTAGCAATCAGGCCAACCTTCTGTTCTTGGAATGCCAGGGCTCATGCTTCATATCTCCTTTCACTTTCAAACTTGTTGAGATTACAGGTAGTATCACTGATGGTTCTTCAGTCATTGACCCTCGTGCATAGAACAGATCAGTAAACTACACCACTCCTGTCAAAATATTATGTCTTTCCAGATGCGTGGTTTATTTACTGCAGGTGACTTCAATATAAACCTTCTTAAGATAAACAAAACAGGTTTTTGGTGATTTAAAAAATTTTAATATTGTATTTCTGTTACCCCAAACAAGGTGTTAGAACAATAATGGAACTTAATTGAAAATTAACCAACTCTACAATAAGAAATAAATCAAGCATTCTAACGAAAAAGCGAATCATCAGACATTTTACTTTTCAAAACTGTTGATGATCATGATATATATATATATATATATATATATATATATATATATATATATATATATATATATATATATATATATATATATATATATGTATCTGTATATATAATTATTATATATCATTAGTCATTGCAAATGCATGTAATACATTTTTATTTACCAATATTGGCTCAAAACACATGGAATCCCACAAATCAACCTTTCAGATGCTATCTGAATGGGCAACATAGGTATACATGTGGCAGTTCTCTTTGAACAAACTGATAATGAAACGGTCTAAAACAATATATAATATACACCCAGCATTTTGTATTGTGTTGTCCTCTCCTAGTTCTTGCAATCTACTTCCCTATCCATTTGCATTTTGTAAAAAAAATTATCTATTACATTGTATAAATCCTCCCCCATCTACCTCTTATATTCTTCTTAAACCTTGCATAAAATATCAATCCACATGCAACATTTCTTACACATTTACAGCATCACAACATGGCAATACAACTGTAAAGTTGATCTGATCGCAAAGTGAATATTCATGTATCCACCGAGTATCAATAATATCCCCAGTAAGACATGTGACCCTACTAGCTACCTGTATTTCTCGAGTGTGGTTGTTGTCGCTGCTCTCAAATGCGATATTTGTGTACCTTTGTGTACCAATAGCGATGCAGTATGATGGAATGAATTTGGGATACAAAAAGAAGCAAGAATGAAATGTAAAGCCGTAATAATAAACGTTGTTAGTGTTTACAGTCAGTAAATAATGTGTTCCATTCAGTTATCGTCCTCTGTAAGAATGAATACTTTCTGGTATCCAATTTACACCATTCCTTCACTAACATTACTTCATGTTATTCAATATCTTATAAACTGACCTCTTATTAATCTCCTAGTCTCTCTAGTGTTGTTAAACCACATTCTTTTAGGCATTTTTCACAACTTCGTTCTCTCAGTTCTGCATTACTTTAGGTGCTCTCCTCGATCTGTATCCATTCTAGCATATTTAAGTCCTTCTTACAGAGGTATAATTAGGTCTTTTTATTATGTTATATTTTTCCAAATCAACCCTTTTAAAATAATGGTATGATGTCTGTTTCTTGCCATTCAAAAGGAACCACTCCTTCATTAATTTTAATGACAAGTTATTCTGGCCCGCGCTTTTCTAGCCGATGATATTCCAGCTACTGATAATATATAAAACGACGAACCACGCTTGTCATCACCGACACAATCTGATTATGTGGTTCCTGTATCTCCCATGCCCAGGTTCCCATTTACAGCGGCAATGACAAATCATTTTCGTAAAATCCATCGTGATTTACAACTAACTACGGTGGGTAAATTGCAACGTTTAGCGACAGACGAAGACGGCTGTGTAGAGTATATCCTCCTGTCAGGATTGGTCTGGGGCAGCCCTGAATTGCTCAATCCAGGGCCTCATTGATCATGTGAGCATGGAGAATGTTCCAGCAGAGTCTTTGCTTGAACAACTGAGGGCAGCATTACAGCTTTCCCAATCTGTGGTTACAGCTTGGTCCGATGTTGTGGCAGTCAACATATTGCTGCACCAACGGGCCCAGGCTCTGCTGGATGCCTCTCCTCATTTATCGCAGGTTGAAAAGAAGAGTCTATGTACTACCCCATTCGGATCCTCATCACTTTTTGACGATCTCCCGACAAAGCTGCATTTTCTAAAAAAGGTGGTTGGTCGGCAAAGAGAAAACGCCTTGTATTGTGCCTCTGCACCTTTTATGGTGTCTAGACACTCACAGCCTTCTCCAAGTTCTCATTGGATGGCTCCGACAAGAACTGCCTTCCGACAACAGCCTCCTATGCTTCCTTCTTCTTCACATCCTCAGCTCTTTCTGCCCACCAGAGGACATTGTTTGGGGCGTTCCTTTCGTGGTCGAGGAGGAAGCACACGCACGCACGCACGCACGCACGCACGCACGCACACACAATTTCATATCTCCATCTAGGTTTTTGTCGTCCTTGACTTCGAGAACCTGTCATTGGTCTCCATTCTGTTGTTATCTTTGTCCACCTGTTGTCCTTAGTTCTGGCAAGGTGTCCCGCCCATCTCCATTTCTTGATCTTAACTTATTTTATAATATCCTGGATTTTAGTTTGCTCTCTGATCCATTTGCCAGTTTTTCTATCTCTCTTGGTAATTCCTATCATACATCTTTCCATGCTTCTTTGTGTTGTTCTATGTTTCTCTTCCGCACGCACGCACGCACGCACGCACGCACGCACGCACACACATATCGGCCCCCAATTAGGCAAAGTCAATCGCCCTACAATGTTTTTCTATCTGGCTGTTGCTACTAATAGGGGCGAAGGTCTCGTTCATCAAAAGCTTAAGTATTTTCATGAAACGTGAAACCTTACAAAAACGCCATAAACAGAGCAATAAACACGTCTTTCGTATATGTATATCACTAAAGTTACCTGACAATAACCATGAAAAAGTGTGAAATTATTACCTTTTTGTCAGAACGCATGTGCTTGTCAAGGTTTGTATATAACCGGATGTTGTTGTGAGCGAGAACAGCACGCGGGATTTCCATAGATCTATATAAGGTCACGCTAAGAATTGCCGTCTGCTAGCCATAGAGTTACATCATTAATAATGCCCCTATAAACTACTAACTTACTAACGGGTGTTTTATTTATGTCTGTGCTGCTGGCCCATTCTGGCCTCATTCTACACGAAATCACATTTGATCATGTGACGCAAAGGCAACATCACGTGCACAGTATGGCGGCTAATTGTGAAATGTTTTCTATGTCACCGATAAAAGTACTCATAAGTAATTATTTGGAGCACATTTCTTCAGTTTCTTGACGCCCAATCGTCGGTTGTATGTCACGGAATACACATGTGAAACGGTTAGTGCGTATCGGTTTTAAAACTTAAGTTATTAGTTCCGTAGCCAAATGGCTACGGAACTGCCAAAACCATGCTTTAGCAAATGCCGTACGGGACTTTCGCCCCAGAGACGAAGAGCGGGGCGAACATTTTTGCCTAGCCCCCAATATGCTCGCTAAAACCAAATTTGCCCCCGCCCCCATATTCAACAACTTCTGACACGTCATTGAATTCTGCAGGCGGTTACTGTGTATTGTACTTCATTGATGGCACCTTTCAGATTTTTATCAATGTAATTTAAATCCATTATCCTAAACTTGTGTTTAATTTGTTTTCTTCCCGTAAAAACAGCGGCACCATGAATTAGCCTGGTCAGTGGTGCCCTCTGACGGGTACAGTGGCAGTCGCTATTTGGTAGCCAGACCGTCGTCGTAGAGTTTACGAATTTCACACGTAGCCAACAACAAATTCATTATAATTTGACATGTATCTAAAACTACCGGTTGAAGGTTGTATGTCTTATCTAGAACAAAGTAGCACGCCATCTAGCGAATAATAATTACCGAATCGTCGCAGGGTTCACAGTTCAAGCGATGTGGTTGGATGTCGAGGCTATTGAGAGCCATTTTGGCATAACAGAGGAGCCGATCGAGCCGATGTAGAAATGTGATAGAATTATATACGATATTAATCATGAAACATTATCTTTAATGTGCACATATACACTGTGTAGAGGCCTACTTCAAGCGCAACATTGGGCCGAAACAAAACACATTTTGATTAACGTGCAATAACAGTTACAACGGAATTAATGCTTAAAAGTTAACCGCTGTGGAACATGTAAGTTAGCAACATAACTCAACTGTATCAGTGCTGTGTGTTTATCTGATTAAAAGGGAACGTTTGCTAGATTTCAGCAAGACAATGCATGACAATATATAACACCACAACAAATAACCATGACAACAAAACGTCTAATTGACGTGCATGGGCTTTGCTCATCAATATATAAGACGACAAACAGCACACGTCTATAAATGTCAACGGTAAGTCGATTACTAAGTATCTGTGATATATAATGGCTTTGACAGAAGAAGGGTTCTGATATTCAGACATTTGGCTACAATCCGTATGTTTTACTTAACATTCTGTTTACTTAACATTCCGTATTGTTTATTAATCGGCATATGATATTCCGATTCAGAGTGAGTGTTTGGAAAGACGAAATTGTCACTCCGTTGCAGGTTTCACCTTTCGTGTGCGTGGTGTTTCGAATACGGCTTCGTTTCATTAGTCACGTTCTCAGACTGGACACATCTGAGACGGCAAACAACCATTCTCGATCACGTGAGTTAAAGTGTCCAGGCAATCAACAAGCGTCATGTATTCCAGATATGAGAAACTATTTCATTCAGCGTGTGTGCAAGTGCTGTGCAGACATCAACGCAACAGTATGTAGTATGATATCAGCCTACGCTGACGGCGCTGCAATTCGACATCTTTGGCTAAACTCGTTCTTCATTCAGAATCTGGCTACCTTCTGGTGAAAGTGGCTCCACATCGTTCTGGCGGTTTTTCCTGAAACATGAAATACAACCGTAAAGTGCTCTCTAGCAAAGCTATTGAATATGATATGTCTGTTAGTTAACCCCGGCAATTCCCACCCACGGTTAAACGGAACATCCTCACTGGGAAAGAGAAATCGTTGACAGATCAAACAAGGGATTATCAACTTTGCAATCGCCGGAAGAAAAGAAATAGTTTCTGCTGATTGATGAATGGTTCACAATGAAGACACCACATCAACACAAGACAAACATATAGAGGAGGCCTATATAGATACGTTAGTACCAAATGTAAGTGGTCGATTCTAAATGTTCGGTTTCAATTGGTTAATTACTTGTCAACACTGAAATGTGTGTGTGACAATTCAACTACCATTCTTTGACCTTCATATCTTAATATAATCCACTGCGGGTATGTATGTATGTATGTATGTATGTTGTGTGTTGTATGTTATTCTACTCCTCCTAGACGCTTTGTATCGCGGGTGTCAAACTTTTAGGGGTTTATCTACGATCCCACGGTCGGGATGTCTCAGTTAAAAAAAAATTTTGCCGAAATTCCCCCCGCTATTACCCTTTCTACGGACAATCTAATTACCATTTGTAGTTATTACGTACAACTGTCCGCAAAGCTATGCCAACAATTGTGTACAATTGTTGACAACGTCACGCGTCTATTCTTCGATTGTCCAAAGTTACGTAATACAAGGACAAGGCGTCGCTACACATTACCACAACAGACAGTATTACGTCGTAGTTTTGAGATTAAAAAGAAGCCATCAAGATACTGACTGGTAACACCAAATACGAAGGCATAACTGGATATTTCTGTGATAATGTTGTGTATCCTTAAATTTGGTAAACACTAAATCCGTCCGGGAGATGGGCATAATCTAACTATTATCGAGCAGGTGTATGTATGTTTGTACGTTTCCTTCTAGACGGCTTGCATCTCGGGCGCCAAACTTTCAGGAATCAATCTACGAACCCACTAATGAAATGTAGCGCCTTTATATCTTTTTCGAAATACCCCGTAGTGTCCTGCGCGGGCCTATAATTTAAGCCCAATCTCGGCCCGCAATTAGCAGTTAGAGTCCAGGCCCGCAACAATTTTTCAAGCCCAGTCCAGGCCCGCACACTAGAATTTAGGCCCAAGCCCGACCCAGACCGTGAATGTTTGGCCCAGGCCCGGCCCGCAAGTTTCAGGCCCATACCTGGCCCATACCCGCAGGCCAAAGACGGGTAAGCTCGCGGCCCACAAGCCCGCGGCCTGCTAAGTTTAGAAAAGATAAAACTATAATGTTATAAGAAATACGAAACACAAATAAACTGTAAAACGGACTGATTGTTTTATTAAATAAAAAATAATAATATATGAAACATTGTATAATGTATACTACTGAAATACTAATGTCAGTTGTTGTTTAGTAGTGTCTAGCTAGTAGCTAGTAGAATCCAGGACAAAACCCCACTCGGACATAACCCTACTGGACATAACCCCACTGGACGAAACCCCACTCGGACATAACCCCACTCAGACAAAACCCCACTAAGACAAAACCCCACTTTTATTTTTTTAGAAGTAATGAAAATTTAAAAAATTAGGTAAAAATAAATAATATTTTGAAATGAAGTAACTATATTTCTGCTTGCACTTCAAAAGGAATTGTTTTCAAATGTAAATTTGGTCCTATTAGATGTTTAATATAGCCATAAATTAAGTGGATGTTTCTCTGTTGTACTTGGTGATGTACGTAATGGGATCATCCCTGGCAGCAGTTAAGGGAAGTCAGTAGAATTGGCTTCTTCTAACTGCTACATCAGAGCTAAATGGTTCAAGGGGGATAATTTAGGACATAAATTTAAGGGAAGCCAGTAAAATTGGCTTTTCTTAGTTGCTAGTTACATTACAGTTGACCGGTATTAAAGGGTATAAAAGGACACCAGTAAACATGAACCTTCATTATTCTACAACATGGAGATCGTCATCAACAACAAAGGTGGTCTAAAGCTGATGCACGGAGGCTACATATACACCCGAAAATATATCAAAAAGGCTGTCCGATGGGAGTGCTCCAACCGCACAGCGTTCAGTTGTAAGGGAGGTGTGACTACCAATGCTGAGGTAAATATCTTGTGTAAATTACCAGAGATGAGAAATTATAGATATATAGCTGATTTCAGATATTTTTGTTTAGAATGTCAAATTAAAAAAACACTGATACAAATTATAATGAAGGCCTGTTGCATGGTATTGTGTAAAAGTGTCCTTGGTTAGAAAATGTATTCTAATTTTTGTATCATAACAGTATACAAAATTTAACATTTGCCACCTGATGTACAATTATTTTCTGATTGTGGTTGGATCGAATTACCGGTTGGATCAACTAACGGTGCACATAAATACCATCAATTTAGATTAATATTGTTCTGCTTTGATGAATAATTTAAATTGTTTCATTATGAATGCACTTAAAATACGCTTTGATTGGAACAACCAGTTCTTAGTCACCTGGTTAATAGCTTGTGAATATGTGCCTGATAAAATGTAATAATTAACACGTTTCATCCTATTTGCTTAGAACTATTTCATTACCTATGTTACATGAATTACTGTTGCATTTTCAAGGTCAGTGTTGATAATAAAGTTTCAGAAAATGTTACTTTCCATGTATTCAAAATGACCTCCAAGGACAGTACTGTCCATCATATGATTTTCAAACAGCAGATTGTCAACAAAAACCATAATATTATATGATTAATTATACCACTATCACACTTTTGCCATATGAAGCTTCTTTGTTGTGGATAATTTTCCAGAGACCTTCATTTTTTGATCCAGTTATCCAAAAATTTTATACAATACAATGCTACAAACATGAATGAAAATTTGAAAAATTATTACTACCTTTTCATATTACAACTAATATTATATTTTTCTTTGTACCTTTGCAGATGACAACTGTCACCAGCATGACACCGCACAGCCATGATCCACAGGAACAGTCTGTAGCTGTTGCTAAGTTACGTGCCTCACTCAAGGAGCGTGCAGCTGGATCATGTGGTACACTAACACAGCTCATGTCAGACCACACCACAGATGTGCCTGTAGATGTACTTGCTGCACTCGGCAATCCAGACACAGTCAAGCGCTCTCTCAGGCGGGAACGTGCCAAGCACATGCCCAAGAACCCAGCGTCGCTCAGTGAACTCATGCTAGATGGGGAGTGGACCACCACTGTTGATGGAGACCCCTTCGTCATCTATGACAACAGTGTTGATTCTTCTGCCAGGATGTTAGTTTTTGGGACTGACCTTGGACTTCGCCACCTCGCTATTTCTGACTCATGGTTTATGGATGGCACCTTCGATGTTGCACCACTCCTATTCACTCAGTTATATGTGATCCGTGTACCACTTGGAGAATCAGCTGTGACATGTGTCTACGCCTTCCTACCCAACAAGCACCAGGAAACCTATGAGGAACTTTTCTCGGCTATTCAGGACCGGTGCACTGAGCTTGGCTTCAATGTTGACCCCACCACTGTGACCATGGATTTTGAGCAGGCAGTGATCAACGCCATGCAATCATCATTTGGACCTCATGTCAACATCCATGGATGTTTTTATCATCTTGCCCAGTCCACATGGAGGAAGATTCAGAGTCTTGGTCTGGTACAGCGTTATCGCGAGGAAGACGACGTTAAGCTCTTCTGTGGGATGATGGATGGTCTGGCTTTCCTGCCTGAAGATGATGTAACTGATGGCATGGCCTACCTGCGTGATAACATTCCTGAGGGACTAGAACCCCTTCTGCAGTACTTTGATCAAATCTATGTGTCCGGTACCTACCGTCAGATACAGCTACCCCAACGTCCAGATGGCACTATGCCTCCACTTCGCATGCGTCGCAAGCCACCTATGTATCCACCATCCATATGGAATGTGCACAACATCACCCTTCACGGCAGTTCCAGAACCAACAACATATGTGAGGGTTGGAACAATGCCTTCTCCAACTTGGTAGGACATGCTCATCCAACTATCTGGAGGGCCATCGACACTATCCGGAAGGACCAGGCACAGGTTGCCACTGCACTGCTACGTGACCAGCATGGTGAACCACCAGTCAAGCGAACGCGGCGCCACACAGTTCAGCTCCAGACGAAGCTTCACATTCTGTGTACTGCCCGTCGTGATGGCACCAAGTCAATTCCCGATACACTGAGGGGCATTGGACACTGTGTGAGATGGAAGTAGTTTAATGTAGTTTTCATGATAACAATATGTGAGGTAGTAGTTTAATGTAGTTTTCATAGTTGCATATTTTTCAATGTTGTATGGTGATACATTGACATTAATAAAACAGAAAATAACAAATATTGTTGTCTTTGAATCTATATGCAGTAGGCCAAAAGGGGTTTTGTCTGAGTGGGGTTGAGTGGGGTTATGTCCGAGTGGGGTTTTGTCCGAGTGGGGTTTGGTCCGAGTGGGGTTATGTCCAGTGGGGTTATGTCTGAGTGGGGTTTTGTCCAGTGGGGTTATGTCCGTTTACCAGCTAGTACTAGCTACTACTATATGTCACCCACTGGCACTGACACCCAGTGGTATTTCCAGCAGGCCTGCAGTCACTAGCCTGAGACAGATTAGGTTGAGACATGTGTGAATTAGTACAAGTGTGAATGAATCAGTACTAGGGAAATTGTAAACACTAAATAGTAGACACTAGTTCACACAATTGAAAAATACCACTTACCAACTGGGGTGGGTACTGGGTACTGGCACTACTGGGAAGTGGGCAGGGGCCAGTGGGCAGGTCATTCAGGTGGGCAATGTTTGGAGGGAAGACCTAGACAATAGAATGTCCACTGGTTGGGTCAAAGGGTGATAAGTTGATGGTTAATCATGGCTTGATTGCATCTGCAAATATGTCTAAAGTAAACATTTGGGGCTGGCTGCTTCCAGCCAGGTGAACTTAAGTGGCTTGGTATGGGGCCATTAGATTTATGCAAAAGGGCACATTCATGCCAAAAAATATGGGCATGCGATTATGCATATATTTTATATGAAATGTCTCTATTAAAAGAATACAAATTATTAAAATATCATAGGAAGGCCCATTGTTGAAGAGGTTAGACTGCATTCCAATGTATAAAGCACTAGTGTCATTCATAATTCCATGCAAGGTCTAAATGTGCAACTATATAATACTAAAGAAATAATTTTAAGCATTCATTAACCGAAATTACAATTTATAATAAATTTTTATTAATAACAAAATTAATAATCTGGGTTTTGCATGAATATTTTTATTATGTCCAGGCCCAGCCCAAGCCCGGCCCGGCCCACTCACACTAGGCCCCGGCCCAAGACAGATGTGTTTAAATTTTTCCAGCCCAGTCCTGTGGGCTGCGGGCTTGGCCGAGCCAGGCTTCGACCCAAAGCCCGGCCTGTTCAGGGCACTAACCCCGTATATCAAGGGTGCTTAGTGGTTTTCATGGTAAATCAAATGCTCGCTACATAAAACGTTAACTTCCAACAATCGCAGAAACCACGCACGCGCTAAATTAGTAGAGCAGTTTTAAACATATCTGAGCGATCAAAATGCTAGAACAGGCATAATTGATACTATGTAACTTGATTTTACGATCAAACCCATCAGACTATGTAACTTTAAGATAAGTATATTAATCCGAAACTAGTATATGTTGAATGTTACCGAATTGATGTGTCAGTTGATTCACACCATGTAGCAACAACCTGGTTAGAAGAAGCTATTTTATCATAGGTTCCCTGCAAATATGTGCAAGTTACAAATATATATATATATATATATATATATATATATATATATATATATATATATATATATATATATATATATATATATATATATATATATATATATATATATATATATATACATAATATGATAAAAAAACTGCAAAAAGTTAGATATTCACAAAACATACCATTGAAGTTTTTTCTGTCCGACTGTGCAGATTCTTGTTTGCTCTGCATCTGTATCTTCAAATGACGAATTTGGTCTAAAACAATAGGAATAAGTACATCATTGTAACATAATTTTCATCAATATATATATATATATATATATATATATACTAATAGAATTTATTTGGTATAACGCCAGATCCAAAATTGTTCGTGGCGCTTCACAACATATTAAAATACATAAAATAGTGTAAAATTGCAAAATAACAAATAAATGCATTGAAAATACTACTAGTAATAAGAATTATTTAAAATAAATACAGCAATAAAATAGTGTAGAATTGCTAGATAAGGAAATAGCTAAATAAATATATTAGCTGCAAGTAATAATAAAAAAACATTAATATAGCACAATAATTAAAAAGCATAGCAGTAATACTAATAAATAAATGTATATGTATGATTAATAATAATAATAAATAATTTAATAAGTTAGTAAAATATTTTTATAAAGTAATAGTTTAAGTTATAAAAAGCAATTAGTAAAATAATGTTAAATATCATGAATAAGATTACTGGAATAGTCATAATTAAATTGCTATGAGTAGAAGACAATGTTCATCTGCAATATACACTAATACGCGATACAAAAGAAATGTGTCTTTAATCGACATATGAAGCTGGCGAGAGTGTCACAGTGCCGCAGCCACTGCGAACGAGCCGCCGCCCGCGGAATGAGTGCGCTTCACTTCCATACTGTTACTGCTGGCAGAGAGCAGTGCTCTTGCCGGTTGATATGGGCACACGAGTTCACACAGATACACTGGCGCTTCGTCGTGCATGGCTTTGTATGTAAGTACCAGTATCTTGAAATCGACTGCAGCCAGTGAAGTTCTTGTAACAGGGCCCTGGCACTGTTGCTACGTTGACGACGCAGAATCAATCTGGCAGCCAAATTGTGTATTCGTTGCAATCGCGCAATGTTAACTACAGACATGCTGTATAAGAGTGCATTGCAGTAGTCAAGCTGCGATGTGATGCTTGCATTGACTATGCGTTCCTTTGTGGGTTTGGGTAAAAAAACGGCTGATTTGATTGATGTGGCGGAGGTAAAATGAGCATGCATTGACGGTTTGAGACACTTGCTTTTTCATATCTAGGTGCCTGTCAATGAAGACACCGAGATTTTGAACACATCGCGATGCTGTGATTGTAGAAACACCAACACGAATCACACTGTTGTCAACGAGTGCAGCTGTTGACTTGGGTACAATTGGAACATACTGTGTCTTGCCATCATTCATACACATAGAATTCCATGCCATCCATCGTTTTATGCCATCCAAACAATCCTCCATTTGCTGCACAACAGCCGCTAAAACAGATGGATTCAGGTCGAAGTGTGAGTAGATCTGTAAGTCATCAACATAGTGGTAAAAGGGTATTGGGCCAGTGCTGTCGTAGCGTATTGGGCCAGTGCTGTTGTAGCGTATTAGGCCAGTGCTGTTGTAGCGTATTAGGCCAGTGCTGTTGTAGGGTATTGAGCCAGTGCTGTTGTAGGGTATTGGGCCAGTGCTGTTGTAGGGTTGGACCAGTGCTGCTGTAGCGTATTGGGCCAGTGCTGTTGTACGGTATAGAGCGGTGGTCTTGATACTACGATGGTTGCACTGCGGTGGCGAGGGTACTACGATGGTTGGGCTGCGGTGGTCAGGGTATTACGATGGTTGTTGGGCTGCAGTGGTGATGGTACTACGATGGTTGGGCAGCGGTGGTCAGGTTACTACTATGGTTGGGCTGCGGTGGTGAGCGTACTACGATGGGGGTTTGGGATGGGGATGAGTAGTAGCATCTCTGTCTGAGCGGCAGCCGCATCCACTGCATGCAGTGGGTGGCCCAGGACTCCGGTCTACCCTCCCCATCCAACTCGTACATATGGCTCCTAGTAGTTGCGCGGACACCGCAGCGACCACCCTCCGGGCAACAGTCTCGGCTGACTGGCTGAACTATGTACGGGTTAGCCACCAGGGTATACCTTGGTGGTGAGTAGGGGACGTCTACCCCACTGTGTCTAAAGACTTCTCTGGCAGATGAGGCGCTATGGGACTCACATTGTTCACTGCGGCCCAGAAGGCGGTCAAGCAGATGTGTGGCAGAGCATCACAGAGCAATTGGCTAGACGTATTACAGCCATTTGGTCACTGCCGGCAGTCCAACCCTTTCACCGGTCGTCTCGGTTAACCCGAGCCACGGGTCATGGAAGGTAGGATCGAGTGTGTGGAATGTATCTGCGCAAGTACATGCCACCCTAAACCTCCATGCACAGGTACTCAGTCAAACAAGCCCAGCGGCGATGGGGAAGTGGCAACGGTGGCAGGCGATGGATGTCGCTGGAAGCTGCTAGTCACGACCCTGCACGCTGGCGGCCCTGGTGTGACGGTCGCTTGGTCATCAACAGTGGAGTCACGATGCCATTCGTATCCTGCCAGGGCATCAGAGCAGCCCTGTTTAGGGGTAGCACTGCTCTCTCTAAACGGGGAAGGGAATAAAAAACGTTTCCTAAAAAAGCTGACCCAAACCCGACTTACCCGCAAACCGCGGCGGGCTGGTCATCCAACACTGCGGTCGAAACGATACATTGAATATATGCACATGGAATGTGAGAACGTTACAAGATAACGACAAGCAGCTAGAACGTAGAACAGCCATCATTGGCAGAGAGCTTGCACGGTACTACATCACCATCGCAGCTTTGAATGAAACGAGGCTACCAGACGAGTCTCAACTTGAGGAAAAGGGTGCTGGCTACACTTTTTTCTGAATCGGCAAACCAGCCAATGACCACCGACAAGCAGGAGTAGGCTTTGCGATACAGTCCTCATATCTATGCCACATTGATAAGCTGCCAAAGGGAGTAAGTGAAAGACTGATGACCATGCGCATCAGGCTGTCCGGAAAGAACTACGCCACTACAGTTAGTGCATATGCACCAACAATGACTTACCCGGACGAGGAGAAAGAAAATTTCTACGAAAGTCTGAAGACGACGATCGCACAATTAAGCTAACAACAATGACCAAAACATAAACCGTGTTTGTGACCATCACTTCCATTTATTTCGGGGCAGACCACAGTACAAACATGTATTGGTGGCCATGTTAACGTTTTGTCTGATAAGAAAACATGATAATAAAAAATTCTGAAATCGTTTACAACTACCATCGTCTCATTGACATGCTGACCAAGTCTTGTCAAAATCATATACCTCCAGCTTTATTAAAACACCCCGACGTGCGATGCCCGTCAACTTTAACAAAAATAGCCATTTATTCTTGCACCCACGTGGTCCACAATAGAAAAATTCCCATAAATCCCTTCGCATTTTACACTCTAAAAAAATTCACTATTTCACAGCCAATAGTTTCTCCAAACAAACCTGCCTGCTCAGTTGCACTAATGTCACATCAAATAAATTGTTTAAATTCACTTATCACAATTTAATACACCCTACATTCGTGTGAGACTGGAAGGTCAATAGTTCTGTTACCCCTTCAGAGTTGTCCGACATCGCTGGTCTCGATGGCAGTGCCAGTGGTGGAGCCGGAGGTCGATCAGGGTTGGGTCTAGGGCCTAGGCCTGGCCCTGGGACATCTTCTTAGTATAGTTACCGGTGCAGTTTTCGACCCACGACAGTTTTCGATCCATTGAAATCTCGCTTGATATCGCATTAGAGACGTCACAGCATCTGTTTACGACAATAACGATACAGAGTCTTGTCTGAGCAAAATATATTTTTATATATAATATAACATGGAACACGTTTATGATATACATACCTTGATAAAAAAACCGACTTTGCATGCTTACCAGACATTATTATTGAGCGTCTGCTGACGCATGTCTCGTTCTTGGCCACGTGACAATAATAGCTCTTTTTGTGGTAGATGTATGGCAAGGTGGTCTTGTCATAAAAGTAGGAATAATTCCAATGTGTTAAATATACGAGAAAAAAATTACTACATTAACGTTATATATTAAATGCAAATATATGTGTATGTGTTTTATTAAGCGCTATGTCAAGCCTGGTTGATAAAAAGGTTGACATAATTGGAACAAAGTGGTAAAATTTAAAATTATTGTCTGTACTGCTTGCCATAAATATAAGTCGAATTCCACCGGTTTCCTCGACTAGCGCGACATGGTCCAGACGTTCAATATTCGTATGTTTCTCACTCAAAACAACTGTTTTACAACTTTGTTTGCATTGAATAAATGAAGTAGCTTTTGCTGATTTGGTATATCGATCTCTTACACAAAATGTTTCTTCAGATTTTTTTTAACGGCATATTCTATTAAGTAGGTCGAAAACTACACCGACCAGGCAGTATATACTAGATAAGCAGAAACCGACAGTCGTGTAAAATGTTGCAGATACGGTTAACATATGGGAGCAGGAAAATAACGCATCCGTTCTGATCCGTAGTACAATATGAACATCGAGATACTAAACGGTCCCTGTATGCTCCCTGTAGCTATATGATTCACACTTGCGCACAGACTGTATTGCAAATGGCGAACACAACAACGTAGTTTGAACATGTTTCTTTATTGTTTGTCATGTTTACAAAGTTCAGTAAAGTGGCGTAAAACAAATGGACAGAGTTCTTATCTATAAAGAAACATACGTGACGTTAATCGTACAGCACTGACATTGGAAGCGTGTGCGTGCACTAGGACTATTTGAGCCGGAAACGCGATAGTAGGCCTACCACACCGCCAATAACATTGGACAATACAATCTTTCAAAATGAAGATGAAGTGTCCTATCGTGGGTTGTGAATTCGAGACAGCAGAAGCTGAAGATGGCGCCATCATCGCTGCCCTTCTCAACCTTCACGCCAGTTCGCATGCAGCCTCTACTCACGCTGCCACTGCCCAGGCTACTCGAGCAGAGAAACTAAAACGACCAACTATATCATCGGCCGGATCTAGCGAGGAGTGGGCATATTTCGAGACCCGCTGGGACGAGTACCGCAGGGGCACCAAGCTCACGGGTGGAGATGTAGTGGTTCAACCACTGGAATGCTGCAGTGACGAGCTCCGAAAAGATCTCATACGTGCAGCTGGGGGCAGCCTATCCGGTAAGCCAGAGCAAGATGTTTTGACGGCCATAAAGATGCTGGCCGTGCGCAAGGAGAATACCATGGTCGCCCGCGCAGCGCTGCACAATATGCGACAAGATCGTGACGAGGCTATCCGATCATTTGGAGCCAGAATAAAAGGCCAAGCAGCCATGTGCAATTATGTCACACAATGTCCCTCATGCGCAGCCGACATCAACTATACGGATGCCATACTTCGAGACGTACTCTCCCGCGGCATAGCCGACCAGGAAATACAGCTCGATGTACTCGGGGATCAGAATCAGGATATGACTCTCGAAGAGGTGCTGAAATTCGTGGAGGCCAAGGAATCTGGCAAACGCTCAGCATCCAGACTGCTGAACTCGCAAGGTGCAGAATCGGTGGGTAGCACATACCGTCGGGGAAAACAACAGGATGTCCGAGATAGGATGACTGACTCAAGCCCATGCAGCTACTGTGGTAAAAAGGGCCATGGTAGAAGTGCTCCGCTCCGCATCAGAAAAACCGAGTGCCCCGCGTACAATCGTACATGCCAGTACTGCAAATTGCAACATCACCTGAAAAAAAGTATGTCGCAACAAGGAGAGGTCAAAGGCTAAGCCCCAAAGGACTGATTCAGGTGAATGTGAAGGCGCAGTATTCGATGCATTATGTGCTGCTACAGAGATTGGTCATGAACGCGGGAGGCGTTCCATAATACTTGACCATCACCTCTATAACAACATCTGTGACAGGTGGATGCAACAAGCCTCACGACCTCAACCATTCATCAAATTAGACATTTGCGTGGTTGAGGAGGACTACAAGGATCTGGGATTTGAACTGAAAATCCGTACTCGACCCCTATCCTTATCTGCCATGGCCGACACAGGCTGCCAGAGTTGCCTCATTGGAATCGGGGCAGTCAGCCGCCTCGGCCTAGCACGTGAAAATCTCATCCCCGTCTCTATGAAGATGCACGCCGCGAATAACAAGGACATCAGAATCCTCGGAGCAGCCATACTTCGGTTCTCTGGCAGAGACAAGGACCAAAACAGACTAGAGACACGACAGGTCGTATACGTGACTGACAGCTCTGACAAGATGTTCCTCAGCCGTGAAGCATGCGTAGCCCTTGGCATGCTCTCTAAGACGTTCCCAACAATCGGAGAGACTCATCAGAGAGACCATGCCCATACTGTTGGCATCACTACTACGTGTGACTGTCCAAAGCGACAACTACCGCCACCGCCACCAACGAAACTACCTTTCCCGGCGACTGAATCCAACCGAGAGAAACTACAGATGTACTTGGTCGACTACTATAAAGCGAGTACGTTCAATACATGCGACCATCAACCCCTCCCCATGATGAAATGCTCCCCAATGAGGCTCATGGTGGACCCAGATGCTGAACCAGTGGCCTCGCACAAACCGATACCCGTACCACTCCACTGGCAGAAGGACGTCAAAGCGGGACTAGACCAGGATGTGAGGTTAGGGGTAATCGAGCCAGTCCCAGTGGGCACGCCGGTCACTTGGTGTCACAGAATGGTAGTGTGTGCAAAGAAGACGGGCAAGCCCCGCCGCACAGTGGACTTCCAACCACTGAACACCCACGCGACACGTGAGACACACCACACCCAATCACCATTCCACCAAGCCCGCGCCGTCCCACAGGGCAAACTCAAAACGGTATTTGATGCTTGGAATGGTTACCACAGCGTGCCACTTCACCCGGACGATCGCCACCTGACAACGTTCATAACGCCATGGGGCCGATATAGATACTGCGTTACTCCACAGGGGTACATTGCTTCTGGTGACGGATATTCAAGACGATATGATGAAATCGTAGCCGACATCCCCCAGAAGACAAAATGCATAGACGAACAACTTCTGTGGGCAGACACAATGGAGGAAAGCTTCTTCCAGGCCATCCACTGGCTAGACGTTTGTGGCAAAAAATGGCATAACATTGAACCCAGACAAGTTCACGTTCTGTAGACCAGAAGTAGAATTCGCAGGGTTTGTGATCACCCTGGACAATGTGCGCCCTTGTGGAAAATACCTACAAGCCATTCGCGACTTCCCCACCCCCAGAAACATTACAGACGTTCGGTCCTGGTTCGGGCTCGTCAACCAGGTGGCGTATACATTCAGCATGGCTGACCGGATGCAGCCCTTCAGACACCTGCTGAAACCCGATAACCCATTTGTGTGGGACGACGAACTAGACAAACTCTTCAAGGAATCCAAAGACATTATCACCGATGAGATAGAGAAAGGTGTCACAATCTTTGACAAGGATAAGCCGACTTGCCTTGCCACAGATTGGTCCAAAGATGGTATCGGTTTCTGGTTATTACAAAAACATTGCACTTGCACTAAGAGCATACCATTCTGCTGCCCGGATGGATGGAGAATCACTCTTGTCGGAAGCCGCTTCACCCACCCGGCCGAGTCTAGATATGCCCCCATCGAAGGCGAAGCTCTGTCTGTGGCCGACGCCCTCGATAAGGCAAGATTCTTTGTCCTCGGATGTGCAGACCTCATCGTGGCAGTGGATCATAAACCACTCCTTAAAATACTCGGTGATCGGTCACTGGACGAAATCGCAAATGCACGCCTGAGAAATCTCAAAGAAAAAATACTCAGATACAGGTTTCGCATCGTACACATCCCCGGGGTACAAAACAAAGCAGCAGATGCCATGTCTCGGCACCCATCGGGTACCCCTCATCCAGACAAACTACACCTCCAAGATGACATCACACCCAATGATGATAATCCATCGAACTTGCTTTCAACCATGATGATCCAACACGCATTCCTAGAAGGCATTCGCACGAACGAGGACACTATAGATCACGGGAACATAGATGATGCAGTCAGGAATGCGGCGACCTACGCACTCGAGTCTCATCAATCCATCACATGGGACCGTACAAGACAAGAAACGGCTAGTGATGAGAACATGCACCTACTCATGTCCATCATCGAAAACGGTATGCCGAAGTTCCGCCACGAACTACCTATACCACTCCGTGACTACCACCAATTTCTTGAGCACCTTCACACAATAGACGGTGTAGTCATCTACAAGGACCGGATTGTCATACCGCCGAGCCTCCGAGAGGACGTCCTATTGGCACTCCACTCTGCGCACCAAGGAATATCTGCCATGACGGCGAGGGCCGAATCATCCGTGTTCTGGCCCGGGATAACACCAGCCATTGCTGCCGTCCGCACAAACTGTAGCGACTGTAACAGAATGGCGCCATCGCAGCCCAGCGCTCCACCAACACCCCCCGTGTTACCGGTCTACCCGTTTCAATGCGTGTGCTCAGACTTCTTCACCTATAAAGGCAACAGCTACCTGGTCATAGTTGACAGGTACTCAAACTGGCCCATCATTGAAAGGACCACAGGCGGTGCAGATGGTCTAATTGACAGCCTACGCCGCTCATTCGTGACTTACGGAATCCCAGATGAACTAGCATCAGACGGCGGCCCGGAATTTACTTCAACAACTACCCGCCTCTTCCTCAAAACCTGGGGCGTACACCACCGACTTTCATCAGTTGCATTCCCGCATAGCAATTGCAGAGCTGAAATCGGTGTGAAGACCGTCAAACGCCTCATAACCAACAACACTGGTACCAATGGGGAACTCGATACAGATGGGGTCCAACGCCCGATCCTCCAATATCGGAATACACCTGACCCAGATACAAAGTTATCCCCAGCGATGTGTGTATTTGGACGACCGATCAAGGACTTCATACCTATACTACCCGGTAGGTACAAACCACACGAGACCTGGCGAGAGACACTTGTTGCTAGAGAAGAGGCCCTGAGAAACAGACACATGAAAGCGGCTGAACACTGGTCAGAACACACGAGACGACTACCACCCCTCGTCATTGGCGACCTCGTGAGAATACAAAACCAAACTGGCCCTCACCCCACGAAGTGGGACAAAACGGGCCAAGTCAAGTCAAGCCAATTCGACCAGTATGTAATCCGAGTCGATGGATCTGGGAGAATAACAATCCGGAACAGGAAATTCCTGAGGAAATATGCGCCAGTACGCATTGCTACACCACGTCTTACCATTGATGACGACCTTCAGCATCATGCATCACGTCGCACTT
Source organism: Lamellibrachia columna (assembly GCA_963662155.1). Taxonomy (NCBI): domain Eukaryota; kingdom Metazoa; phylum Annelida; class Polychaeta; order Sabellida; family Siboglinidae; genus Lamellibrachia; species Lamellibrachia columna. The sequence goes on from OY759264.1 coordinate 53,437,087, forward strand.
CACAACCTCAACCTCGACGACAGAAGGAACCCACACACACCATCGCAACTCCTGCGAGATGGAAAGACAATGTGGAGAGCCCCAAGAAAACTGTACCACCGGCAGTCGCCACACCATCGTCTGCTATTGTGCCCGACATACCACCTACTGCACCTATGGATGAAGACCGTGCTATAAATGTGCCCACAAGTACCCCAACACTGCAGGACACCCCAGCTCCGACCATGACCCCAACGGCGTCAACAGATGTCGCTCCAGAACTCGAGAAGATTCCTACCCCTACCATGCCAACACGCGTCTCACGTTATGGCCGCAACATCAAACCACCGAATTGGCTGGAAGACTACGAAACCTAAGAGACAATCATCAGTCTTCCTCACTACAGTCTAAAATAAGTAATGAAGACTTGGAGGGAGATAGTACAATATGAACATTGAGATACTAAACGGTCCCTGTATGCTCCCTGTAGCTATATGACTGTATTGCAAATGGCGAACACAACAACGTAGTTTGAACATGTTTCTTTATTGTTTGTCATGTTTACAAAGTTCAGTAAAGTGGCGTAAAACAAATGGACAGAGTTCTTATCTAATCCGTACGTCATTTATCTTCAGAGAGCTGGCAAATAGAAATTATAACCTACGAATTTCGCAGTAATAATAACAAAATTTAACAATAACTTTCTTTACGCGTCTTCGCATAACCTCGCGCGCCACCTACCGGATAAATTGCGGTTCGTCTGAACTGTCCGCCAGGAGGGCCATCTTTACCGCCAGTGCCCTGTTAGAAGCCGGCCTCACTTGAACACATCAACCACACAACGCATAGTTAAATTCACACATAAATTGGCGCCGGATTAATTAAGCACATGGCACATTCTCAAATTGTCGATGCCAGCAGTTTTGTTCTACTATTAAATTATAGTAACAGAACAAGTGCATATTTTCCCATTGTCTTTCACATGATGGCCACGTTAACGTTTTGCATGATTAGTAGAAAATGTGACCATCAAAAATCCTACAACTTTATGACATCCACTTTTACTTTGCTGCCAATGAGCTGAACAAATAAGTTTCGTCAAAATCACATACCTCCAGCAAATGCAAATTGGGAGTTTTCATCAAATATTAATACACTGCTTGCTGAGGCACTGGTGTTTCGAGAACGTCACCACCAAAATAATAATACTAAAATATGATATTTATACACCGTCATAATAACATAGTGTTATTATACAATAATAATACAGCTAAACGTATATACGCAGTTAAATAATAAAAATAATAAATGAATTAAAAACAATACAACTAAAAATCGTACATCAAATAAAAAAATTAAAAAACAAGTACAATTTAAATTGAAGGGCATTACAACCAAAACGTATACATGGAATCAAATAATTTAAACGATGAATTACAAAGAGCAATACATTATTATAAATAAGACAAAATAATAATAATAAATATCGAATAAGATTAAAGCCGGTAAGTATATTCTATCTTGTATTTTCCTTTCGGAAAAGGGAAGTATTTAACTGCCATTGAAAACTATCACAACTGTTAGAGTTTCTAAAATACATACGATAACGATAAAACATGTCCGATTGACCAACTGATGCGAATCGGAAATAATGACCTGAATCTGAGCATGGAATGATCGATAGTCTTTTAATAAAAATAAGAGACCAAAGACGTGAGTGACACTTAGCATTATCTGCTATTTGGTTGCACCTCCTATCGGTCGGTGGAGAGACCAATCCACAGTCACCGAGTCTCTTATAGTTGCTTATCGAGCAGCTCTCAGGGGAGAGAGTTGTCGGCCCCCAGACCTTTGTAGTTCTCCACCGAAACCACTGACAATCCCTATGTGTTGAGCTAGCAACATATCTTATGACAGCACGTCTACCCGTTTATATAGTAGGCAAACCCTTTTAGCTGAATTTGTGGTGTGAACTCTTGAAACATGTTCACTTTACATGTATCGGACATAACAACATCTAATTAAACAATTTATTCATTAGAATGTTTCTTATATGGCATAGTTTGAGGAGTAATACAACAAAATGTATAACATGCATTAATAATATTACTAGTCTATGTTACTGATATTGAATTATGCAGATTCAGTGGTTGTATTTGTGCGCATGCGCCGGAAGTGCTAACTCTAAGATGGCGCCTACAACAACAAATGCGCACAACAGACACGTTAACCAACAGTCAGTCAAAATGCTTAGAGTGTATCGTCTCCATCCCATTGAAGAACAAATAATATATCCATTAAACATAGGGCCTACATTAACCTGCTAAACTAGGCAAATCCGACATTCTACCTAATATAGATTCGAACTAGGGCTACGTCATTAGAAATCTCCAGTGCGAGCCTAGCCACATTTTGCAAGCGGCTAATACAGAATCATGAGTTCTTCTTCTTCCATTAAACGGCCAACATCATTATGTTGATGATTCTGTCATTCGGCGCCTCTCACGTGCCGGGAATTGGTGGGTTAGAGATAAAGACCACCACTCTGAGTCCACATCAGAAGAAGAAAAATATAGTTGTCACTAGTAATTAACCTGTCCAATACATTAATCACAACTCCATATGAAATGTCCAATCGTCTGTAGAATCCGAGCAGAAAGGGCATATGTATCAAAATTAATACTATATGAAAGGTGTGTATTCCATTGAATATATATTATTTACATACAAAGCCAAATAAAGTTTATACACAAACCTAACTTTTCACCGCAGTGAGAATCGAGGCCGTATTGTGTTCAAACCAGTGACACTTCTTCGGTGGTATTGCGCATCCTGTTAGGTCACGAAGTCCCTGTTTATGATCCACCGTTTGTTTTCATAGTAGCTGTTTCGCATCATCTCTTTCTTCACCTATTTCGTCTGACTGGCTGTCAACGCAACTACCAATTTAGCTGAGATCAGCTTTTGCAGAGAAGTCCACATGAAGCACGCAGTGTGTGCTATAGACAAACCACGTGTGTTGAAACCGACAACTTTGCATCGGTTGTTATGTAACACATGCTAAATGCAAGAACTGCTCCCATGCTGGCTCGTAAACAGCAATTAAGCCATGTGGTCTTTTGTCTGTGCTGGAGGGGCAGGCAACGAACCATGACAGGCATTGTTTTCTTGTTTGCATCCGATAATCTTTAGCAGCTCCACGCATTGATACTTGTCAACGCCGTCAACAACGTTGAGATCCTCACTTAGAAGCGGGCGGGCGGGCGGTACCTCGCTCATCCTATTCTCACCGGCTGAGCTGGATGGAGGCGGATTCTGATAGGAGCAATTGCTATAGACGTCGAGGAATGGAAGTAAGTTGGATATCGTCGAATAAGACAAAGATGTACTTGGGCATCGGCTTGCTGCTGTAGAGCGCCGTCGCCAGGTAGTTCGCAGTCATCGATGAACTCTCGAGTCAAACACACGACTAATTTGTCGCTGTTGTCGAAGTTGTGCATTTTTGAGACGCGGACCTCGTCGCGATCGCCGAAGTAGAGACGCAAAACAAACTGGCCCTCTTCACCTGTCACCAGTTGCATGCAAACAAAACGCAACATCGTCGCGACGCCGCTGTGGTGGCCGACAAGGTTGGCGGCGTGTTGTAATTAGATAACAATAGCGTTGTAGTCTCTTTCTTGTGCCCTAGAAAGCAACATTCCCCTCGTTGCCAGCACAGAACCAGGTGATATTTGATGTACCAGCGACATTATGAGTACTACACCCACGGTGACAAAAGCAAAGGATATTGCCGTGACACCCGGATTCAAGTCGTTCCAGCACTACGAGGATCAACCTGTCAAATTACAAACTTCCTCAGACCAACCCACAGAGATAACATGCCACTGTTGACAGGTTCATATTCTCTAACCGGCTCACGTAGGAAAATTGTATAATAATGGTGGATTACACATTAAATTTAACCCCGGTCGAATCTACTGATGTTCTTCCACAGAGCCATCATGTCCCACAATTATAATTCCACATGAACGACATTCGCAGTTGTTCTTGCATTTAAATAAATATTATATTAAATGGAATAAGATTGTTTTAAAAATGCAAACACAGACTAGATTAAAGTAATTACTAAGAGTAAATTGTTTCTACTATAACTGAAGGTGGCTGAAAAGATAAGTAAGTAGTGATCTTGAATTGATTTGAGACATTACACAAAACAAACATCATTTACCCTCTAACCCCCTCAGACCTCCACAGATCGTATCAGATACCCTCCGACCTTCTTGCCTAATACATGAAACTTGGACTTACATTGATCAGTATTATGACCTTTATTATTCTTAATATATATCAATGACTTGGACGACAACATAACAAGTAACGTACTGAAATTTGACACAAAAGTGTTTAGAAAGGTTAACACTAGTGGTGATAAACAACATTTACAAAATGATCTACACTCAATTTTGGGAAATGCAAATGCCTACATACAGGACATGGGAACTTGGATGTAAACAATAAAATGAGAGATACTGTTCTGGGTACTACTGTTACTGAAAGTTTCAGAGCAGTGTGGCAAGACACTTGTTGATGACTTATGAATAAGATTTAAAGATAGTTGCACGATATGTGAACTTTCAATTATTATTTTTTATATATGTGCGATGTCTTTGCTTTTTTTTTACATTATCTTATATTTTCTGTCGAGATATTTGTCGGTGGATTTTTTTTTGGATTTTCACAATTAAATTGAACTCGGCTTTTTAACGTTAACTTGTCGATTTTTAGAGTTTTTCGTAACATTAAATTGAACTTTTTCTTCTATTTTTTTCTCTCTTACACTGCGGTACGAAATATTTTACAGTGAAATCGCCTTTCCGGTTCTGATGCCACCGTGATATTGTTACAGCACATTTCGTATGATCGCCATATTAACAACACATGCTATTGCCGGTATAGCGTTGTTTTGGGCACTAAAAGTGCGCTCAAATTGCATTTAATTTCCAGCTCCATAATTGATGCGATCAATTACGGAACACACTCGTCCCTGTACATTTCTGCTGAAGTTCACGTTCTTTGGAAGGGACGCAGAGAATGATCTGTTGATCGATTCATTCTTGGGTAAAGGTGCATTAACCTGGCCGAAATTATTAACGCTATTAAATGAGTTTTACCTAATTTTTTCGATGCTAATGTGTTCTTTGCATCACTCCCCATCGGATCAGGTACAAAACGGACGTATATTTGCAAAAAATATTGTGTTTTAGCTCACTTTTAGGGCCCAAAACAACGCTAGAACCGGCTATAGCCGGTGTTCTTAATATGGCGATCATTCGAAATGTGTTGTAACAATATCACGGTGGCATCAGAACCGGAAAGGCGATTTCGCTGTCAAATATTTTGTACCGCAGTATAAGAAAATACGAAAAATAGAAGAAAAAGTGCAATTTAATGTTACGAAAAACTCTAAAAATCGACAGTTTAATGTTTAAAAGCCCCCAAAAATCGAACCGGACAGGTTATTTCACCGACAAATATTTTGTACGCAGTCTAAGGGGAAAAAAGTAGAGTTCAATTTAATTTTGAAAATAAAAAAAAAATCCACCGACAAATATCTCGACAAAAAATATAAGATAATGTAAAAAAAAGCAAAGACATCGCATATATATATAAACAAATTATTAAAAGTTCACAGATCGTGCAAATATCTTTAAATCTTACTCATAAACAAGTGTCTTGCTTGAGGTAAAACTGTCATTTAATAGCGTTAATAATTTCGGCCAGGTTAATGCACCTTTATCCTATTTTCTCTATTTTTTCTCTTCGTTTTTTTACGTTGCATAATTGTATGCACTATACGCACAAACATCGCGGTTCTGGTGGCACCGTCGTCACCGAGGCGTGACTAGTGCGCAAATCGCACGCGCGCCATTTTTATTATGCAATCGGTTCTCCTGTTTTGATCTATAAAACTGATTAAAAGCGGCCTAAACACAATCTTTTAAATATGAACTATTTTACAGTATTATGTATGCGGTATTATATAAGGAACGCATTCAGGTACAAAAATGTAGGAAAACCGTCAGCATAAAGCCCTAATAATGTTAAGTAAAAGATTACGGCTGGTGACTTGCAGTGTTTCGAGAGCGCCTCTTTCGTCCAGTGCCAGTGGCAGTGGCAGTGCCCGTAACCATCGCGAGTTGATCATGTATTTATACAAAGCTGCCAAGTCTACCGCTTTGGCGGTAGAACTACCACTTTGTCTTCAATTTTACATTATCTACCGCTTTATTGTGTTCAATCCAAAATCTACCGCCAAATCGCAATTCCAAGGGTACAGTTAAAATTAATCATTTCGAATCCAAATATACGACCAAACCACATCACTTCACATAGGAAATGCACCAGAATTAAATAAAAAATACTCTAAAATAGATTTTTTTTACACCAGGACGGGAAGCCCCCTTCTACACCCTCCCCTCGCGGCCGCGGCGCGAGGACTTCGGCGCCAGATATTGATCTAATCTATCACGTCACATCATTAAAAGCGGTAGATATGCCGTCACACGTCTGTCCTTATACGAAACACCTGGGAATGTCTGTCAGATGTCTGTCTTTATACGGGACATTTGGGAATGTCTGTCACACGTCTGTCCTTATATGAAACACTTGGGGAATGTCTGTCACGTGTCTGTCTTCAGGGGTGGATCCAGGGTTTAGAAAGGGGGGGGGTTTCCAAGGTAATGTATGAAGCGCAACGAGTCTCGTGGGGGTGGAGGGAGGGGGTATCCCCCTTCCCAACCATTTGACGGTTTTTTTAGACAAAACAATTGAAATAGTGTAATTTTGCACACCCATAATCTGGTTTTAAGCGAGATAAGGCCTAATGTAATCGACCCAAAATTCAGACTTGCGACGTCGTACGTATTGTCCGTATACAATACGGATTTTGGGGAGGAATACGGCTTTGGCCGTGTCCTGTTTTAATACGGATTTGCTGAATATATAAAAATCGTGATAAAATAATCCTATGTATTTTCTTGTAATCGTCACATAAGTGTAACTTCGAATGTCAAATCTACAGTAGACAAGGTGTAATTACTTTTGAGTCTAGAGTTTCGGCAAAACGCAGCGGATTTTGTTTCGTTTAACCTGTAGGTAGCTCTGTTCCTACGAAGAAAATGCGGTGTGTCTGAAAATGTCTAAACGAAAAGACAACATTAAACATCTGTTATGTGCCATTTATTGCAATATTGACTAAAACAACTATAGTAATACAAATGTTTAATAAAAAACGAGTATGCCACAAGTGACTAAAACAACACGTAATCGTTTTAATTTCTATATCGGCATTATTGTAAACTAGAGGCACCGTAGTGTAGTAATAGTAAAATTATGTATTTATTCGTACGACAATGTGTACAATTCAATTACAATTGAAGTATCTTTGCACACAAAGAGACTAACACGTATTTGACTAAAACGTGCTACACGCATTCTCTATATTATTCAGCACATACTTTGCCAAGGAAACTGTGTTTAATAGTTTCTCATCCAGCCCCTTCTGATAGTGGTTCTGAATGATATAATAAAAGTAGCTAGGTTTCATATTACAGAAAGTAGTGGCATCGTGTCTGAAATGGGAAAAGGTGTAACTGAGAATTTTAGACATATATGAACCAATACCTCGGAGGGCTAGATTACCAACTCAAGAGCGCTATCCAAACTGTTGTTGCATTTTAAACTACTCTGTATAAAGTGCACCATTCCATTCGTGATTTGAATTTGAATCGGGAGACATTCTGCTAAAAGTAGTCGTAGTGCCATATAACAACAGTGAGTGCAAACTGGTAGATTAAAATGTTTCCTGTTACCTTTGCGCCATGTAAATTAAAACGCATCATAAAAATACATACACCATAGAACGAGGAACAGTGTGACATAACTAACTGAAGTTGTGTACTTATATTACAAACCCCAAAATATAAATGTAGTGATTAGCACATCCGCCAAAGTTGTGAATTCAAGACGCAAACCGGACACGGTACATGTGATGAAAAAAACTGGCTCTCAACATTGTTGACTGTGTGTCCCTGGTAACTCGGAGATCACGTTAATGTCAGTCCCGTCTCAATTTGGGACGTTAAAGAATCACTGAGGTGAGCTTGGCGATAAAGTTCTGAAAAGGCTAACACATTGAATGAGACCTCAAAAGAACATAACTTTCTAACCACAATGTAATTATAAAGACTATAGTCAGTTAATAGAACTTTGCGGGTGCTGGGAACAACTAGATACTAGAAAATATGTTTATATTAGCTGTGTTTTAATAACTGTTGTTCATCGGCAGATCTATTAACCATTACACAACAAGCTGCATAAATAGGTGATCACAAAACAAGATTGCCAGATCGCGCAGGTCGTGCTTGGTCGATCATACTGTAAGCTTGATATATGTCTGAGACCCTCTTTTAAAGCTTGGGGGCCATGGGTCTGACAGTCTCAAAAACATTATTGGTGATGAGGAATGCGATGATGGTATATGACGAAGTGAGTCTGGTTAGCAGCCCTTGACCCTTCGTCCTGGTCCCAACTGTCAGTCAATGCAACCTCCTCGTAGATGTCATGCTATCCAAATGGATTCAGTAGTACGGCTTCCAGACATTCATACAAGAACTCATACATGTCATAATAGCCATCCTATTAAATACTACAATTTGAGGTTTTAGGTAATATAGATAATGATAGTAAAGGTAGAAAATTATAATAAATCAAATCGGACCAAACGTAAAGTTTACCCGTTATATAATGCTAAAATTAATTAATGACATTTGTAGCAGCAACGCCGATTACCGCGACGCCAAACGGACTTTCTGTGAAGCTGATATTTTTGAGTTTTTAAATGTTGATCGTCTGGAAGTGTCCTTTGTTAATTATACCACAGGATGTACATAGATATCACAGAATATATAACTAAAATATATGAGGAGAAATGTCGCGCCTCTTGGTGGTCGTTTTAATAGTAACAGAAACGGAAGGATCGGAAGGAAGGGAAATTACATTTTTACGTTAGTTCCCCCAATAAACCGTGTTTCCGCAATTCCTACTTTTTTCGTTTTTTGTACATCAAATAACATTAACACAGGGTGAGCAGCTGTCCGCTTTTCCATTTCCTTGGTGAGCAACTGTCCGGTGAGCAACTCTCCATGATTCTAAATATTGGGGTGATGTTTCCCCTTTTCCAGTGCTGTGGTAAAGTCCCCTCAGCAAGTGATTTGATAAATATTTTTTGGAAAGATTCCAAAGGTTTCATGCAGCATTTGTTCACATGTTAAAAGTTGTTGATGCTTGTTTCGACAATTAACTATGCAAGTATTGCATCGTTATTGCTGAGGATAAAAGGGGTGTTGAATTCTCTGGGTATGTAGTACACTATGTGTTTGTACACCTGCATAATGCATTGCATAGCAACGCATACACAGCACACACATTTACGCAGTACATGTTACTACTACATAGTACATAGATAATACAGATGTTACAGGTGCATATTTTTTGCATGAATGCAGCCTTTTGCATAGATCTAATGGCCTCATGAGTTCACTTGGCTGGAAGTAGCCAGCCCCAAATGTTTACTTTAGACATTTTTGCAGAGGCAATCAAGCCATGATTAACCATCAACTGATAATCAGTGGACATTCTATTGTCTAGTCCTTCCCTCCAAATCTTGCCTGCCTGACCGACCTGCCCACTGCCCAGTGCCCACCCCAGTTGGTAGTTGGTATTTTCCAATTGCGTTGTGTCTACTGTTTCGTGTCTACAATTTCCCCAGTACTGATTCATTCACACTTGTACTAATTCACACACGTCTGAACGTGGTGTCTCTTAGGCTAGTGACTGTAGGTTTGCTGGAAATGCCACTTGTGGTAGGGGCCTTGTAAAGGGGGGGGGGACAAAAACAGTGCATTTGAGGATTGATATTCGGTTTGTTTGAATGTCACCGACACCGCAAATGTCTAAAACCCTTTATCGCGTACGAGTTGTTCAGCTATAAACGTTTTGTCTGGGAGCTAACAATTTAGCTGTGCATATTTAGACATCAACCACCACCAATAACCCAACGTTAACATAGATGAAAGAACGCACTGATATACTGGCGGCGTCTACCATTATTTGCGTGTTGGGACTTGTACAAAGAAATGTTGTATCGGTGGTAATTGATACTGCCGGGAATCATGCTTTACTTGTGTAATGCATATAAAGTATTATGATTAAGAGAACAATGACGTCTGGCCTACATCTCGCGGTCCCCACACCTGCGTTCACTCAGCAGTAGCCCTGTACACAGCGTGGTGAAACGTTCTACAGACGACGGAAGGACGCAGTTATGTTTCCCTTTGGTTGTAAATATTAACGTTTTGCATGATTTAAAGAACATGTGACCATAAAACATTATAAGCCTTCGTGACATCCAATGGCAATGTGTTGCCAATGTTCTGAACAGTTTGGTGAAAAACACTTGCCTCCAGCTCTTTTATTCATGTCTCAAAATGACCAGATTTCGAAAAATATTAATACGCCTACGGTGTATCAAGAATGTCACCACTACAATATGCCTACTCGTTTTCAAATCCAATTCATACTGCAACATCTCATTGCCAAAAGTCCGACATTTTAAATGTTTCAGCTTTCCTGGCTGAATAGTCTTGTGGCAAGTAAAATCATTGGCATCGGCTAATTTACGTATGACAGTTATGTGTTCCAATGTCCTACGTTTCCATTTTAGAAATGTTCTCTTCTGAGGAACAAGTGCAGGAGTGCGCCACCTCGCGGCGTCTTGACAACAAATTCTGACTTGATACAAAAATCCGACCACAATAAAAGGGAGTGTCCTGGCACTTGATGGACACCACATGTATCAGCCAATGGTTAGTATGTTTCTATGGAATTTACAACAATTGTAGGGAAATTGCGGCCTTTTAGTGGCTCATCCTAAAGTCAAGCATTCCAGTCTTTCTATACCCATATGTCGGCAAGTTGTGTTTACGCTGACAGTCGACCTGCTGTTCCAACCGTGAACTAGTCCCGAGGTAAGCTCCCCATCAATGGGAGGCGCCGTGCCGGTATATCCCAAATGAACGCCAGTGTATTACATGTACTGAACAAATTTAATAAATCGATCCGATCGATCGATCGATCAATCAATCAATCAACCAATTAATCAAGCAACCAATCAATGGGAAACATAACTAATTAATTAATGAGTTTGCGCACCCTCCTGCCGGCTTAAGCACTCCACACATGTACGTTCATTTGAGGCACATCGTATTGTTACCAGGTGGATCTATGACGTAGTTTTCTCGTGAACCTTCCGATGACAAGATAACTCCTTACTCATGAGCGCCGGCAGCATTTCTGATTAGGCTTTCATTGTTGATAGAGATACGTTCATATAGTGGGCGGCATCCAGTCCTCAGGAGTGTTCAAAGCGCTTTACAATTCACCCCCTGGAAAACCTGCTCATTCCTACGCCATCTCGGCTTCTGTGTCGGTCGAGCGTGCGTGCGTGCGTGCGTGCGTGCGTGCGTGCGTGCGTGCGTGCGTGCGTGCGTGCGTGCGTGCGTGCGTGCGTGCGTGCGTGCGTGCGTGCGTGCGTGCGTGCGTGCGTGCGTGCGTGCGTGCGTGCGTGCGTGCGTGCGTGCGTGCGTGCGTGCGTGCGTGCGTGCGTGCGTGCGTGCGTGCGTGCGTGCGTGCGTGCGTGCGTGCGTGCGTGCGTGCGTGCGTGCGTGCGTGCGTGCGTGCGTGCGTGCGTGCGTGCGTGCGTGCGTGCGTGCGTGCGTGCGTGCGTGCGTGCGTGTGTACGTCTGTCTCTCTGCGTGCGGCTTTAATCGGTGCGGTCGGCTTAACTGTTGTGACAGGAATGCAGGTCAATAGATAAACGCGGGCCTACATGGCATCGTCTGCTGGAATTATGTGGTCCCTTATGAAAATATACCATCGTATTCCAGGGTAAAATATCATGATATACCATGGAAACCGTGGTATACCTTGATGTTGTGAAACAGGTAAACATTGTAAAATACCACGGTGTTTAGAAACAAGTAAACCACGGTATACCAGACATGTACCATACCGTAAACCGGGGCTACTTTGAACAGTGGGGAAACTATGAAAACAATTCAGAAAAGATTCAGTCAGCAATATCTCTAAATAATTTTTCGGTATAATGTATTTAAGATTGTATTGGTGCAATCCTGCTTTAATAGACATTTTAGCAATCCCGAGGGAATTACTGAATGGTAGTCATTACAAAACGTTAATTTTTTGCAAGACAACGTGGGTTATACATCTGTGAAGTAATGGACTTGTTTTATTTTATAAAATGATCGCATGTGGCAGTAACAAGTTAATATGTTGTGGGGAAACTTTGAACGTATTTTTTTACAATTCTGAACAGTGTTCAAAGTTGCCACATGTAGCTAAAATAAGCCAACACACGGCAACAGCTGATGCATACTGCGTGGATTAGCACTGAATTCCCAGCTAATCCCGAGTATCCAGTTGGCCCACAGTCTCCAATTGGCTCCGAGTTTCAAGTTAGCACTGAATCCCCAATTGATCCCGAGTCTCCAGTTGGCCCTCCGTCTTCAGGTGGCCCCCAGTCAACGGTTGGCCCTCAGTCTCCAATTGGTCATCAGTCTCCAATTGGACCCCAGTCTTCAATTGGCTCCCAGTCTCCAATTGGCCCTCAGTCTTCAATTGGCCGTCAGTTTCCAATTGGACCTCAATCTTCAATTGGCCCTCAGTTTCCAATCGGACCTTAATGTGTGGTGGGGCCTTCAACTATTGGTAGGCACTCATGTAGGCACATGTGGTAAGCCTTCAACTTTTGGTAGACCCTCTACCTGTTGGAGGCCCTCTACCTGTGGGAGGCCCTCAGTGTTCAGCACCTCGATTTGTAATCCCTACCATACCAGATGGACGCAATCTATCGTTGCGAAATCCCCTAGTCATACTGAAGGGGGAAAATTGGAAAGTGTGCCGTAAGTAAGAAGGCGATGATGAGGGTGATAAACGATTATGATGATGACGACAATTAAGGGGTCATCTTAGTGATGATGATTATGACGATGATGATGATAACGATTATGATGATGCTGATGATAATGATGATGATGATAATAATAATGATGATAACGGCGGTGATGATGAGGGTGATAAATGGTCATGATGATGAGGAGGAAGAAGATGAAGACAATTAAGCGGTCTTAGTGATGATGATGACGAAGATGATAACAATGAGGGTGATCATTATTACGATTATGAGGACGAACACAATGACACCCTCAGTCTCACCATCCTGCTCCTCCTCCTCATCGTCATCATCATCCTCATGTTCACCCTTATAACTGTTAACCATGCTGACACCCACTCGACGTTCACAAACCTATGATTAACACAGGAATCTCAGAGCGAGTGAGCCGCAAGTTGTCTGGGATATGGAATGCCGTTTGTATAACCTCCCAGGTAACGCACGGCAGTAACTACATGTTGGCAAACAATAGGACCGAGTCAGACAGAGTGGTAAGGAAGAAGGGGGTCATTAAAAAGGGTCGCCTCAACAAATGAAAGAGATAATCTACACTCAGTTAAGGGATCATCTCAAACAATTATTTAAGAGATCACTAAAAATGCTTAAAAAGAAATACCTCATCATCATTTGATCAAATTAAGGGGTCATATCAAAAAACTTAGGCGAAATCTGAAAATGCAATGTGATATTATATTAGAAACTTAAGCTGAACCGCAAAATAATAAAATAAGGGATCAGCTGAAAAAATTAGGGGGTCATCTCAAACAATTAAAGTGTTAATCTAAACGATTAAAGGGCACCTAAAATATTTTAAAATATGACTAAAACTAAGTGATTTTATCAAAAACAAATTAAAGGATAATTTAAAAAGGAGTCATTAAGGGGTCATTTAACAATGAACTAGCTGATCATCACAAAGCATTATTATTATTATTGCCGTATGCTATCTAAGAGGATATATAAACAGCAGTCCATATGTCCTCCCAGAAAACAAGCTGCTGAATCGTTCTGAGAATCTTATTTTAAGTATAATTTAGTAAACGTAAGTGGATGTCTGGTTTAGCCTTGGCGTCGTTCTCCTAAATAAATGTACTTTTTTGCCCACTTCAAAGGGTGATTTCGGGGGCAATCCACCGCCCCAGACCCGAAATCAACTATTTTTTTAAACAAAATACATGTTACCAGGCAAACTAAAGAGCTACAAGCGCCACTATGCGGACAAACATAGTGATGGATCCGTTAATTAGCGTGACACGTTGCGCCATCTTACTCAAGTGAGATTGAAAATCACATATCCTACAGCAATTGAAAAAAAGTATTGTGGCAAGACGTGTTTATATACGACGCTGTTGACGGATGAAATAAAGGTTTGCCTATATATCGCTTAATGACGTGCAAATGAAAATATAATTTATCTTAACAATGTGAACAAAATAATGACAAATTAACATGACACGTTGCTCCACCTTACTTCCGAATGAAAATTATTTCTTTTCTCTCTCTCTCTCTCTCTCTCTCTCTCTCTCTCTCACTTTCTCTCTTTCCTACATCGATGTCGTGAATATATGATCCGTACTGTACGATTCGCAAGGGGTTGATTTTGCCCGCCCCCATCGTTATATACTCAGGCGTTCCGGCGGTCCGTTTCGGTATTTTCACGTGTTCCTGCGTTCCCACGTCTAAGCTCGGACGTCTGAGTACAACGGCATTAAGCGCGGACGTCTGAGTACAATGGCAGTAAGCGCGGACGTCTTACTAGAACATAACCGCAAAATGGCGTGGCGATTCTTCTCTTATCCACCTGCACGCTGCCAGTGCTCGGTCGCGTAACTCCGCAACAGATACATACCGTAATTATATTTTATATCATGTAATCAAAGAACATAAATCTAAGGAGGCCTTCTGATGTATATGACCCGAATTATGCAAGAAAATAGTTTTGACATTTAGTCTGAATCTACAGCGCACACATGTACTGATTATATGTAGAAAAAATATCAATGGATTTAAGCGAGCAATTCAACGTATAAAATTTTGTGACGATCCCTTAACTTTTTGGAGAAGTCCTATTCATTTTATCTAACTTTATTTCGAGACGATCACTTGATTTTATGAGATGACCCCATAATGTTTTGAGACGATCAGCTAGTTCATTTGTAATGACTAGTTATTAAATGACCCCTTAATGACTCATTTTTAGATTAACCTTTCCTGTTTTTGATAAAATCCCTTAATTTTAGTCATATTTTAAAATATTTTAGGTGCCCTTTAATCGCTAAATGAACATTTTAGACATTTAGACTGGCATTGCTCTTAACTTTATTTTTTTAGATAACCCCCTAATTGTTTCAGCTGATCCCTTATTTTATTATTTTGCGGTTAAGCTTAAGTTTCTAATATAATATCACGTTACATTTTCAGATTTCTCCTAAGTTATTTGATATGACCCCTTAATTTAATCAAATGATGATGAGGTATTTCTTTTTAAGCATTTTTAGTGATCTCTTAAATAATTGTTTGAGATGATCCCTTGACTGAGTGTAGATTATCTCTTTCATTTGTTGAGGCGACTCTTTTTAATGACCCCCTTCTTCCTTACCACTCTGTCTGACTCGGTCCTATTGTTTGCTAACATGTAGTTACTGCCGTGCGTTACCTGGGAGGTTATACAAACGGCATTCCATATCCCAGAAAACTTGCGGCTCACTCGCTCTGAGATTCCTATGTTAATCATAGGTTTGTGAACGTCGAGTGGGTGTCAGCATGGTTAACAGTTATAAGGGTGAACATGAGGATGATGATGACGATGAGGAGGAGGAGCAAGATGGTGAGACTGAGGGTGTCATTGTGTTCGTCCTCATAATCGTAATAATGATCACCCTCATTGTTATCATCTTCGTCATCATCATCACTAAGACCGCTTAATTGTCTTCATCTTCTTCCTCCTCATCATCATGACCATTTATCACCCTCATCATCACCGCCGTTATCATCATTATTATTATCATCATCATCATTATCATCAGCATCATCATAATCGTTATAATCATCATCGTCATAATCATCATCATCATCGCTAAGATGACCCCTTAATTGTC
Source organism: Lamellibrachia columna (assembly GCA_963662155.1). Lineage (NCBI taxonomy): Eukaryota > Metazoa > Annelida > Polychaeta > Sabellida > Siboglinidae > Lamellibrachia > Lamellibrachia columna. The sequence goes on from OY759264.1 coordinate 53,453,254, forward strand.
GTCATCATCATAATCGTTTATTTCCCTCATCATCGCCTTCTTACTTACGGCTTACGGATCCCTTGGGCGCCATGCGTCATATAGGGCATGTACAAGAGTCCGCCATTCCAGCCTGTCAGCCACCCTCTGTGCCGCCTCTGCCCATGATTTCCACCCAAACGCATCTCGTTCTTTTTACACCATTCGCCGCCACGTCTCTTTTGGTCTTCCGATCGATCTAACAGTAATAATTCACTGGATGTCATTCGAGAAGTGTGTTCCTGTTCTTCTTAGATATTATCATCCCAACACCAAACTCGTGCCTGATCTCTACAACAGAATACAACACTGTCTCCCCTCCTTCAAGTCTGACTTTTCCTGTTCCAGTCCACCTACTCTCGTTGATTCCCAGTATGTCTATGCCATTGTTGTTCATTTCATCTACAATTTGCTCAGTTTTACCAGCTGCGTTTATCGTCCTCACTTTCCAACACGCAACCTTGATCTGTTTTCGTGGATGTACTAACGGCACTATCTTGGTGTTAGCTTTCTTACGGCATTGGCGATCACCATTCATGCTATCCTCTGTCGAAAAACAAGCGCCAATATCACCCATCAGAAAGGCTGGATTTCTTGTACATGTTTCTGTAACATCTGTTGTTTTTACGGGAGCAGGTTGTTAGCCTGCCGCCCAACCCCCAGCCTGGAGGACCAGGGATCACTCTTAGTCTGGAATCTCACCCTCGACCAATCCGACATGGTTAAACCTACTAGGGATACACGTATCCCAGCCGGCACAGCTCTCAGGATCACTGAGGCACACAAACTACTCCACCACGATAAGGTTGTAATCCTCGGAGTAGTCCTCACCTTCTACATCATCATTATTAACACCATCATCATCATAATGATTGTCATCAAATTTTTTTTTACATTACTGGTCGATTTATTACATTACCGGTCGATTATTAAATTACCGGTCGATTTATTATATTACCGGTCGATTTATTGCATTACCCTTGATGATTACGTGATGTTGTTGGACGCGATAATGGATGTGGATGTGACACTGACTCCGGCGAAATAAGGGGCCATCCTTAAAATACGTCACACTATTTTTTTACATCTTTGATACCCCACCCCTTTTCACGATTCGTAGCGCCCCCCAAAAAAAACTACGCTTGTTTTGAAAAAAGATTCCCATATGTTGTGCAAATATGAAATACTTAAGTTTGGCCTGTACACTCCTAAAACTACATTCGTTTTGAGAGACTTCCCACCTAATATGCATACATCTATACATCGCGCCTTTACAAACTTCATTGATACACGGTGCAGTTGGCTTTCCCTTTCCTTTCGACTTTTGTTGAAATAGACCCCAAAACTGACATGGCAATCAATGCTATCAGTCTGAAATCACCGGCTGGACGAACAAAAAAGTGTCTTAATAACGAACGTAGCGATCGCCAAGACACCCCCCCCCCCCAGCCATGTAATGCTCCGTAACACTTATTCGGTCACCCCACCTAGCGAGCGTGACGTACTTTATGGATGACCCCTAAGATCTGCAAGCTGAGACCGTCTTCTAAAAAACACCCACGGCCTACGACAGACGTTGGCGCCCTCTGACGGCCACTGCGTAGTGGTTGAGGCGACATAAGCAGGCAACGGAGGATCGAAGTATTCGAAACGAGTTGCAACTACAATGCGACATATATGTTTGTAAACTAGACTCAATAAATCCCAAAAAAACACACATCGCTGTATTGACATGTAATCTTAACGAAGAACGTTTTTCTGTGTTGCTTAATTTTGGTCACGGATTTATTCGAACCAGCAAATACCAGCAATGCCAGCCACACAATGACACCTTTCACACGTTCAATGGTTCCTCCTCCCAACACCTTTTCTCCCTATTCCCCACATTAACTGGTTCCTCCTCCCAACACCTTTTCTTCCTATTCCCAACATTCACTGGTTCCTCCTCCCAACAACTTTTCTCCCTATTCCCCACATTCACTGGTTCCTCCACCCAACACCTTTTCTCCCTATTCCCCACATTCACTGGTTCCTTCTCACAACACCTTTTCTCCCTATTCCCCACATTCACTGGTTCCTTTTCTAACAACTTTTCTCCCTATTCCCTACATTCACTGGTTCCTTCTCCTAACACCTTTTCTCCATATTCCCCACATTCACTGGTTCCTCCTCCCAACACATTTTCTCCCTATTCCCCACATTCACTGGTTCCTTCTCCCAACAACCTTTCTCCCTATTCCCCACTTTCACTGGTTCCTCCTCCCAACACTTGATCTCCCATGTCCCAGCATTCACTTGCCACTCTTACCCGCAGTTGGCCTCCCATCTTTCCCGTATTCGCTCGTCTTTCCACTCATTGTAACATTTCATCTTCTCCATATTCCCCATATCTCAATGCTTGCTCTCCCCTCGTCCCTACATGGGATTAGTCTCCCTCCCATACCTCACTCCCTCGTCCTCGTTTTCGCTCGTCCAATCAGCTGAAAGATCGTACTCAGCGCGGCCAAACATCACCAGACGATGCGTCCCCCAATGTGAGGAGTGGAAAAACAATATAGTTTTCACAAGTTTCACGTAATTACTTGAACTTTGTGAGCTTAGTGAAGATGTGTGGGTGCTAGAGAGACAACTGTTAGGTCCACAAGTATGTTTACAAGTATGTGTGTCACAAAAATCCGTTCCTCGCTAAAGCATTGGGTTGGGGGAACAGTACAACTTTTACCGTGTCGACGTAATATTAGTGTCATGAAAATGTATCCACATTGAATATGTCAGTGGGAGAACACATATTTTAAAATGGTAGATTAAATATCGGTAGTCTTGTGACGTCACTCCTCTACGTAAGTTGTATGAATAGTACTCAAACAGCGTGACATTCGTAGACATTGGCTGGTGTCTGCGTAGACAGTTGTGTGATTTTGTAGTGGTTCGGCTAACCAAACGATAACGCTGACATCTGGAGAGTAGTGAGATAACAACGAATAATTGACCCCACAACAGAATAGCTGCAGTTCATCTACGGTAGTTGTACATCAATAACGAAGATAAGAAGACAAATGTGGGAGATAATGAGACAGCGAATTGTGCGTGGGTGCGTGCGTGCCAGCCAGCATGGGTGCGTGGATACGTGCGTGTTTCCGTGCGTGCGAGGGCGTGTGCGTGCGTGTGTGCGTGCGCATAAATGCGGGGGAGCCAGTGTGAGCTTAGGTGCGCGGATGCGTGCGAGAGAACGAGCGAGCATGTGTGCGTGTATTCTTGCGTGCCTGCGTGCGTGCGTTCGTGCGTGCATGCGTGCCTGCGAATGAGCGAGTGTGAATGCATGCGTGCGATCGTGCGTTGGTGCGGGCGTGCGTGACTGCGTGCGAGCGTGCGTGGACGGATGCGTGCGTGCGAGCATGGGTGCGTGGCTATGTACGTGTAACCGAGCGTGCTTTCGTGCGTGTGTGCGCGCGCGCATAAATGCTCAACATGGGGAAACAGAGGGGCACAACAACTTAGAATTTGAGTGGACACTTTCAACAATTGCGTAGTTTCCATCATTTTGAAACAAGCAAAAGATATTAGTCAGGGAGATTGAAATCTACGCCATTTCATGTTCAACTGACAACCACTTTGTGAAGAAACTTATTTGTTATATTTCGTTTTATCATCTGCGAATCGTGCCTATCCGTAAAATCCACAAATGACACAACGATCCAGATACAGATACCAGGAACAGGCAATTAGCATGGTGACATTTCGATGATTAGTTACGTAATCGATTGCCTGATACAGGAATTTCAGTAAAGAAAAACGATTGTACAAGTCGCTTTTTTTATAGGTGGACGAAAATTATACTTGGACGAAAGGAAGAAGTCATACAGTCGATACACGTGTGTTTAACGACCATGTGGGGGTGGTGGTGGTGGGGTGGGGGGGGGGTGTGGCAAGCTTAGTCACCCATTAGTTTACCATGCTATAAAGTAGTGGCGCAACAGGTTGTAATGAAAAACACCTTGGAGCCAAAGGCAGTCATATCTCCCCCCCCCCAAATACGCCACTCCGTGCAAGGTTGAAAGTCATATCCTTAAATAAAAAAATGACATCGAATATTACTTCTCTGTTTTGATGTGTGCCCCCAGTTAGTCGGGCGTGTTTGTGTGTTGTGTGTGTGTGTGTGTGTGTGTGTGTGTGTGTGTGTGTGTGTGTGTGTGTGTGTGTGTGTGTGTGTGTGTGTGTGTGTGTGTGTGTGTGCGTGCGTGTGTGTATGTGTGTGTGTGGTGTGGTGCGTGTGGTGTGGTGTAATGTGTAGGATGTGTGTGCGTATGTGCGTGTGTGTGTGTGTGTGTGTGTATGTGTGTGTGTATTCCCAAATAAAAGCGTTACAATGTAACACTAATTGTAACACTAGTTTGTCATAAATTTCAAATGTCAGTCAAAAGATTAAAATAATGCACAGACAAAAGAAGAGACCACAGTGAAGCGAGTGACGCTTTGCCATTCTGCCTTGGGCTCGGGCAATTAGTGGAGCACTTTACAGATTTGGTGTGTGGGACCTCCTCCACAACACAGGATCTCTTTTGGTTGCTTTATTGAACTATTCAAGGGAGAGTCTATGTCGACCCCTAAGCCTGTAGTCTCCCACCCGACTACTGTGACATAACCCTGTGTGTTATAGTTCTCAACCTATTAACTATAGGAATTACTTTTGCTTATATACTATGTCATGAACAAACAGACGAATTTGTGGTGTGTGTCTTTCAAACCTGTTCAATCTAAATTAACTGAAGTGACGACATCTAATGAAATGAAAATGAAAATATTTATTCATTAGAATGTTTATTATATACAATACATCATATGGTGATCCAGCATACACGATACAAAATGCGTATATAATATTACTAATCCATTTTATTGATATTGAATTATGCATATTCAATCATAGCTATGTACATCCGCCGGAAGTGGTCAACCTAAGATGGCGCCTACAACAGACAAGCAGACACATGCTCTTTATTTGGCCCTTATATGTACAAGTATTAGTATTACAAATATAAATATAGCACACATATCAAATAAGGGGCAAATATACAACGACGGCGCTTTAGCATGCTACTGTCCCCAGAAGGGGCTGTATGGAGATAGTAATATGAAATTTACGAATCTGTCACCATTAAATATCACTAGTAATAAACATATGCCCAAATACATTAATTGCCGGTCCAATTAAATGTGCAACAATGGAATAGATCATATCTATATACAATACCGAACTGACCTTTATTCACAAACCTAGCTTTTCATCATATAATGAGAATTAAAGCCGAAATTGTTTGTAGATGATCACTTAGCAAAACTCGAAGAGGCACACATGACAGGTAGTCCGTTGATGAACATCTTTCATGTATCGCGTGAACAGTGACAATAAAAATATTTCCTAGAAAATAGTACACAATATCTAAAACAGGATATGCAATACAGAGTTATTTCACCAATTGATATGTAGAAAATAAATAATATGACACAATATTGTAACGTAGTTGGATTCGCTATAACGTAGTTTAAAAATAAATAAACAAACACAGTCATTTCAACAATCAATACATAAACTTGAAAGCTTCAAGCTATGAAGATAAAGGAAGTGCATGATGGAATAAACTTCCATCGCCTAGCTGCTGTTATACACATCACTCGATCAGTACCAACCTCTCAGAGTGTCGCTGTTTCCTGCTAGTCACCACGTTCCTGTGCACATAATAAAGAACACTTTGTTTTTGTTCGTCTTTGTATTGGAACACCTTTTTCAATCTTCACAAATTTTCCCCGACTGGCTGTCAACGTCACGCACAACACCGCATCAAGCATACAGTGTGTGTCATAGGCCAAGAATGTGTATTGAATCCGAAGCCATGCAAACCAGCAAGTGGGGTGTTTCACAAATGGGTCTTGTCAGGTGCGTCAACAGAAGCACCAACTTCGCCTGGACTGTTATGTAAGAAACTAATTTGAAGAACGTGCTGGTCGGTCAACAGTAATTAAGCCTTGTTGGACTAGCCGCAGTTCATTTGGTGATCTCTTGAATGTTCACGGGCAGCTGAACTACTGTATTGTCTGTGCTGGATATAGGCAACGAACCATGACAGGCATATCGTTCGACCCAACAGAAGATGTTGCCCGTGTTTTCATAATAGCGTGTAAGCTGCATGTTTATGTCGGTCGATGTCAAAAGCTTCGCTCCGATTCAGTTGAAGCCGTACCACCCCTTTGTGGCTGTCACTGACCTTCAACAGTTCATTCGGAAGCGCTGTTTCAGTTGATAGGGTATTACAATCAGAATTGGAGTTAATTACATTGTAATTAGAACATATGGTGCCCGAAATAACCCGTGGCGCCTCTGTTGCAAGGTAAATGTGAAATCGCTTGAGATTGTCGACGGAAGTACGACACGCACTTAGCCCGAATCGTTTGCCGTGCGTTGAAACAATCGCGTATCAATGCTAATGCGCTAATTCAAAAGAGCAGGTTTATGGATTTTATTGTGGGACATTGTGGGAACTCATAAAACATGAAATAGGTGCACTTAAATGATATTATTTTCTCATCTACTTTGGCACGTCAAACCACCGTTAGAGACCACAAAAGTCGCAGGTTTCTTTAGTCTATCTCGTTTTCGTTGTCCTTCGGGGTTTACCTCACAGCTGTTATCGCCGTATTGTCATCTTCGTTTAGTAAAAACTTGGCTGATTCTTGTGGTGAACAAGTCATCCATATTAATCTGAGCAGTTACTTTCAGAAGTTCTGTGTTAGAAATCTTTTGTGGCCAGAAAAATGGCATGATGTTTCAAAGATATGTTGTGTGGAAGGTTGAACATTATCTCTCATCTGCTTCAGTCAAACGCCAGCATTCTGAAACATATTGCAGAGTGGACGAGTTGTGATGGCAAATAATTTACGTACATGATACATGCGTACCACACCTTGGTTGTCTCAGGGACAAAATAACCCTTTTTCGACCTTTTCTAAAGCAAAATATCTAATAACGTTATAAACTTTAATGATGGCGAGCGTAATTCACAGCAACATGACAGCAACACACATGAAGACATACAGTTAACCACAGTTTGACACATAATTTGTTTTATTGTATGTTATTTCCATAAAGCTTATCATGTCTATGACCAGAGCTGCCACGTTGTGTAGAGGAACATGCGAGAAATATTGGCAGGATCCAAACACTGAAAAATGGTGTTATGTTTCCCAACAACTAGGGCACCAGATGAAGGCAATTCTATTCATTCAAATTTCTATCGGGGACAGCTTTTAATAATACACTGGAAATAATTGACAGATTGATAACATTTTCATTATTTATGCAGTTGCGGTTTATTTAAATACGGGACGAAATATTTTCAATTGTTCTGAAACAGTTAAGGTAACATCATGATATATGATAATTCCCTATGTGTCATTCGTATCAGTCTTCTGGGACCACATACATATTAAACATAAACAATATTAGACGATTTCAAAAGAACGCAGCAAGTTTTATAGAAAGAACACTCGGAACCGTAGTTATTCTCATGTAAGAACTGGTCATCACGTTGAATTATCACACTGTCTTTATTAACTTCGAAAGTAAAAATGACATGGTAAACGTCTAGCATTTTAACCCAACCTGCACACGTCTGGCTTAAATGCTTCAAGGTTGGTACTACTAGGATGTGTCTGGTTGTGTGCCAATGTATACTTTTAATAAGCAAATCGTTTGTTGGCTCAAATGTCAGTGGGCGGTCCATTGCCAGTTTGACAGTCAATGTGCCAACGAGGCGAGGGACCAGCGCTCGTAATAAGCCCCGACCATACCCGTGATCATGATCACTCTGGCACGGAGACATGGGTTGTCACGCGGGCTGTCTGTCGATAATCGTGTGTGAAAGTGGCGATTACGCGCGACGTCACCGATGATGATAAAAATATACCTAGGGGATTATATTAATTATTAATTGAAACGGCCAATGTGCGTGAGATCTACAAATAGCTGCGCGAGTGCGTGAGATGGAAGCCAAATGCGTGAGTCTCACGCCAAATGTGTGAGACTTGGTAGCTCTGCATGACTCTTACTGTGGGTGTTATGCCACACCTTATTTTAGGTATCCAAGTTCTCGTGATAAAGCGGTAAAATGCTCATAAAAAGCAGGAAACTTCCTCCTCCGCTCAACTTTATACGCACACGCGTAAAATGTGCTTAGGATGGACTCGTGTGCAACACATAGATCGATTTTAGCGTAAATTTTGTTTGTTTTTTTAAATAACGAAAAACTGGACATTTCATCCAAAAAGTGGAGGGGAAAAAAGCGGTATTTCCCGACCGAATGTTGACACCTCAGAAACAGTGTCCCGTGCCTCTCATGCTTATCATTTATACCCGAATCACGGTCGGATCCAGGGTGTCCATGATGTGCCCGGGAACCCCTCAATTCCTCGAATCACAATGGCCCACGAACTGTTTATTACCTTGCATTGCATTCTTAATTTCAGGGTGTCAATGATTCCCTGGTTTCCTCACTCCATGCTTTGATAAAAGGTACTGGATATGGTAAGGTCGAAGTAAAACACAACAGGTGACAGAGGATACGACATTAATGTCTGATTTCGGTTTTGTGAATTAGTGATCAACGCAAATTCCATTCTACATATATGTGTATAATATTATACTTATTTCAAAACGACTGCATTTTCTAACCATATTCTTATAAATATGTCAGTAAAATCATAGTGGTTTATGTCACCTCTAATTTGGACGAAGGAAAATGGCTGTGGCTGAAGAACTTACCGAGTCCCAGATGTCATCACGGCTTTACAGTTTCCGGCGCCACACATATCTGTGTTACAGGTACAGGCTTACACGTATGTTAAATCTATTTTCCACCGTCTTATTTTCATGACAGATTAAATTTTAAAGAGTGACAAAATGTCGGCTGAAAACAGTGAAATGTGCCAATAATATTATATTTATTCATTTATATTTGTGCATGGTTGTGGTGCGCGCCTCTGCGTATGTGCGTGTTTGTGGTGCGCGTGCGTGCGTGCTTGCGTGCGTGCGTGCGTGCGCGTTCTCTAAATGTACTAATGTCCTGTTCGTCCATAGGACGTCTCAACCGATATAGTGTAGTATTGAACAACGTGTTGAGGCATCAACCAACTGTGGACAAGTGGATCAAGGTGGCAAACATGAACAAGTCCCGTGCTAGACACGGTGAGTCTGCGAGCGAGACAAGATGTGTTGTTTTTAAAGTTTTATGGTCTCTTTAAATCCATGGCTCGCAATTTGAAGAAAACGAAGCAACGTGGCGAGCGTGAAGCGGTGAATCTGCGAGCCAGACACGGTGATTCTTGGAGCGTGACACGATGAGTCTACGAGCGAGACACGTTGTGTATGCGAGCGACACGATGTGAATTGTGTTATAAGCTATGTGATCCCTTTATAAACATGATTCGTAATTTGCGGAACATTATAGCAACATCACATTTTCATACGACACGTTTGTATAAATGCACACGGACCCGCCTTGTGGATTCCCACTCAACATCACGCGACTACATTCCAATATTCCCCGACAATCACAGTGGTAGGTGAAAGTAAGCAAACGTTTGCAGGAATCGTGTAGAATATCATGTAATATGATGAAGGTTGATGCTTGTTTATAAAGAAAACGAGCACACACCTGTTCACCATACTACAGTTAGGAATTCAAATGACACTAGAACTCCTGTCAGTGTGGTAAGAAATAAATTTCCTTCATCCTGTACAGTTCTTGTATTTTTCCGCTTTTAAGGCAGTGGTAGCGATGGCGTCGTTGGCCGCGTGTCTGTACGTAGGGCTACTCGTTGGTTCGGACGGAGAGAACCTCATCAGCAATGTCGCGCCCTACACGCCTACCTTCAACTGTTGGCACTCTATCAACATTGAGATATGGCCATATTTGAGGACTACACAACACTTATGCTGCGCCCAGATTAAAATTTCTAGTGGCCGACTGTCAACATATGCGTGTGCCAGTGACTGTAGGATCCCTTGCGCATGAAGACGCCATGCAATTGTTTTGGCCGCCATTTGATGGGGAGCATGTTGTGTTTTGATTTTCTGGAGATAAAAAATTACACAATTTTACAAATTGTGCTCAGCGAGTTGATGACATAATAAATATTAACATACTTGATTTTCGGAACTGTGTTCGCATGCTTGTAGAGTTGTGTGTGTCTGTGTTTCCGTTCAGTGGTGTGTGTGTGTGTGTGTGTGTGTGTGTGTGTGTGTGTGTGTGTGTGTGTGTGTGTGTGTGTGTGTGTGTGTGTGTGTGTGTGTGTGTGTGTGTGTGTGTGTGTGTGTGTGTGTGTGTGTGTGTGTGTGTGTGTTTGTGTGGTGTGTGCGTGTGCGTGTGCGTGTGCGTGTGCGTGTGCGTGTGCGTGTGCGTGTGCGTGTGTGTATATAATGCTTACCTGGGAAGTGCCAGTGCTGCTAGGTGGCTGTGTGACAGGGACTCCTGTCTGTTGACTCGGTGTCATCGACATGCCGCTGGGTGGCTGTGAGACAGAGGCTCCTGTCTGTTGACTCGGTGTCATCGTCAAGAAAATACATAGGATTATTTTATCACAATTTTTATATATTCAGCAAATCCGTATTAAAACAGGACACGGCCAAAGCCGTATTCCTCCCAAAAATCCGTATTGTATACGGACAATACGTACGACGTCGCAAGTCTGAATTTTGGGTCGATTACATTAGGCCTTATCTCGCTTAAAACCAGATTATGGGTGTCCAAAATGACACCATTTCAACTGTTTTGTCTAAAAAAACGTCAAATTGTTGGGAAGGGGGATACCCCCTCTCTCGACCCCACGAGACTCGTTGCGCTTCATACATTACCTTGGACACCCCTCCTTTTCTAAACCCTGGATCCACCCTGAAGACAGACACGTGACAGACATTCCCCAAGTGTTTCATATAAGGACAGACGTGTGACAGACATTCCCAAATGTCCCGTATAAAGACAGACATGTGACAGACATTCCCAAGTGTTTCGTTTAAGGACAGACGTGTGGCAGACATTCCCAAATGTCCCGTATAAAGACAGACATCTGACAGACATTCCCAAGTGTTTCGTATAAGGACAGACGTGTGACGGCATATCTACCGCTTTTAATGATGTGACGTGATAGATTAGATCAATATCTGGCGCCGAATTCCTCGCGCCGCGGCCGCGAGGGGAGGGTGTAGAAGGGGGCTTCCCGTCCTGGCGCAAAACAAAAATCAATTTTAGAGTATTTTTACTTAATTCTGATGCATTTCCTATGTGAAGTGATGTGGTTTGGTCGTATATTTGGATTCGAAATGAGTAATTTTAACTGTACCCTTGGAATTGCGGTTTGGCGGTAGATTTTGGCTTGAACGCAGTAAAGCGGTAGACAATGTAAAACTGAAGACAAAGTGGTAGTTCTACCGCCAAAGCGGTAGACTTGGCAGCTTTGTATAAATACACGATCAACTCGCGATGGTTACGTACTGTCGGGTTTGTTGCTCCGCAGGTTCGAAGCGCCTCGCTGAGCCCTTGGAAACTTGGTCAGATCGCAAATTCATCCGGAAACCATGTTTCATTTATATACATCGCGCTCTGTCAGTTTTTGTCTTATCCATTCTGAATAAAATTTATATTAAAAAGAAGTAATTAATCCACTAATCAGCAACAAACACTAATCTGAACGAAGGAAAATATACCCTGTCACCTTTTGAATGTTTCCACGAATCGATTCAGGGAAATAATATTATGTTGCAAACATTCAAATAAAAATAAAATGATATAGCTGAATGAAACCTGTTTTAATGTGCACTTATAAAATTATTTAAAAAAATGTAATGTTTTTATTTGCCTCAGTGGTATTTTTCAATTTCTTGTTTGTCTCCCAACAAGTGCCAAATTAAAAAAAAATCCACATTTTCAAAATATAATATCTCTGGAAGAATATCTTTCTCTGGATCCACACCCCTCTTATATTTTGTGGACTTATTGAATATTGTATGTATTGTTTTCCTTGGACATATGTGACGTTGTTAGATTCTAGCAACAAATTAAAAAGTTGTGCGTGGTATAAAAGTAGCACTGTGTTAATAGCCAAATCCCCGGATGATTATTATTACTAATTATGTACGCACCCAGAATCTGGGTGCATATAATATTATGTATGCAAAGCCCGTCATAATGAAAAGAACACTGCTTCCAAGCGATGATGTGTGCGACAAACGGTGGCGCCACATCACGGAGCCTGGTTAATCAAGGCTATACCCTGGGCGGTCGACGCCAGGGTTCTGAACAGTTCGAAGAAGCCCATTCCGTATCAGCATATATCGGAATAACTACGATAGATGTAAGCGATCGGTCAGTACGTACGTAGTGGTGAAGGTAAAGTGGGGAGCGAGAGAAAAACGTCAGCACATGGAATTTAGAGGTAAGCTGAAGACGCTCTCGTCGTTTTGAATTACCGTATTTTGTACAGTGGGCCTGGGCCGGGCACTGCCACTGCCATTGGTACTGGACGAAAGAGGCGCTCTCGAAACACTGCAGTCACCAGCCGTAATCGTTTACTTAAATTATTAGGGCTTTATGCTGACGGTTTTCCTGCATTTTTGTACCTGAATGCGTTCCTTATATAATACCATAACATGTCACTGTAAAAAAGTTCATATATAAACAAAAAGATTGTGTTTAGGCCGCTTTTAATCAGTTTTATACATCAAAACAGGAGAACCGATTGCATAATAAAAATGGCGCGAGTGCGATTTGCGCACTAGTCACGCCTCGGTGACGACGGTGCCACCAGAACCGCGATGTTTGTGCGTATAGTGCATACAATTATGCAACGTAAAAAAACGAAGAGAAAAAATAGAGAAAATAGGGTAAAGGTGCATTAACCTGGCCGAAATTATTAACGCTATTAAATGACAGTTTTACCTCAAGCAAGACACTTGTTTATGAGTAAGATTTAAAGATATTTGCACGATCTGTGAACTTTTAATAATTTTTTGATATATGTGCGATGTCTTTTTTTTTTTTACATTATCTTATATTGTCGAAATAGTTGTCGGTGGATTTTTTTTAATTTTCAAAATTAAATTGAACTCTACTTTTTTCCCCTTAGACTGCGTACAAAATATTTGTCAGTGAAATAACCTGTCCGGTTCGATTTTTGGGGGCTTTTTAACATTAAACTGTCGATTTTTAGAGTTTTCCGTAACATTAAATTGCACTTTTTGTTCTATTTTTTGTATTTTCTTATACTGCGGTATAAAATATTTGACAGCGAAATCGCCTTTCCGGTTCTGATGCCACCGTGATATTGTTACAGCACATTTCGGATGATCGCCATATTAAGAACACCGGCTATTGCCGGTATAGCGTTGTTTTGGGCACTAAAAGTGCGCTAAAACACAATATTTTTTGCAAATATACGTCCGTTTTGTACCTGATCCGATGGGGAGTGATGCAAAGAACACATTAACATCGAAAAAATTAGGTAAAACTGTCATTTAATAGCGTTAATAATTTCGGCCAGGTTAATGCACCTTTACCCATTCTTGTCTGTGGCATGCAGTCTACAGTAGTTTTAATTATCTTTGACATCTTACTAGTGATGGTAGTAATGTCACTGGAATACAGGGTGTGCACACTTGTGTAGATCTTCTGGCATCTGGTCTTCACATCTTCAGCAAACATTCTTTTCTTTTCGGCTCTGATGATGGCTGTTTCTCCCGGAAACATTCGGGGGGAAAATTAAGCTTTCATGATGTGTCTAAATTGTGTCTGACCAGGGCAGGGGTGTTTTGTGTCAGTCTGTCTTTCTATGGGGGCTGCTGGCATAGCATCCTGTACCCCACGAGAAGCTAAAGCATCTCCATCAGTAGTCTCTAGCAACTGTCGTATGCGTTGCATTTAATTTGCAGTTTATAGTGTGAGGTATTCTTTGCTAATTAAAAATGTTTAATTAACCTAAGTCTGTATGACTTTGTTATGTAGAACTATCATGCTAGTTACATTTAATTGGAAATTGATGTTCATGCAATTTATAGTCTCGAAAAACATACTTTTAACTCACATTTTCTGACCATTGTGACAAATGACACTTATTGTACAGTCGTGGTCTAATAGCATGTTCAATCACGGGGTGGTACCATGTAACTGTTACTGCTGTAGTTTCCTGGGAAACATGGGTGGCTCAACTAACCCACTGTCTTCCCTGTGTCAGTGTGGTATTCCTTATGTAAAATAATAGTTAATTTAGTCTGCATAAAATGGACCATGTTCGATAAATTGTTATTTTGTAAGCTGCCTCCTCAACTTATTTAACCCCATCACAAATCAGATTCTTTGATGTTCAGATCTGTAGTGTGTGTAAGTAACTAGTGTAATAAAATATTGAAAGAATCGACTTTGAAAGCGAAAGTGAATGACCTCGAGCAAACATGTGCATTCGCCACTTCCCCTTTTTTGTTCAGTCAGACCAAAACTAATTTACTAGTTTGTTCGATGATTTCATCAAAACTATCTAACAAATTTGCACAAATGATCTAGCATGTCATGGTCGATATCAGGTGATTCGATTTGTGTGAAACTAGAAGAAATGAGATGAGCAAAAAATTAAATTGAAGACTGCACCTTTAAGTGATGCCCACCCATTGGGTACTTTATGGTTAATTAGTTAATTACCAATGTAGAAACATTTGGTAGAGTCAGTGACTATCATTTTTGATCTACCAGCTGGAGATATCCTTTCAAAGGCTTTACTATATTTTTCCACGCAGACGGAACGAAAGTCACTGAAGCTTCAGGTGGAAAGCCTGCTGAGGGAGCTGGCATCTTCTGCCGATGAGCAGACGTGCTTGACAACGCGTGTGCATGAGCTCGAGAAAGAAGCCGTGAAGCTGAAGAGTCGAGCGGATGAGGTCACTCATCGCAGCAAGGTCGAGATGGCCACACTCAAGATGGACATGCTCAAAGACCGCGGCGAGTTGGAACGAGAACGTGACCACCAGCGCAACCAGGTGGAAGGTCAGTTAACTAGAGCGTGACAGTGACAAAGGTGGTTGATGTGCACTTTTAGGGTGCAAAGTCTTTATCCTAATATCATACTATATTGTATAAACTACTGGTATGTATTATCATATGAGCAATAACAACTGAGGCTGGTGCATTTTGCAGTGCTATATGGACTAGAAAAAGTGTTTTAAAATGCAATATTTGACAATAATATCCATCCTTTGTGTACCTCAAAAGATGTGGTGTGATGGAATAAAATGAGGTAAAAATTAAGTTATAAAGCCATAATAATACATGTCCAGTCAGTAAAGGATTACCAGCCATGTCAGTACATTCACAATTGTTGTTGACAATTTTGTAATTGTGTTGTTTCAGAGTTGACTTGCCAGGTGGAGACACTGAAGCTGATATGCGAGAATTACACGCTGTCGTTGGACGAGAAGGAGCGAGAGTTGGTGAAGAGTCTCCAGGCGTTGCGGGCAGAGGAGTGGCAGAAACAACACGCTCTCGAGAACACAAGTACTTGCTCTTTCACTAAGTCATGTTCACAACTTCACGGTGATGTTTCTTCTTGGCTGTCTTGGGTCCAGTATTGATGCTATTTTCTGTAATTAAATTAAATACAGTAATTTTGCAAAATTAAATCTTAAGAAATTACTGCGGTGGAAATTTGTAATTCTTGCATCTGTGTTTCTTAATGTTATTTTTGGTGCAGAATAAGTTTTCCTAACTTAATTATCAACTACTCAGAATTTCTTTTCTGGAGCAGAATCAGTAATACTTTGATAGGTCATAATTTCCTGCAGAAAATAGTTATTTTTAACGCGCCCATTGTATAAACGAAGGATATCAAATACTCAAGGGATGGTTTTGTCCGTAATGGTAATTTTTTGGGGAGGACCCCAAATGTTCCAGTCCCCTGATCCCTAAAAATGTTCTTTACCAAAACCTGAGCAATATAAGGTACAACTTAATTGCATGCATAATGCCACTGGCCACATTTCCAAATCCCTTGGTTTCCCTAACATGGATCCGAAGGGGTGACGGTGACAGATTGAATGACCTTCGGCTATTTCCCTGTAGTCTGGAGTTGGAGAGCAGACTCCAGGAGACGTCTCGGCGGAGAACAGACGAAGAGCAGCAGCTGCAGAGAGAGCGAGAGAGCGAGAGAGGATGGAGGTCCGGATGAGGGAGCTTGCAGACACGAAGGAAGCGGCCGAGAAAGAGGCACTCGTTGCTCGGTAAGTCACAATGTCATTCCTGATGTGGTCACTCCACCTCTTCAGTGGTCTTCCTCTCTTCCGCTGTCCTTTGAATTCTTGTTTGTAAGCTTCCCTAACAATGCGGATGGTGAGACTTGATCGGAATAAGAAAGCTCTAGGTCAGTTAAGCAATACAAAATGCTATATGTATAGATACGGCAGTATAACAAATTTCAAGTCAAACATTTCAACCAGGTCTGTGGTGTTTTGTCCTGAGTGCCTAGTTGTATTGCACTGGACTCTCTGAATGACGAGACTCTCCTGTGGAAACCTGGGCTTGAAACTCACTAGCCCCGATAGAAGCTTGGTCAACTGGCATTGTACCCAGAGGGAATGTGAACTGTGATTTGCTTGCACTAAGGAAACGGGGTGTAAGTGCTGGCTCGGGGAACAGATTTATAGCTGTCACGACTCAGCCAACCAGAGAAATGTTAACTATCTCGTGAGATCAAAGCGCTTTTTACTTCACCCACTGTCTATAGCCAGGTACTCATTTATACAGCTGAGGGAACTGTCTATAGCCAGGTACTCATTTATACAGCTGAGTGAACTGACTATAGCCAGGTATTCATTTATACAACTGAGTGAACTGTTTATAGACAGGTACTCATTTATAGTGAACTGAGACAATGTGGAGTGAACAATATTCCTCAAGTTTCGAAATGGCAGCAAGAGGATTTGAACCCAGGTTCTCTCAATTGAGAGTCCCATGTTCTAACCACTGAGCTACTGCGCCCCAAAGAGTATCGTTACTGTTTCCTGCCACCAGGACAAAGCTGCAGCACCAACAGTCACTGACTGACCAGCTGGAACGGGAACACGCTGAGAACTCAGAGCTGAGAGTGAGGCTGCATCGCATTGAGACACAGTACACGAACTACGTGAACAGCAAGCAGGAGTTGAACGAGCTCAATGAGAGGCTGACCATACAGGTGCGAGTTGTGGTGTTGTCATAGCAATGAGCTCAATGAGATGCTGACCGTGCAGGTGAGAGTTGTTATAGCAATGAGCATAGTCATAGTAACTAGGAATCGTAGTCTGATCATGTCATAGCAACGAGCTCAACGAGATGCTGACCGTGCAGGTGAGAGTTGTTATAGCAATGAGCATAGTCATAGTAACTAGGAATCGTAGTCTGATCCGACTGTGAGTACAGGTGCAGCAGTTTTTGCAATAAACCTGTTGTTGTTCTGATGCACAGGAAGAGTGGAAGAGTGCCGCAGTGTTTACACTAGCGACGTTACTAGAGACAGGTCCCGCAGTGGAAGAGTGCCACAGTGTTTACACTAGCGACGTTACTAGAGACAGGTCCCGCAGTGGAAGAGTGCCGTAGTGTTTACACTAGCGACGTCACTAGAGACAGGTCCCGCAGTAGAAGAGTGCCACAGTGTTTACACTAGTGGCATTACTAGAGACAGGTCCTGCAGTGGAAGAGTGCCGTAGTGTTTACACTAGTGGCGTTACTAGAGACAGGTCCCGCAGTGGAAGAGTGCCGTAGTGTTTACACTAGTGGCATTACTAGAGACAGGTCCTGCAGTGGAAGAGTGCCACAGTGTTTACACTAGCGATGTTACTAGAGACAGGTCCCGCAGTGGAAGAGTGCCGTAGTGTTTACACTAGCGATGTTACTAGAGACAGGTCCAGCAGTGGAAGAGTGCCGCAGTGTTTACACTAGCGATGTTACTAGAGACAGGTCCTGCAGTGGAAGAGTGCCACAGTGTTTACACTAGCGATGTTACTAGAGACAGGTCCCGCAGTGGAAGAGTGCCGTAGTGTTTACACTAGCGATGTTACTAGAGACAGGTCCCGCAGTGGAAGAGTGCCGCAGTGTTTACACTAGCGACGTTACTAGAGACAGGTCCCGCAGTGGAAGAGTGCCACAGTGTTTACACTAGCGACGTTACTAGAGACAGGTCCCGCAGTGGAAGAGTGCCACAGTGTTTACACTAGTGGCGTTACTAGAGACAGGTCCTGCAGTGGAAGAGTGCCGTAGTGTTTACACTAGTGGCGTTACTAGAGACAGGTCCTGCAGTGGAAGAGTGCCACAGTGTTTACACTAGCGATGTTACTAGAGATAGGTCCCACAGTGGAAGAGTGCCACAGTGTTTACACTAGCAATGTTACTAGAGACAGGTCCCACAGTGGAAGAGTGCCACAGTGTTTACACTAGCGACGTTACTAGAGACAGGTCCCGCAGTGGAAGAGTGCCGTAGTGTTTACACTAGTGGCGTTACTAGAGACAGGTCCTGCAGTGGAAGAGTGCCACAGTGTTTACACTAGCGATGTTACTAGAGACAGTTCCCGCAGTGGAAGAGTGCCGTAGTGTTTACACTAGCGATGTTACTAGAGACAGGTCCCGCAGTGGAAGAGTGCCACAGTGTTTACACTAGTGGCGTTACTAGAGACAGGTCCTGCAGTGGAAGAGTGCCACAGTGTTTACACTAGCGATGTTACTAGAGATAGGTCCCACGGTGGAAGAGTGCCACAGTGTTTACACTAGCGACGTTACTAGAGACAGGTCCCGCAGCGAAAGAGTTCCGTAGTGTTTACACTAGCGATGTTACTAGAGACAGGTCCCACAGTGGAAGAGTGCCACAGTGTTTACTCTAGCAAACATTACTAGAGACAGATCCCGCAGTGGAAGAGTGCCGTAGTGTTTACTCTAGCGATGTTACTAGAGACAGATCCCGCAGTGGAAGAGTGCCACAGTGTTTACTCTAGCAAACATTACTAGAGATAGATCCCGCAGTGGAAGAGTGCCGCAGTGTTTACTCTAGCAAACATTACTAGAGATAGACAATTTAATGGTCCCTGCTCATTTAGATTTTTTAACTTATTTCATTTTAGATCGATTTAAAAATTAATTTACGTAGTACCCACTAAGACGTGCTGGCTCTAGCACCCACTACAATGTGCTGGCTCTAGCACCCACTACGACGTGCTGGCTCTAGCACCCACTACAATGTGCTGGCTCTAGCACCCACTACGACGTGCTGGCTCTAGCACCCACTACGACGTGCTGGCTCTAGCACCCACTACAATGTGCTGGCTCTAGCACCCACTACAATGTGCTGGCTCTAGCACCCACTACAACGTGCTGGCTCTAGCACCCACTACAATACGCTGGTTCTAGCACCCACTACGACGTGCTGGCTCTAGCACCCACTAAGACGTGCTAGCTCTAGCACCCACTACGACGTGCTGGCTCTAGCACCCACTACAATGTGCTGGCTCTAGCACCCACTAAGACGTGCTGGCTCTAACACCCGCTACAACACGCTGGCTCTAGCACCCACTACGACGTGCTGGCTCTAGCATCCACTACAACGTGCTGGCTCTAGCACCCACTACAACACGCTGGCTCTAGCACCCACTACGACGTGCTGGCTCTAGCACCCACTACAATGTGCTGGCTCTAGCACCCACTACGACGTGCTGGTTCTAGCACCCACTACAACGTGCTGGCTCTAGCACCCACTACAATGTGCTGGCTCTAGCACCCACTACAACGTGCTGGCTCTAGCACCCACTATGACGTGCTGGCTCTAGCACCCACTACAATGTGCTGGCTCTAGCACCCACTACGACGTGCTAGCTCTAGCACCCACTACAATGTGCTAGCTCTAGCACCCACTATGACGTGCTAGCTCTAGCACCCACTACGACGTGCTAGCTCTAGCACCCACTACGACGTGCTACCTAGCACAGTGTTTTTTAAAACATCTGCAAAACAAAAAAATTGGCAGTATCCCTGCCTCTATTTACTGTGATACAAGGCTAGTCAATGTTGGAAGTCAATTTGTTCAATGATTTTAATGAAAGTATGCACTTTGTAATTAAACCGACTGCGCATATTACTTGGCTATTCACACAATACAAATTTGAACATCAACAAAACTGATTCGCGATGCCGATGGGCTAAATCAACTGATACGTGATGCCGATGGGCTCAGTCAACTGATTCGTGATGCTAATGGGCTAAATCAACTGATTCGCGATGCCGGTGAGCTAAGTCAACTGATTCGCAATACCGGTGGCCGGGCTAAATCAACTGATTCGCGATGCCAGTGAGCTAAATCAACTGATTCGCGATGCCCGTGGTCAGGGTTGTTTAATTTAAATCATTTGATTTAAATCATTTGATTTAAATCATTGATTTAAATCACTGCAAAAAAAAAATCATTGATTTATGATTTTTTTTTACTTCCATTTTTTTATCTCTGATTTATATGAATTTAACACAAATAATTGTTTACAAGCATCGAGATCAACAAAGTTTTGTATGTTTTTAAATACAAAACACAAAGTGCGCACACTTGTGTAGTTGTATTGTCACCAGATAGTCTGATAGTCAAATATTTTATGACATTGTGTATGTTTGAGCTATTCCCTTTCTGAATGCAGTGAAGCCACACAAACTTGTCTTCCAGAGAAAGTATCTTTTCAACACAGAAGCCCTGAGTTAAAGTCCACTTATAGCTTGTGCTAGTTGTTACCAATTCAGTATGTTGACTCAGTTGTTTAATACTGTACCAGTTTGTATTCTGGTTAGAGACCCTTAGAGTACACAGAGCCCTGGACAGGTGCTAATCCATCCTATAGGCAAACAATAATTACCATTGCTACAGCCTCAGACACATAGCATGCTTTCCTTTCCAAGACAGATTATGCAACTACAGGGGGTGAGGCCTTGTGGACATTGTCTAATGTCTTTATATAAGCAAAAATCAGGTACCCTCTGTTAAGACAAGAACCCAAATCGATTTGAATAGAACATGTTTGAAAGAGTTTACAAATTTAAACATCTATATAAATATCTATATACCAGATTTAAAAAAAAAAAAAAAATCCGATTTAAATTTAAAAAAATCCAATTTTTAATTTAAAAAAAATAAAAATCATGATTTTCTTCAACCCTGCCCGTGGTCTAAATCAACTGATTCGTGATGCCCGTGGTCTTAATCAACTGAGGAGGGAGTTTTAATCAGATTTAATCAGATTCGCTTGGTTAATTGTCACTGTTAAAACATTTAGATGATGTTATGTAATACATAGTTATGCCCATTAGAGAGTGACCAAAGTATGCAACCACAATTAAATTGTTGTACAATGGATAAAGAGCATTAGCAAAATAACCCGACATTGCAGTCATTGTTGTTGTTTTGCGACTGAGGTGGAGCGACTGAGCACGGATCTGGTGCGGGCGGAGAAGGACGTGGCAGCAAGCAAGTCGACCGCCGCTGAGATGATGATGGAGACGAAGACGGCCTGGGCAGAGTAACGGCTCCAGCTCCAGACGCGCATCACCGAACTCGACGATGCCCTCGTGAAGGCCACGACACGTCTGACCAATTTCATCTCTGCTGATGAGTTCGCGGCTATAGTTGGAGTGTGGAAGTCATGGTGGCCACCTTCGTGTGTGGTGTGCAGGTTTCAAGGTCAAGTAATTTCAAAGTTAGGTGGTTTCAAGGTCGAGCGGTCATGTGGTAACTTCGGGGTCAGGAGATGTGGTTTGAAAGCCTCGTTTTCTAAAATTGAACTTGAATTCAAATTTTTAGCTTTGTTATCTGCCCAAACAGAATTACAATTGTTATACTGTGTTCATATAAAATTGCGTTTGCAGGACGGTAGTTTACCACTAGCCAAAATAGATAAAATAAAAACACCCTTTTCAAATTCCATGACTTTCCATGACGCAATAAAATTCCATAACTTTCCAAGCCTGGTAAATTTATTTAGAAAATTTTGCATTGAACAGGTAAATGTTACCTGGACCGATGCGTTGACACGTCACATGCTCTCTGATTGCAGAAGAAGAAGAAGATTGCGACAGTGCTGAAAAAGCTTAAGTCTCGCAACAAGATGCTGCAGGCAAAACAGGAGCAGCTCGAGACAGAGAACCAGATGCTCAAGTAAGGCCCATAATCCCA
Organism: Lamellibrachia columna; assembly: GCA_963662155.1. Lineage (NCBI taxonomy): Eukaryota > Metazoa > Annelida > Polychaeta > Sabellida > Siboglinidae > Lamellibrachia > Lamellibrachia columna. The sequence goes on from OY759264.1 coordinate 53,475,532, forward strand.
CTTTTAGGGAACAGTCTCTGCGGTCCTGGATTTACACAACCTCACTTTTAGGGAGCAGTCCATTGGGTTTCCTGGATTCACACAACCCCACTTTTAGGAAGCAGTCCATTGGGGGTCATGGAGTCACATAACCCCGCTTTTAGGGAGCAGTCCATTGGGTGTCCTGGATTCACACAACCTCATTTTTAGGGAGCAGTCCGTTGGGTGACCTGGATTCACACAATCCCACTTTTAGGAAGCAGTCTGTTGGGAGTCCTGGAGTCACATAACCCCACTTTTAGGGAGCAGTCCATTGGGTGTCCTGGATTCACACAACCCCACTTTTAGGAAGCAGTCCATTGGGGGTCATGGAGTCACATAACCCCGCTTTTAGGGAGCAGTCCATTGGGTGTCCTGGATTCACACAACCCCATTTTTAGGGAGCAGTCCGTTGGGTGACCTGGATTCACACAATCCCACTTTTAGGAAGCAGTCTGTTGGGGGTCCTGGAGTCACATAACCCCACTTTTAGGGAGCAGTCCATTGGGTGTCCTGGATTCACACAACCCCACTTTTAGGAAGCAGTCTGTTGGGGGTCCTGGAGTCACATAATCCCACTTTTAGGGAGCAGTCCATTGGGTGTCCTGGATTCACACAACCCCACTTTTAGGGAGCAGTCCGTTGGGTGTCCTGCATTCACACAATCCCACTTTTAGGGAGCAGTCCGTTGGGTGTCCTGCATTCACACAACCCCACTTTTAAGGAGCAGTCCGTTGGGTGTCCTGCATTCACACAACCCCACTTTTAGGGAGCAGTCCGTTGGGGGTCCTGGAGTCACATAACCCCACTTTTAGGGAGCAGTCCGTTGGGTGTCTTCGAATCACACAACCCTTCTTGTTTTAAATGTGGTTCATCAGACCACATTTGAGCTGTGAATATGTTATACTTTATACTGTGTGACATGATGTCGCAGTAACAGTGGCCAGACTTTATACATTTAATACCACTTGGTTTATTTTTCAGGAAATTTTGAAAAGTTTATGTCTCAGAATTTGCTTATATTTTAACCAATGACTAAGTTGCTATACCTGAACACTTCTGTAAAAGAACTAGCATATACATGCAAATCGTTTCTGTAACGCCCTATAATGTGAACAGGGGGTAAGCATACAAAAACCGTTATTTTTATCTGTTTTCAGATGCTTCTAACTTGAGAAGTTTACAAGCTACATATCTGAAATTTGCTGAATAGGTAGACATATTGGTGCAGATTTTCTTTCCAAGATTGAAGAATGACAGGACAAAGGTGCACGAAAATAGAAAAGAACATTAAAACAAATTCCCAGAACTAAAAAAATTCTTTTCCATCTTCATGCACCCGGTATCCCCACTGTTCTTTGTCCTGTCATTCTTGAATTTTGCATAGATAATCTGCACCAATATGTCGACATATTCAGCAAATTTTAGATATATAGCTTGTAAACTTCTCGAGTTAGAAGCACCTGAAAACATATAAAAATAACGGGTGCATTTTTGGGCGCTTACCCCGTTCTCATTATAGGACATTACAGACACACCAATGCAAATCCTTAGTTTTTTTGCAGAAGGGCTCAGGCGTAGCTACTTAGTCATTGGTAAAAATTTAAGCAAATTCTGAGACATCAACTTTTTGACCACTGGTTGATTTGACACGGAATGACACATTTCTGTGGTGAACTTATGTGGTCAACACTTGTGAGGTCAAGTTATGAGGTCAACTTATGTGGTCAACTGATGTGGTCAACCTATGAGATCCACTTATGAGGTCAACATACGATGTCCACTTATGTGGTCAACTTATGTGGCCAACTTATATAGTCAACTTATGTGGTCAGTATAACTTCAAGTCCATCATTTACAACTGTGTGTTGCTCCAGCTCTGAACCATTCTATGATCTGTCCACCAGGAGGTCCGTCATGCCGAACGCCGACAAGCTGAAGAAGCAGCTGCGTGACCTGTGGCGCCGCCACCAGGAGTTCAGTTCAATCATTCTGTCAGGCTACAAGTAGTATGGTGCCGGGTGCTGAGATAGACTTCACCTCCATCACAGTGCCTTACAAGTCTCCATCCGTTCCAAACTGCAGCGTCGTAGTCGACAGTCTGGTGAGTGCGTGGTCCTTGGCATTATCGTCACGATTCAAGCAGATTTTAAATACTCTAGAATAATTTGATGACCCAAACTTGTGTAAATAAGATTACAATTGCTGTGTCCTGAAAATCTACAACAGTTACAGTGTTGCGTACATTTACTGAGTACAATTGTAGTGTTGCGAACATTTACACCTGCATAAAAAAAAAATCTTCAACTACTCAATCAACATGCCAATATTACCAGTTACATAAGTAGCCATAAATATCATTCTGGATTCCTCACTGTTGAGTGGTTATGTGTGTAGCTGGAATTGACTTGCTGCACGACATGCATGACAGCACGTGCCACGTGCATGTCTGCAACATGTAAACCTGTGCACAAACTTGTCATGTGTTCACAGAGCGTGCAGCAGAAAGACCTGGAGCAGTTGAAAGAGATACTTGACCAACTCGACGACAACCAGCGCCATCAACTGAACGAGCTGCGTGGCTTCCAGGACTGCGTGCTTTCTGAGACGACCCCCGTCGACAACTTGCAGAACAAGGAGAACTCTGTCACACCGCAGTAACGAAAACAACCTGTTGTGGTGGGGGCGTCTCCAAACATCCAAGACAACTGTGTACATGTCGCAGTAACCCTGTTGTTAGAGGGCGTCTCCAAACATCCAAGACAACTGTATACATGTTGCAGTAACCCTGTTGTTGGGGGCGTCTTCAAACATCCAAGACAACTGTGTACATGTCGCAGTAACCCTGTTAGAGGGCGTCTCCAAACATCCAAGACAACTGTATACATGTTGCAGTAACCCTGTTGTTGGGGGGCATCTCCAAACATCCAAGACAACTGTATACATGTTGCAGTAACCCTGTTGTTAGAGGGCGTCTCCAAACATCCAAGACAACTGTATACATGTTGCAGTAACCCTGTTGTTGGGGGGCATCTCCAAACATCCAAGACAACTGTATACATGTTGCAGTAACCCTGTTGTTAGAGGGCGTCTCCAAACATCCAAGACAACTGTATACATGTTGCAGTAACCCTGTTGTTGGGGGGCGTCTCCAAACATCCAAGACAACTGTATACATGTTGCAGTAACCCTGTTGTTGGGGGGCGTCACCAAACATCCAAGACAACTGTGTACATGTCACAGTAACAATGACAATCTGTTGTGATGGGTGTGTCTCCAAACATTCAAGACAACAGTGTACATGTTGCAGCAGGAGTGTTTGTTGTGATGGCTGACAGTAGCAGAAAGAAATGTTACCTGGAGGTGCTTGTGTCAGACACAGTGAGCAATAGGGAGGGCAGCTGTAGCAGTCCAGTAACAAACGATACAGAAAACGCAGTAACACGAATGTCTCATCGACCGGCCCTAATAGCAATGTTGGAGGAGGAAGACTGGGACCATCAGGGAAATGTTCCCTGCTCCCTCTTGAAGAACTGAGGCAGTGGGTTCACATGTCTGGCCAACTGAGGAGGCATAGGAAGCACGAGGAGTTGACCTGGAAGTCAGTTGTGAGACGTGGCTCCACTCAGTTCATGTGACATCCACGCAGATTAAATGTAGTGCCTCAAGCCGCTGGCCACGTCTGATCTCTCGGGACTCAAGGCAGGTACACGTACGTCTTGGTGACACTCACACAGAAACATGTACATCTTGGTGACACTCACACAGGAACACGTACGTCTTGGTGACACTCACACACACAGAGGGACAGCAAACAGTTCACATGTCTGCTCCCTAGCTATGTTTCAATAGTGTTCCGTCCATCACCGTACTTCATCTTTCACTGGTCATTTACTAAGAACAGTTACGGTGCACACAATACTTAGGAATTGTCATTTTTTAAATGTGGGTTAACATGTTTGTTATTATTCCACATGTTATTATTCAACGTTATTAGTCCATAGTTTCATTGTTCACAGCGTGTTACTGCGCACAGACGGGTGCAATACATTTTAATCGTATTGCCTATACAGGCCTACACTTACCGTATTGTGTTTTCCTAGAAGTATGGCAAATACTTGTAAAAAGGATTGGAAATACGTTTTCAATACTTTCCCACTCTGCATGCTACACATATTGCAGTATTTTATAATGATAAGGTAATGTGTTATAGAACTGTTGTTTATTTCATATACTTCGCAATCCTCAAAATGTGCAGTACTGCGAGTATAATGATTGCGCCCACCGTGGTTACTGGTGCAGGACGTGTGACTGGCCATGCATTCTCTCTAGTCCTCAATGACGTCCTGTTTGTAGGGCTACACATTTCAACGGTTGTGGCGTACGCATGTTTTTGTTAGATTTTGTTGTTGTATAATATTTATTTTGAGAAGACGTTTTTCAGGAGATTGTCCCAACAAAGCAGGGACATATTTATCTATGCAAAGTGAAATGTCAGTGATAGCGCCCCTCTCCATATTTGCCTCATATTTAATAATAGCAGATGTATTAACTGAGCTGCCGTTTATTATCATACTTGTGTTTCACTACATTTCTTCCATACAGATTTGTATTTCAATAACTTTTATCTTAGTGTATAGCCGACCATTCAGTGAATTAGAACACAAGCTAAAATGAACTAGCATAGTATTGTTTATTTTGTTCTTTGAGTATAGGTTTACTGAAATATATATATATGTACATATCTATTAGTGCCTCAAGCCGCTGGCCACGTCTGATCTCTCGGGACTCAAGGCAGGAACACGTACGTCTTGGTGACACTCACACAGAAACATGTACATCTTGGTGACACTCACACAGGAACACGTACGTCTTGGTGACACTCACACCCACAGAGGGACAGCAAACAGATGGGAAGGATGGAGGAAGTAAGTTTGGAAGGAAATATGGAGGGAAAGACGGAAGGAAAAGATGGAGGGTAGGATGAATGGAAAGACGGATGGAAGAATGGAAGAGTGAATGGAGGGAAGGTGGAGGGAAAGGTAGAGGGAAGGGTGGAGGGAAGTGTAGAGGGAAAGATGGAGGGAAGGGTGGAGGGAAAGGTGGAGGGAAAGGTGGAGGGAAGCTTGAATGGAAGGGTGACTCCGATAGATAAATACCAATTTCTTATTTCAACTCATTAAATTCTGTAATAGAAAACGAATGTTGAACTTGTTAAATACGTAATCATGCTGTCTGTGGTAATAATTCGAGTAAATTAGTGACGGAATCCAAAAAAGTGCACGATGCCACAGAACATTCCGATGCCAAGTTTTTTTCTAAAGTGTATTCAAAGATGAGTTACTCTTCTTCCTGTTTACTTTGGTACCAAACATACTTAGCCATCTTTCATGGCGATGGCGATTCTACCGGATTCCAATGAGCATTGGTGAATTCGGAAAACTTTGTGAACGTTTCTGGGTGAGATGTCATCACAAGCTCCCATCAAATCCAAATTCGTACATTTATGTAACACATAAGGATGGATTGATACCGCCTACCGCCTCCGCCGGTGTTCCTAGCAACACCGGGCGATCCACCGGTGCCGTGGACTCGGTGGTTGTCGACTTTCGAAACTTACCTAATGGCAAGCGGCGTCGACTGGGCCAATGTCACGGCCACACGGCGCTGAGCTATCTTGGTATATTGCCTGGGGATAGAAGGCCAGAGAATATTTGCGTCCCTGACGGAGACGGACATATGTGCGACCGCCGTAACTGCACTATGGAATCATTTCGGCCCAAAACGAAGTGTCGTGATGGAACGGTATACGTTTCGACAACGGGAACAATGCCCGGGGGGAAGTGTACGTGAGTACATTACTGCATTGCACGAACTTGTAGCTAACTGCAACTTTGGTCAGCTTGACCTGATCCGCGACCAGCTGATCCAGAAAACGAATAACCCCAGAGTTAGGGAGCGAATTATAATGGAGCCTGATACGCTCACTTTAGAGAAAGCTATCACACTGACGTATTGAGGTTGCCGTAAACGAGAGTTTCAGCATTAAAAAGTCAGAGACACGGGTCACAGACAGCACCAAGTTTGAAACGCGTAGGGTTCAAGCGGCCCGGACGAAGTCTCAATACTCTGCGGCAAAGCTGAACAGGAGTACACACACAGCCACCAACACTCGGGTACAAGTGCCGTGTGGCAACTGTGGTTACAGTTCACACGCGACAGACAACGCGAAATGTCCTGCCAGGGCGAAAACTTGCCGATTGTGGTAAAAAATGAATCACTGCGAACAGTTGCAGATCTTCCAGAAAGGGGAGTGCCGTCGGTCAAATACAACAGCCTAATGAATCTGCACCGTTTGTACTCTCGGTGAATGCAGTAACCAGTTCAAAACATGCAGTCTGCATCTGGCTGACACAATGGTGACACTTATTATTGACATTGGAACGAAAGTGTCGATATTGAACGACTCTCTTTATCGGAAGCACTTCTCCGGGTACCCCTTGCATCCGCCTGTGGGAACTTTGTCAACATACGACAGTAGTGCCATCCCACTGGAGGGAATGGTACATCTACAAGTCACATACCAGTCAGAAACCATCCAGAACTTTCCGTTCTATTTCACCCGAAGTTTCGAAGAATGGCGTCATCATTCAATCTGTTGACATTGTTTCAGCATTTCCCTCAGTGTTCACAGGTTTTGAGAAACTTGCCAAGTTTGTTCACCGTCCCCGAGTTAAACCGGAAGTTACACATGTGTCACAAGGTTTGCGTCACCTTCCATTCTCTGTACGTGAGGAAGTATCACGTGAGAAAGATGAACCGTGTAAGTCGATGACAGATGACTGTGTAATGGAAGTCGAGTTGGACAACCTCGTCACTCCACTTGAGTTGAAGGCTGCTTCTTCCACTGATGTCACATTGACGCAAGTCCGTCACTTCATCCAGAATGGTTGGCCCCGGCACCAAGCTGTTGGATTGGAAACTTACTTCCGGCTGAGAGACGAACTTTCTGTGTTCGATGACCTCTGTGTGTCGCGTGGCATTCATGCTGTCATCCCTACGTCACGCCGACAACAGGTACTGCACATGTCCCACGAGGGTCATCCATGGATCGTAAGTAGTTAGTGGAAGTTTCTGAGTAAGCCAATCCGGTGCCCATGTGTCTGAACGACTTCCGGTTGCGCGCGCAGCCAATCAGAGCGCCTCCTGACGGTTGTAGGAACACCACAAACCGTGCGCAGCGCCCCCTAGCGACTGGAGGAGTCCCGAAAGATAACCAGTAGCCATCGATAGTGGACATAGGAACGACTGCCCGTTAACAGCGGTCATTAATAGTATCAGTAATAACTGAGATGAAAGAGTAAGTTAACAGTGGTCATTAACAGGATCATTAATAACTGAGATCAAAGGACCTAACGAGGAGACGAGAAACGAACAGAACACGGTATCGTAAGGGTGCACACGTATTTTTATTGAACAAGCAGCATGGCGATACAATATGGGTAGCGTGTAATATCACGACAATTATGACGATGAAGGTGAGGTGACTTGCGGATGTTGACCATCATGCCAGAGGTCGCGAGCTTAGGGGTGTCGCCACCTCGCCAGAGGCTCGAGGGTGACGATGAAGTGACCTGCGGATGTTGACCATCACGCCATGTACGAAGTGTGATAGTACAGTCTACCTTGTCGCATCTGTTTAAGCTAATCAAACACGCGGCAATCGTTAGCAACTAGATCGGTGCCGAATACGTTGATAAAAGTTCTCATTGGCAAGCCGTTACAACGAAGCAATACATAAGCTACGCAATATTGTCCACAAACGTTAGACAGAGGACTCTGAAGTCTCTTGCTATTATGAGTCCACTCGGAACAATGTTCGTTCATGAAGGTGCGGAAGGCCGCGTGACGTGGATGAGGCGACTTGCGGATGTTGACCATCACGCCAGAGGTCGCGAGCTTAGGGGTGTCTCCACCTCGCCAGAGAACAAAACACGATATCGTACTATATTTTCTTTATATGTAAATATTTAAAAATAATGCGCTCTTACACTTTACCCATAACTCCTACAGTTTACCCATAATTCCTACAATTTACCCATAATTCTCCTATTGAATAAGAGTACAAGGACATTTTATTAAATATTTGAAAATAATGACACAATATCGTCCACAAACGTTAGACAGAGGACTCTAAAGTCTCTTGCCATACGCATATTTTCGTTATATGTCAATATGTTAAAATAGTGCGCTCTTACACTTTACCCATAATTCCTACAATTTACCCATAATTCCTACACTTTACCCAGCACACATATGTAGTGAAGTGTGTTTGTTCGTTCACCTAGCTATAAAAAGAACGGGAATTTAGTTTCATACGGATCGTGTTACTCACATACCCCTTATATTCTGATGGACCAGGCGAGGCAAACCATTACCAAGATTAAACCTGTCTGGACTTCCGCACTGTGTGCAGTGACACTGCGCTTTAATAAATATGAATAATAAAGATGCATTCACTACTTACTGCGTGCAGTGATTCCATCATGCTGTTGCCTTAATTTATTTACATATATATATATATATATATATATATATATATATATATATATATATATATACGTATATATATATATATCTATATATATATATATATATATGTTGCTCTTACTTCCAGCCACATGCTGACTCCTGATACATTGCGTCCATCATACAGTCCTCTGTCTCCCCTACCTCCAGCCACATCCTGGCTCTTTACACATTGCGTCCATCATACAGTCCTCTGTATCCCCTACCTCCAGCGACATCCTGGCTCCTGATACATTGCGTCCACAATACTGTCCTCTGTCTCCCCTACCTCCAGCCACATCCTGGCTCTTTACACTTTGCGTCCATCATAGAGTCCCCTTTCTCTCCTACCTCCAATCACATCCTGGCTCCTGATATATTGCGTCCACCATACAGTCCTCTGTCTCCCCTACCTCCAGCCACATACTGGCTCTTTACACATTTCGTCCATCATACAGTCCTCTGTCTTTCCTACCTCCAGCTACACCCTTGCTCCTTATACATTGCGTCCACCATACTGTCCTCTGTATCTCCTACCTCCAACCACATCCTGACTCCTGATACATTGCGTCCATCATACAGTCCTCTGTCTTTCCTACCTCCAGCCACACCCTTGCTCCTTATACATTGCGTCCACCTACTGTCCTCAGTTGCTCCTACCTCCAGCCACATCCTGGCTCCTGACACATTGCGTCCATCATACAGTCCTCTGTCTTCCCTACCTCCAGCCACATTCTACATTGCGTCCATCATACAGTCCTCTGTCTTTCCTACCTCCAGCTACACCCTTGCTCCTTATACATTGCGTCCACCATACTGTCCTCTGTATCTCCTACCTCCAACCACATCCTGACTCCTGATACATTGCGTCCATCATACAGTCCTCTGTCTTCCCTGCGTCCATCATACAATCCTCTGTCTTTCCTACCTCCAGCCACACACTTACTCCTTACACATTGCCTCCACCATACTATCCTCTGTTGTTCCTACCTCCAGCCACATCCTGGCTCCTGACACATTGCGTCCATCATACAGTCCCCTTTCTCTCCTACCTCCAACCACATCCTGGCTCCTGATATATTGCGTCCACCATACTGTCCTCAGTTGCTGCTACCTCCAGCCACATCTTGGCGCCAGAAACATTGCGTCCATCATACAATCCTCTGTCTGTCCTACCTCCAGCCACACCCTTACTCCATACATATTGCCTCCACCATACTATCCTCTGTTGTTCCTACCTCCAGCCACATCCTAGCTCCTTATACATTGCCTACACCATACTGTCCTCTGTTGCTCCTACTTCCATCCCCATCCTGGCTCCCGATACATTGCATCCATCATACAGTCCTCTGTCTTTCCTACCTCCAGCCACACCCTTGCTCCTTATACATTGCGTCCACCATACTGTCCTCTGTATCTCCTACCTCCAGCCACATCCTGACTCCTGATACATTGCGTCCATCATACAGTCCTCTGTCTCCCCTACCTCCAGCCACTTCTTGGCTCTTTACACCTTGCGTCCATCATACAGTCCTCTGTCTTTCCTACCTCCAGCCACACCCTTGCTCCTTATACATTACGTCCACCATACTGTCCTCTGTATCTCCTACCTCCAGCCACATCCTGACTCCTGATACATTGCATCCATCATACAGTCCTCTGTCTCCCCTACCTCCAGCCACTTCTTGGCTCTTTACACCTTGCGTCCATCATACAGTCCTCTGTCTTTCCTACCTCCAGCCACACCCTTGCTCCTTATACATTGCGTCCACCATACTGTCCTCTGTATCTCCTACCTCCAGCCACATCCTGACTCCTGATACATTGCGTCCATCATACAGTCCTCTGTCTCCCCTACCTCCAGCCACTTCTTGGCTCTTTACACCTTGCGTCCATCATACAGTCCTCTGTCTTTCCTACCTCCAGCCACACCCTTGCTCCTTATACATTACATCCACCATACTGTCCTCTGTATCTCCTACCTCCAGCCACATCCTGACTCCTGATACATTGCGTCCGTCATACAGTCCTCTGTCTCCCCTACATCTAGCCACATCCTGGCTCTTTACACATTGCGTTCATCATACAGTCCTCTTTCTTTCCTACCTCCAGCCACACCCTTGCTCCTTATACATTGCGTCCACCATACTGTCCTCTGTATCTCCTACCTCCAGCCACATCCTGACTCCTGATACATTGCGTCCATCATACAGTCGTCTGTCTCCCCTACCTCAAGCCACATCCGGGCTCCTTATACATTGCGTCCACCATACAGTCCTCTATCTCTCCTACCTCCAAACACATCCCGACTCCTGATACATTGCGTCCAGCATACAGTTCTCTGTCTTTCCTACCTCCAGCCACACCCTTGCTCCTTACACATTGCATCCACCATACTGTCCTCAGTTGCTCCTACCTCCAGCCACATCCTGGCGCCTGAAACATTGCGTCAATCATACAATCCTCTGTCGTTCCTACCTCCAGCCACACCCTTACTCCTTACACATTACCTCCACCATACTGTCCTCTGTTGCTCCTACTGCCAGCCCCATCCTGGCTCCCGATACATTGCGTCCATCATACAGTCCCCTGTCTCCCTTACCTGCAGCCACATCCTGGCTCCTGATACATTGCGTCCACCATACTGTCCTCTGTCTCCCCTTCCTCCAGCCACATCCCTGCTCCTTACACACTGCCTCCGCCATACAGTCCTCTGTCTTTCCTACCTCCAGCCATATCCTGGCTCCTGACATATTGCGTCCATCATACAGTCCTCTATCTCTCCTACCTCCAACCACATCCTGGCTCCTTATACATCGCGTCCACCATACAGTCCCCTGTCTCTCCTACCTCCAAGCACATCGTGGCTCCTGATACAATGCGTCCACCATATTGTCCTCTGTTTCGCCTACCTCCAGCCACATCCTGACTCCTGATACATTGCATCCATCATACAGTCCTCTGTCTCCCCTACCTCCAGCCACATACTGGCTCTTTACACATTTCGTCCATCATACAGTCCTCTGTCTTTCCTACCTCCAGCCACACCCTTGCTCCTTATACATTGCGTCCACCATACTGTCCTCTGTATCTCCTACCTCCAGCCACATCCTGACTCCTGATACATTGCGTCCATCATACAGTCCTCTGTCTCCCCTACCTCCAGCCACTTATTGGCTCTTTACACCTTGCGTCCATCATACAGTCCTCTGTCTTTCCTACCTCCAGCCACACCCTTGCTCCTTATACATTACGTCCACCATAACTTTCTTAACACTTGCATACACCACCAATTTCAGCCGCTTCGAGACATAAACTGAAGAAGATACTTTCACTTCTCGGTCCCATTGTGTATAACAAACTGTCTATTTGAAGACTGCCTTCTTTTTTTGACCAGTTTATAAATTGTTATTAACCTCGTCCATCTGCTAATCCACTCCGGACAGCTTTCTGGATTAAAATCGAACTCCTTCTATTTGGATTAAAGTTTGTTCCCATTTCAAACTTCTTCGAGTACTCCTTTCGTAATAGATGCACAACTGGTCTCTAAATCCAACAGCTACACTGCTTTTCGGCTGGGCGGTGTCAAGGTCATTCTGCTACTTTACAACTTCGTGTCTGCTTATTACTGTCATACCCATATTTATGTGTTCCAACATCTTACGCCATTCGCTTGTCCGTGTCGTCATTCGAGTCCACGTATTTGCCACCATGTTACATTTTGTATGCGAGGACGCTGTCGATATCACGTCGAGACAATTACGAAGGCTGGCGGCATGGCCATCTTGTAAACGGGACTACTTTATTGAATCATTTCGCGTGATCTAGTCATAGTACAAAACATACAACATCATACAACACTATATCGTATAGTTGAGTTGTCTAAAGTAAAGACTAACTTCATTCACCTTGTCATTTACGATGATATACTGCATATTATAAAAGGTATAAGGATAAGACGTTTATACTAAATTAACAATTATAGTTGCTAATTCAGCATAAACTCGGACCCACGGATTGGGACGAAGTTAAAAAATGACACCAGCTTACCAATCTACACTGGACTTGTGTTGTTATTTTGCATAAATATAGCACACACACATATGAAGATACCATCGACAGTAGTTGGACACACTGTCCAAAAATCGTGAGTTGTTAAGAAGACGAAATTAACGAGATATGGACAAAAATTACCGTACGCGCACGTTCAACTGCAAAAATGGTTGGGCTAAATTGTTACAATTGTATTGGGGCAAGTTGTTACAACTATGACAACGCTCGGGTGGTTCATATTGATGGCTCAGCCAGCGAGTTATGTTTTGAAAATGACTAAAAGAACAACACTTATTTAACCACGACGTGTGAACGTTCTATTTCACTTGTGAAGCCTAGCGTACTGGTTTATAACCAGAACTGTAAATGCTAGCAGCGTCAAACAAAAAGATCTCAGGAGGCGGGTTACACATAGATGAACAATGTTTGGAGCCTCGATAAGCAAATGGCTTCCTTGTCCACTTGCATTCTGGGTGTTTTGCATTGAGTGACGATCTTGTTCAATCTTGCTCAATTTTTATGGCACAGTATTCTTTGAGCAATTAATAAATATTGCACGATTAATTGACTATTAGTGGATGTTCGTGCGCGTGTGCGTGAGTGCGTACGCGTGTGTATCATTCAGTCAAGTAGAAGTGGCATTACATATATATTACCATTAACTATTTCATACTCCTTTCAATAATGTATATTCCATTCACAAATGTTTGTTATGTGTGAATCCAGGGAATGAGTCCCCTTTGGTAACTAAACATGAAAAGCTAAATATACAAAGCTATGAACACCCACATTGTTATGCACACTGTGTATAAGATAATACTGAATATCAACGGTATGGTACATTTTATTAACACGAATAATAAATTCAATGAAATTATGCATTTAACATGCTTTTCGCAAAAAGTTACTTTAACTGAAAAGTGTAACAATTAGCCCCGGTCTATCAGGGGGCGCGGTGATCGAGTGAGGGGCGCGGTGGTAGAGCGTCGGACTTTCGGTCGAGGGGACCGGGGTTCAAAACCACCTGTGGCAGAGCGTCGGACTTTTCGGTCGAAGTGACCTGGGTTCAAAACCACATCTGACGTTTCGAAACATGGGCAACTTCGTTTACCCCACTTTGCCTGTGTCTTTCGGAAGAGACAGTAAAAGCCGTTCGACCCTTCTATCCGCCTATGCCAGGAGAAGTAAAAACTCCACACAGGGAAATGGAAAATACCTGCTGTGGACTCACTAATTCTAGAGAAGGAAAACTCTGAAAATAAACCAAAATAGGCATTTCTTTATTAAATCGACTGCCGATGTTACATAAACTATTCACACACTACATATTTGGACACCAATGAACCAGATTAGCGATATGCTAAATCAGTTGAGGAAGCAGTTTTAAATGCATCGCCAATTGGTAGATCAGTGCCATTGGTTCAAGGAAGCGAAGGAACGTAGAAAGATGCGCGTGTGTGTTGGCGCCTGGGAGGACATACTGCCAGACTGCCCCCAAAGTTAGAGTATCAATTATAGAGTTACACCATTAATCGTTCCCCTATACACTAACGGGTGTTCTATGTATGTATGTATATATGTATGTACGTACGTACGTATGTATGTGGTATTAATAAAGGTGGGGTTCCAAGAGCGTGCTAATAATAAGCCAAGTCATCCGCGCCTCTCGAACTGTTCTACATAGATGTCTCCTCCTGGGTTAAAAGCCACGTTCAGTTGAACAGCGTCAACACCGCGTCGCGCGGTATCAGTTAATAAGCTTTTTATATGTAAATGTAAAAATGCACTGTATGTTTTGTTTGATTCAAACTGGAAACAAACATTCCGCAGCAAACACCTAATGTCGGTCTTGCAGTTAGGGCAGACAAAACAACGCACCCTGGCGTGCAGTCGTTGTACAACTGACACTGTAGTGTACCCACACCTTCCGGCGTCTACAGTTCGTGGAGGACTCGTACGACACACGGTCAGTCTTCCTCCTCCTCGTTAGTAGCGCTAACGCTACTGGTGCTGACGCTACTTGTCTTCTCTGTGTCTTCAGTTCCGTTCTAAAAGAATAGTGTGATAATAAATATTGCATCGGTCAGAGTTGAAGCCTACATCCGGCTCTAGGCAGATAGACAGACAGCTGAGTTAATTGAAATGGAACATGGATCTCACGATTACATTAATATTAATGAGTATTGTTATAACATTATAACCACGAAACACGAAAAAAACAGTATGTGGTGTTAGCGGATACAGAACAAGTGTACTTATTGAAACTCCGTCTAATGTATCAATTATATGATCTTCTATCGCCAGTACAGTTATGAATGCGTAGGTCGCTGCTATTTTTATTACTGCCTGGCGAAAGATTTCGGGATTTCTTTTACCACAAAAAAATAGTTCAAAGACCAAACTCGTGTTTCCATTTATTAGTTATACGTGATTTTTAGTCAGACCTCTTTGAAAATAATTTTTTTATTTAAGGCGAAACCACTTGTCATGTGACGAAAGAACGACACCACCGCAGCTTGTCGTCATGACGTTGGACAAGGGGGGCTAGTTGTCACAGGGACGAGTTTTCACAACCCAGATTTGGGGAATTCTCATTGTGGTACCTCCAAATGAAGTCATCGGATAGGCATTCAATGGGAGTAGTTCCCCTGGCAGCTAGGTCAGCTTCCCAGCAGAGACTCAACACACTTTAACAGACATGTCATATTTTCATCTCGCCTGAACAGCTTTTTTATCTCTGCATGAAAAAAGGTAGGGGAAAGTCCCTAACGCGCCCCCCCCCCAACTTCATTTTTTTTCAATAATTATGAACATGCTGTTTAAAAATGCGGTTTGCTTTTATTTATCAACGCGGGTACAATAATTAAACAATATGTATGCATATCAACTGATAATTGTAAAAAAAAATAGAAATGATATTAGAGAAAGAAAGAAAACAGCATCTGGGGCACTTTGGGGAAGTGTGTCCCAAAAGCGCCCCTGATGCTTCCCTAAAGAGCACCTAAGATGCGAATAAAATTGTATAGCATTTCACTGCAATTAAAGTAAACGTAAGGCCTAATAATTACTTAGACACAGTGTAGGCCTACAGTCTAATAATTACTTAGACACCGTGTAGGCCTACAGGCGCCAACTCCGCTGTTAGTCTACGTAACGATGGTTACAATTACGGGTACAATTATTTAACTGCAATGAAAGCAAACCTTAGACACAGTGTACAGTCGCCGACTTCGCTACTACTCGTTATGCCACGATGATTATAATTACGGATAAAATTACACCATTTAAATGCAATTATAGCATAAATTGTTATACACAGTGTACAGTCATCACTCACTCACTCACTCACTCACTCACTCACTCACTCACTCACTCACTCACTCACTCACTCACTCACTCACTCACTCACTCACTCATCAACCAACCAACCAACCAATCCATAGGTCAGTCAGTTATATTCATTCACTTATATACAGAATATAGATCCGGACCAGAGCTGTGTCCACCTCTCAAACCCGCCCCGAAAAAGCCGGAACCACCTTTCGTCTTTTTTTCGTCGTTCTAACGTGCTGTTTTACGGAGCGCCATTTTGATGTGCCGCTCTCGTTCGCGGTAAACGCACACGCAAAAAAATGTGAGATCAAAGAAATAAACACGTGTGTTTAGCTTATGTCATTCCGGCGTGTATAGCATATTGTACAATAAACACAGTTCACGTGATTCAAAAAAAATAAAAAAATGTTGTACATGAAAAAGTCAATAACACCTTCCACCACGCCTTTAACTTTGAACTTGTCCTTGATGTCCGACATCAAACTAATTGAAGGTGTATTACATAATAGTCGTTAGGTGAAGCCATTTCTGTAAAAGGTGTAGCCTTCCTACTAGTGTACCGCACGTCGTTCATTGGTCGCAGAATTCTAGAATGTGAAATACTATTGGTGAAAACAACTTCCGGATGCATTTTTGTGATCCGTATACATATGGCACACACCGTCGTCACGGCTGGCGACCTGCTGTGGCTGACTTCGATGGTGATTTCGTATCCAAGACATGGGCAGAGATACGTGAATGCACATATATGTTGCTCATCTGATGACAACTGTGTGAACTGCTTTGTGTCATGAATATTGCATGTATATGCTTGTATTGGTAGTATTAATGTTAGGTGTAGTTGCTACATTAGTAATCGATATACAGGTGTCAAGCTGGGTCTGGGTTTTGTGACTGTGTAAACTTTGTTTTGCACACTTTGTTTCTCTTTACATATTTAATGATGTGTTGCACTACATGCAGGGGTCGAAATTAAGAAATTTAACCCACTCGCCAGGGGGACTAGTAGCCTTAATATGTTACTCATCCCCATAAAAAATCACTAGTCCCCATTGTTAGTGGACATCGTCAAAATGCGACCTTTTTTTATGCATCTTCATCCATCTCCGACTCATCAGTCATCATCAATGTCAGTGATGATGTTGACGGGTAAAAGTTAGTACTATTCAGTGTACTATATGTGTACCCTTGTGCACGGATTTTCGACTACGTTGCAACGAGTAATGGTTGCTCGTTTACGAAATCGGATATATCGGGAACGAAGATTAAAATTTTTATTTTTCGATACAATGTGTTACGTTCATGTATGTACGCCTAATTCAAATTGCTTGCATTTATATTGCTACAAAACGAGTGGAAAATAGCTACTCGCCCGGGGGCTAGTGCAGGCCAAAGGTTACTCATCCTCAGGAACTTCTACTCGCCACTGGGGGAGGGGGCGAGCGTTAAGTTCGATCCCTGACTACATGTAACGTTGGAACCTTCTGCATCTGCACATTTAAATGACAGCTAAACGAAGTAGCTGTCATTTATAACATTGACAAATGCAAGAATCTAAGACAAGTATGAATAATAAAAAAAATTTAATTGCAGGTTAGCAACCGGAGATTCCCTTAATCGTATCACTAGCATTGGTCAGATCAAGTCATATGACTTTGACTGCAAGATGGCTCAATTGCGAATTCTTCAAATGTCGAATCAATTTTTGCCGTTAGCTCTTTGAATCTTGGCAGAAGCCCCAACATTCTCAACCACTGGGACAGATGACACGGTGTCGTGTTTACATTTTTTCGCCGTCAAAAATGTTCCGCTTGGTGTATCTGCACATGCACGTATCTTGAAGCATGGGCGTGTGTGTGGGGGGGGGGGACAGTTTACGACAGAAAATGCCGCTTTTGCATGTGTACGTGGTGATGAAAGTATTTTTGGCAGAAAGTGGAAATTCATCCATTATTTCCCGTGGTTTACACTGTGTTGTAATTCATTGTTATTATATACAGTACCCTTTGTTGTAGCTATAATATGTTGATGTTATTAATAAAGTGATGCCAACTAACGGCTCGTGCATGCGCAGATAAATCAAGCGGGAAATATTTGACGGCGGAAAAAATGTAAACACGACACCTGTCCGCACTTATAGTTGACTCCGTGACAAGCATGGCAGTTTGACGGCAGTAGTTTGAAGTGAACCAAACTCACACAGAAATGTATTACTTGCAGATCTTCAACATTTCCTGCTTGGTGGCTTTGTACTCTGATTTGATCTCATATATCACACGTGGCGCTGGTGTTGCTGACAGTCGCTTGACGCTTGATCAAAATAGTCGATTGATTCACAAAATCCAGGAGAGGTACCCCGGAGTGCCCCGTGTAGTCTCCGGTGTACTCCCCGTTAAGATGAGTGAGTTTCAGTAACAGTACAATATAGTGATGAGGCATCTTAGAAATGGTTTTGTGGGAAACCCCATGAAAACATTAATTCACATATGTACAATTGTCATATTTATTTATTCTAATAAAAATATATCAATTTGTGCAAAGAGTCAAATAGTTATATCTTTGATAAAAAACATTGTTACCATTAATTTACATTTTCTGGCCAGCCACGCATGCTTGTAGTAATGCATTACGTTGGAGCTGGTTATCGAGATACTTTTAGAAAACAAATGTAGACTCGGTTGTCATGTTTCAGTGGGGTGATGTCATCCTAAACAGAAATTATCATATTGTTCTTTGAAGTGATGGCAATCTAGAATGTTTGGAAACGTTTGGTGTTATTTGTCACAAATTGTGGGTATAACATAAAACATGATTTGTATTTTAACTTATTGTAACTCCACCAATAATGGTTGTCTAAGGGGAAAATGCAAATAATTTGAATAAATCTATATCATTACAAGTTCGAACTTTGATTGATAGAACTCTACCCAGCCATGCTCGCGACACAGTGCATGGTGCAACTAAACTAGCCAAATTTCAAAACCAAAACACTTCCAAGTATAAATTACTGAAGCGTATCGCGAAAGGACTCATTCTGGTTCAGGCAGGAGAAGTCAGTTTCATTCCAAATTGGGAACAGTCTAGGTGGGCATTTGTCGCTTCAGAAGATCAACCACAATGTGGAAATTACCATGACTAGGCACTAAATACAGCCAGTGCAAATTTGCTTGCACATTTTAACACGTGCTACTACGTATATATAATTGACAAGTTATGCTCGGCGATCATGTTCACAAACATCATTTCGGCAGTAATAACACGACTAACGATATTCTGGTCCTTGGTGTTAAAAAAATTAAGTGAGGCGATCGCCTTCGATATTTTGTCCGGACTGACGGCGGCGATCAGCTCGATCTGGTCCATTGTAGGTCGGCGATCCACGACTGTTGGAATTTCGAAGAATATTTCTTCCTTTCGCCATCTTATCATGCAGACCACAGCTGGTTGCCGGAACGCTTAATCGCGCGAACGCTTTGTTTGATTGGATGTTTGCAGATCACGTGATAATTTCCATCCAATTAAAATGTCTATGGCATGATTCCGTTGGTCAGGGAATTCATAAATATGAACGACACGAATATTAACAGTAATGGGTGGGTCGGTCGGTAGGTGGGTAGGTAGGTAGGTAGGTAGGTAGGTAGGTAGGTAGGTAGGTAGGTAGGTAGGTAGGTAGGTAGGTAGGTAGGTAGGTAGGTAGGTAGGTAGGTAGGTAGGTAGGTAGGTAGGTAGGTAGGTAGGTAGGTAGGTAGGTAGGTAGGTAGGTAGGTCCTCACAGGCAAACAACACAAACAACAGCAATAAAACACTGGATATCATGTTATTATGCCGTTCACAATCGTCCAAGCAAAAGAACATATTTTAATTGTTCCAATTTATATTGTATGACTATTTTAAAAGGGAACGGTGCTGAGTAACGACTTCATTGCTCATACAGTTTTCTACCTACTGGATTTTGTTTTGTAAATGAGGATATGTCTTGGCATGGTTGTTGTAACTGAGATGCTTCCTGACAACATCACTAGATACCACAATAATACTACACAACAAATTAATATGTTCTGGCACGACCACAGCATCAACTGTGGGCTCCTTCCCACGACCACAGCACCAACTGTAGGCTTGCTCCCATGATCACAGCACCAACTGTAGGCTTGCTCCCATAATCACAGCACCAACTGTATGCTCGCTCTCACGATCACAGCACCAACTGTAGGCTTGCTCCCATGATCACAGCACCAACTGTAGGCTCGCTCTCACGATCACAGCACCAATTGTAGGCTCGCTCTCACGATCACAGCACCAACTGTAGGCTTGCTCCCATGATCACAGCACCAACTGTAGGCTCGCTCTCACGATCACAGCACCAATTGTAGGCTTGCTCCCATGATCACAGCACCAACTGTAGGCTCGCTCTCCCGATCACAGCACCAACTGTAGGTTTGCTCTCACGATCACAGCACCAACTGTAGGCTCGCTCCCACGACCACAGCACCAACTGTAGGCTCCTTCCCACGACCACAGCACCAACTGTTGGTTCCCTCCCACGACCACATCACCAACTGTAGGCTCGCTCTCACGATCACAGCACCAACTGTAGGCTCGCTCCCACGACCACAGCACCAACTGTAGGCTCCCTCCCACGACCACAACACCAACTGTAGGCTCCCTCCCACGACCACAGCACCAACTGTAGGCTCGCTCCCACGATCACAGCACCAACTGTAGGCTCGCTCCCACGATCACAGCACCAACTGTAGGCTCCCTCCCACGATCACAGCACCAACTGTAGGCTCGCTCCCACGATCACAGCACCAAATGTAGGCTCCCTCCCATGATCACACCACCAACTGTAGGCTCCCTCCCACGGATCAACACCAACTGTAGGCTCCCTCCCACGGATCAACATCATCCGGAGACAACGTCGTCTTCGACTGGCAGGTCATGTGATGCGTCATGACGAAGTAGTCGGAAACTGTTACTCTGGAAGCCCTCCGAGTAGTTGTCCAAACACAACTCTTCGAGATATTATTGAGAAGGGCACCATGCTCAATGACACTAATCTGCTAAACGCCATAATTAACCGTAACCAATGGAAGGAATTCATCATGTCACGACACTAAAATATAGATCGGTCTACTTTGTATTCATATATACACAAAACAGCATGAAACTGCTTGCATTCGTTGCTAATAATCATAATATCACAGATAAGTTCAACCACACACATGTGGACATGCGGACATGCAGAATGCTATATGTGAACGTCTATTATTTCCTATTGCATCCTCCGTCCGGCACTTGGTCTTCCCGGTTACTGAAACAGAGTAAGACCTTCCGTGATACGCCCGTGGGACAACAGTTGTTTAAGGGAAACATAAGGAGAGCATAAGATGACAAACACCTATACTTATAGGAAAACACACATGGCGTGTTTAGGGGGCCACTGGGCCACTGGGCCAAGCCCCTGAATTAAATGTTTGATTTTTCGTATGTAACCTGTTGCGCCATTACACGTTAGGGTGACTAATGTGTGACTAATCTTGCCCCCCCCCACACCCCATTTGACTTCCCTTTACGAGATCCTAGATACACATAGAAAACATAAAAACAGGAAGTAGGACCTAAGGTAACCACAATATCCATGGAAGGAACCGTGTTTAAAAAACAAACGCGCAGCCAATGTTTGCGCCAAGTTTACAGCCTCACTCTGCTCTCTAAAACAAGTAAAGAGATGTGGCATTGCCCAAGTTCATCTAGCCACTGAATAATAGAGGCGACTTAATAATAGAGGCGACTAATAGGGATAGTTTTAGATTTACTAATGCGACAATATTGCAATATCTGTGTTACTAACGAGCTATTTAGAATGTCGTAGTGGATACTAAACAGTTTAGACTTTTCGTGAAATGATTCTGAAACGAGCCGAGCGAAAAATAAAATCGAGGAAGAAACGTTCACGCTGAGAGTGGAAGTAGACGAGGATGACCGAGACTAAGAAGGGAGGACGGCGCGAAAAAAAATTTGGCAAAAAAAAAAATTGGTGGGAGTGGGAGAGGAAGGGAGAACGAGAGCGGGGGATATGGGGCAGTAGAGACTGGTGGTGAACACGGTAGTGAAACGGGGTCAGTGACGGAAGAACAGAAGTGGACATCGGTGCCAGCCTCACCGCGGACTTCAGGGATTTGTAACTCACGACTTGTAACCCATGACTGAAACTCACCTACTGGGCTGCTACAGGCGGCGGAGCAGGACACGTATCCGGCGGAGGGTGGGGGGTATGCGGAGGTTGTTCTTGCGACACGTACGGAGGCGGTATTGATCCGGTCTGTTCAAACGGCGGAGGTGCCACCACAGGCCCCCCGACTACGACCTGGCCAGACGTGTACGTCGTCGCTATCGGCTGTCCTGCCGTCACCTACAATGACGAGAAGGGGAGTTCAGTGTTCATATCCATAGCATGACGTAACGTGTGTGGGTGCGTGTGTGCGTTCGTGAGTGCGTGTGTGAGTGCGTGCGTGTGGCCTGATAAAATAAGGGAGTCGGTGGATTAGGAAGATATCAACAAAGTTTACTTAACAGTCTAGATAAATAAAAACATGTTCTGTTCAATGTTTCAAATGAAAATACGTATAGACAGCACACGATAACGCTGTAGTATCAAAAGGTGAGACACCTTATTGGGTATGGTTGTCGAACAATAGGAGTATCCATTACCCGTCGTGAGAGGTTCCGTGCAACGTGGGATAGCAGCATCAAAATTAAATTATCAAGTTAACTATCACTAAAAGAATATGAAACAATGCAATTATGTGGCATTCACTATAGCAAAACATACACTCACCGCAACCACGACAGGTTGTACGTTACTTTCAGACCTGAAGCATCCGGTGCATATGAGGATAATGAGCACAATGGCCGCTACGGTCAAGATGGCGGACACCACTAAGAGGGCAATGCCTACCGTTCGGCTGTAAACAGACACGTCAACATTACGACTGAGTGTAGTGTGTGGAGTGCCACAAAGTGGACACTGGATTTGTCCAAAAGGCTTGGAATCTAGGCTTGGAGTTGAGGAAACACCAACTGTTTGCTACGCAAGGAAAACTTTTTAATGTAGATACACATGCTAATGTATACTAAATTGAAACACCAACGATAGGGTATCAAACCTCGCTTATTGTGAAAATGAAGGTATATATTTTTTAATCTCACACTTTAATTAACATTAACCTATGAATAAAATAAGTCAGTGAATTAATTATCACATAGTATGAAACTAAGTACAGTTTACACGTTAAATGGTTTGTATTTAGTTTTACTCCATCAACTTGAGAATGGTATAATTTTGCGTCATAACTTGTGAACGTGACTCCCATAAAAGGGAAAGGTGTGTTTTACAATCCGCACAGTGTGAAAATGGTATATATTTGGTAGAAGTCTAAAACGTGTTGAGGGAGAGGCTCGGTTAGACAAATTCTCAAGAATTATATTCTGACATTGTATTGAGTGGCCCCATGGGAGCTTTTCACGAATGTAGATCCCGGTCTGCTGAACGGCAGGGTTTATATTCATAACTATATAACGATCAAATGATACATTTTTTATTGTGGTTCATTAAAATATAGTTGGGCCGTCAATACGTTAGAATATATCGATTTTATAGTTTATACTAAACAACATAAATTTACGGTATAAACGGCCAGACCTTGCACGGTTAATAGGCGTGTGTCGTAAGTTGTACGTACAACACGGAGATCTGGACGAGAACGGCCCCGGCGATGATCATTGGAACACCGCAAACACACATGATGACGGTGAAGACGATCGCCACCCCGGACCCGATGGCGACGTTCTCTCCGGTGGTCTGCCCGCCTCCTTCCCCACCGCCTTCTCCGTGTCCTGCTCCCTTGGCCATGGTAACTGTTGGTGCAGGAAAATCATTGTAACTGTTGGTGCAGGAAAATCATTTTAACTATCGGTGCAGGAAAATCATTTTAACTATAGGTGCAGGAAAATCATTTTAACTATTGGTGCAGGAAAATCATTTTAACTATCGGTGCAGGAAAATCATTTTAACTATCGGTGCAGGAAAATCATTTTAACTATTGGTGCAGGAAAATCATTTTAACTATCGGTGCAGGAAAATCATTTTAACTATCGGTGCAGGAAAATCATTTTAACTATTGGTGCAGGAAAATCATTGTAACAGTTGGTGCAAGAAAATTAGTGTAACTTTTGGTGCAGGACAATCATTGTAACTGTTGGCACAACAAAATCATTATAACTGTTGGCGCAGGAACATTATTGTAACTGTTGTTGTGGGAAAATCGTTGTTTTGTTGTGCCTCTGAGCTCTGGTTCCTGAAGATATAGGCGCCTTAGACGTTGATTATTATTATTATTAACTGTTGGTGAAGAAGATTCCGGATGCGAGTTTCTCGTCATGAATATTGACCCGTCCGACACCCGTTACGGACGAAAGTAGGACCAACAATGTTTTGAACTGTGTAGAGAATCTGATTTATTGGTGGCAAATGTGTACGAAATTGCTGGTTTTCTTGGTCTGTATTATCAATGCAGTAAAATGACTCGACGTAGCAGTGGCTCACAGATCGTGTACGCTGTATGGTGTTAGTTGAGTTGGGAGCGGTAACATCAGGATATGTAAATCCTGCGCCTGTTTCGAAAGAAATCAGGATGGTCCGATTTTGAGGCACCGCTCCAAGACAAAATCGATTTAACACAATTCGAACATGAGGCAAGTTAACGAATATTTAATGCATTCGGAAAGTTTAAACAAAATCGTAGGTTGGCATGTTTGATCTTTCTGTTGGATGAATTTTATTGCTTAAGCCTAGTTTACATGAGACGATATCGTCGCCTCGATGAGGCGATTGTCTCTTTGTTAGAAAAGGTAATGATCGGTTCACATCGCTCGCGACGTCCCTTCCAAATAGGAATGGTTCTATTTCACGCCACGTCGCCGCGATGCGTTGCTGGGATATATA